>VXAY01002117.1:1395971-1505075 GCA_013399855.1 Oxyruncus cristatus | reverse complement strand
GGGGCAGCCGCGGGACAGCCCCTGCGTGTGCCCGCAGCTCGCGGAGGCTGGATCGCCGTCCCATCCCGCGGCCGCGGGACGCGGAGCCGCGTCTGCAGCGTTTCCGCTCCGCTGGGGTCCGGGGATGCGGCAGAGCCCCGGCCGCGGCGGCACAGCCGTGTGCGCTCCGCCGGCCTGGCCGCTCGCGGTTGGGATCATGACGCAGCCGGCGAGCTCTCGGGCGACCGCAGCGCTGGCTGAGCCCGGCTAAAAACAGCCTGGGAAACCACTTCTTACCGACATCTGCAGGGAACAGCGCACTTCTTAGTGCTTTTACACAAACACACGTCTCGCACGGAGCCTGCTTGACAATTTCATGCATAGAAGTGGCAACTGCGTCTTCAGAGCCTCGTGCTTCAAGGAGCCCAGAAGAAAAAAAAAAAAGTTGAAAGACTTTAACTTATAGTTTCAAAGACCCTTTCTGAGGATTCAAAATAGCCCAGAGCATGGTTTAGAAATAAGCTGAAGTTAGAAAGGGTTCTAAAATAGCTGCAATTTGTTTGTCAAATTGATTTTCTCTGAAGCAATCCAACCAGCTGCTCTAGAAATTTGCAAACATCCGTTTTATAATAGATTTGTCATGAAGGCAGTAATAGTAATGTAGCATAAGAGTTTAAGAGTTCTGTATTTCATTTCAGCGGTGCACCATTAGAGGTACTGGGTTAATTTTGTTTGTGCCATGGCACTGCCAGTGGAATGGGTAATTGCTGTGTTAATGATGAGTAAAGTACATAAGTCACATTGTCACAGCTTGCATTAAGATGAAAGGAGTATAAATGAAGATAAGATATGCAGTTTGAGAAAGCAGAAAGTATTCTTGAAGAGTTCAGAATATGTTATACCATGTAGCTGACACAAATATACCTACTTAGAATAAGAGCTGCCTTTCAAGTGTAACTCCTGCTCGCTTGAACTTCCATCTTGATTTTTCAGCACTTTGAGCTGTGGGTATTTTTGATGAAATCAGTCTACTCTCTCCCACAGACTTCCACAACACGACCGAACTCTGCAGAGTTCGAGATCGTACCTTTCCTTCATTATAACGCGATCTCAAATACATCTGTCAAATAAAACTACAACGCGTGGAATAGATTGGTTTTGTTGAGGAGTGCTCTTTGTGCAGTGTGAAAAGCAAGCAGCATTCCAAGCATACCGAATGATCCACAGAGTAAAATTAAATGATGACCACAATTAAGATGTTTTAGGTTATTATAGCAGGTGGTGCCAAGAAGTAAATGACAGTGCTTTTGTTTGTCTCCCTAGCTGCTTGTGTGCCTTTACCGATCCTTTTCAAGATTTGCTCTACTCCCCCTTGAAGTTTTGAAAACCAAGTAAATACTAAAAATGCTTTCATGACATGCATGTTATTGTAAGTCTTGGTTATCTGTTTATATAATGCCATAGAAACATGAATGGCACTTAGAGAAGGGTATAATTGACAGGACTCCACCCTGAGGACTTTGGAATTTTACTTAGATACACCACAACTGAGAATGACAAACAAGGGGTGGAGAAGGGGGAATGGTAGGCTGAAGGTCACAATAGTACAGGATCATGAACTATTATTATTCCTAATGTATACACCTGGTCTTTGGGATAATTAAAAAATAGCAATTAAAGGTGTTAGCTTCATAATTCCGATTCTTAGTTACGTCTTCTCTTGCTTACCTTGATTACCTACCCATTACAAAGCTGGCTTTTTAGAGTCTTTAGAGGCTTTCATGAAAATAACAATTTCTTCTTGACCAGTTATCCATCTGGCCAAGCTGTGATGTACAGCTCGTGTCGATGAGAGCCACAGAGGTGTTTTAGGGAGCTAGCTTTAGGGAAAAAGATGGCAACCCACCCTTCCCAGCAGGTAGCTGTCACAGGGGTGGGGGGCAAGCACACAACTTTAGGAGCCGCATAGCTGGAAGCTGGGAATGTCTGATCCACCTTCTCCAGCTCGTTTGTGTTAACTTCTTTTGACAGGACAACAACCTGAACTGTAGCACCAAAAAAGGCCTCAAAAAACACGAGGCAAAAGAGTAAACTCCAGCAAGCTTTTAAGCTTCTTTGCAGCACGGCCCTTCCACAGCGTGGTGCGTGCTTAAGCAATGCAACACGGCGCCCAAAACAATGGCTTACCCGAGCATCTCCAGCATCCTGCAGTTAAAACTCATGGGGAAAAGATAAACGTTCTACATGTTGCCTCTACTGCTGCAGCCTTCAAGATTGAGCAAATCCCCCTGCAAAGTGGGTGATTGCTGTTGTGCAAAGTAGCCAGAGCTGATGGCTTGAGAAAAGAACATGGAGTTGGCAGGCCAAAACAGCACAGAGTGTGGCAGGCCAGCTGAAAAACGGGCTGATTCAGTGCATCTCAGATCACAGCATAAAGCAGCTTGTCTTAGGGGGGTACTCCTATGCTTACCAAATGTTTCTCTCACTCTGAGGGGATAAAGTAAGCAACGCTACCCTATAGATATTACCCATGCCTCAGACGTCTACCAGAGCACTGTTAGGTGAAGCAACCTCTATGATACCAAATACCAACCTAAACTAGGAAATAAAGCACAGAATGCTGTTTTGCTACAGGCCCCTCAGAATCAGCACAACACATCTTGCCATATTTGCAGTTCTGGACATGAACTAATCACTGAATACACACACTACCGTTATGCAAAAAGAATTATCATTTTCTTATTTAATACAGGTAATTTTAAAAAACATTTGACCGTTCTTTTTTTTTTTTTTTTTTTTTTTTACCTGTGCCACAATCTCTGCACCACCATCTCACAAAAGGCAATCCTCAATCCAGTGGGCAAAGTCTCTGGATATTCAGCATGAGCTCCATACCAACTCCAGTGTTTATACTGAGAGGAAAGTGAGAAATTGTGCAATACGTGGCATCATTTATCGGTGACCTGGATGAATATATGAGTCTTAACATCAAGAATGACAACAGAGAACAGATTCTGAAAGGGCTGCAGTCTCAAAGCCTGACCTCTTCCCACGGCAGCTCTCCTTCCAGTGATTCAGGTTAGCTTTCATCACAGCTCTGGTACCAGGAAAAGAATGCAAAATTACCTTCTAAAAAAAGATTAAAATAGTAGAAATATCTCTTAACTATCAGATTCTATGAAGAGTTTATGTAACACAAAAGAGAAGTGACAACTTGCCATTTCACCATTCTCCTGTGTCTTGGTGGGGAGAACCCTTGCCTAAGTGCTGATGAAAGACCAGTATCTCCTACCAGAACTAGAATTATCTGCTAGAAAAGTAGAAGGAAATCTCTGGGGGGTGGTGGGGGGGAAGCACTGACTTGTATTCAAGACAGAAAAATGCGTTTTTCCCTGAAGATATTTCCCTGTGAAAATACAGTGCTTTCCTGTGTTACAGCCACTGGTGCTCCAGTCAAAAGCAGAGCCTCTTACACAAAGCCTGGGCCTCTCCAACGTGTTACCTGTGATATCTGGTGCTTTGTTCATTTGTCATAGGGTGGTGGTTTTTTTCCCATATGTAGTTCTTATTCAAATTATGCTGCATATGGCTGCAGAATCCTTACTTTCTCCCCATCCAAAATGATGGTTTATAATACGCCAGACTCCATAGGCCACCAGATAGGACTTAGTAAAGGTGATGTCACAAAGAGTATCTTGTGGTTCCTCTAAAGGTTTTAAAATGCTGCAAAGGGCATAGAATGATCTAAAGGTACTCATTTAAAAAATTATGTTACAGTATATTCAGAGGCACAATGAAAGAAGTTATTTCCAAAGTGGATTTTGTAAGAAGATTTATTTTAATTAAGTGATTTCATGATGAAACATGGTCTTAAACAAAATAGAGATCAGTATGAAAATAAAATTATACACAGAAAAATCTTTTCCCCAAATGTTTTTGAGTAACAGGAAATACAACACAACAGTCCTGTATTCAAATTATGTAAATCTGTGAGCAGTCAAACATTATAGTACATTCCTTGAAGCCAGGCACAATGAAACACATTGTGTACCCCTGTAACACACTCAACACATTTTCTAACTGTTCTCTCTGCCTCAAAGAAAAAGAAGTGAAATGTTATGCAATGTAAATGGAGAAAAGGACATAGACCATCTTAATGCTTGAAGCACATATTCCCCATTTAGTGTTTCATGAAAGACATATACCAAATTCAGATGAAACTTAAATTGGCTTGTAGAAAGATAGAAAAACTTGGTATTGTATTTGATATACAGTCTTGTGAACACTTAACTGAAAAGTATGGAAAGGATTAAAAAATACACCGTGTTCTACTTAAAGCTTAGAAATAAATACGCACTCTGTATTGTCAGTGCCTGAAATTCTTTAAAAACAAAGAACCTGTTATAAAATTATATCAAGTAATTGTCAAAAATGAGGGAGATGCACCTATATTCCTATTAGATTCTGGATGCCTGCATCCCCACTACAAAAGCTTGTAAAACTATATGCGCTTTCAAACATGCTGAATAAACCAAACTGTAGCCTAGTCAGGGCAGGAATATCAGCTGACTCGGGGGTAACAGTATTCCACACCACATCCCTCATTACCTTCTCGTTCTCCAAAGTTCTCCCTTTCCATACTGTACCAGCCCTTACAAGTACAAATGTTCAGTCACTTATACAAAAAGCAGCCTTTCTGATCAGAATTCATGGATGCCCTCAAGGCTATGTCATTCCAAGGAAAAACGGATTACGAAGAAAAAGCATCCTCCTAATATGATTTGTGTACTGAATATTATTAGAATTCTTCCTCTCCCTGCAATGCTGATAATAAACAGCAGTCTCCTGAGTGTTGCAGACTCATTGCAGAAAAATGTCCTGCTGTATGGAACTATTGAACCATTATGGTTCAATGTACTAGTTGTCTTCCCATTTAGGGCTTCAAGTTTATATCAGTTCTTACCACCTCAGTTACCGTGTTGAAGAAGAAAACTCACAAGGAATTCTTCTTTTGACTCTTGCATGATGCATCCAATAGTCTTGTCTTTTAGGTAAAGAGCCAGATCAGCTTTTGGGTAAAGAACCCCATCCTGAAGTCTTCCTATGCTCTTACACAATATTTCTTCTAATAATGTCGTTAAAGTGTGAATGGAGTCAAGACTTGCATCAGCTTGGCTAAAGCTAACTAGGTCATTGAGAATATTTTAATTACCTTAAGTAAGCTTTAGAAATGGCATATCCATCCCTGTCTTTGTGGAAATGCATGGTTCTTACACAACCATAACACAAACCCCAAGCATCTAAGAAAAAAAATAAATCTGCATTTCAACGCATCTAAGTATTAGGGATGTCACCATTGGTTGCATTGATTTAGCTTCTTATCACATGTTATTTCTCTTGCCAAACACAGATAGTAATTAAACAGTCATTATTTGTACTAACAAGAGTAAAGAGGACTTCCAGACACCACCCTTCCTTTATTTAAAGCCATCATTTTCCTGAAAATAACCCAAATAAAAAAAAAAAGCAACCCAATCCTAATACAACAAGGAATAATGCACATGGAAGTAAATTTTCTGTGTAGTTTAGATTTTCAAAACCTAATGATTAGGTAAACCACATCTTGCAGTTGCAGTAACACTAATGTACTTCAGGATGAATAGTAATTTTTCCCTAGGTGCATTATCATAGCCTAATTTTCAAACAAAAAGTATCCCCTTTTGTGTACCCAGTGATCATTCACAGCTCACTGTCCTGCTCCCTATTTGCAAAGTGCAGTCCTATTTCTGTCCCTACTCCTCCAAACTTATCTTCACTCTACCACTCTTCCATGGCTGCATCTTGTGTGCTCTATGTGCTGCATGGAACTTATCATTACAGCACCTGCAATTACATTCCTACCTTAGAATTATTTATGAGGCTTCAGAGATTTATTTGCTTATTCATACAGTAATCTACTTTAAAATTACTCAGCTCCAATGTCTGGCTGCAGTCAGCATGGCCATCAAATATGACGTCTCAGCAAAAACTTATTTTATTGACCTTATACTGCTAGATGAGTGTTTCTAATTATAAAAATTGTAATTCTCACTTAAAACGAAAGATGTTGAGTAGTCAGTGGCGTATGTCATGAGCTGCTTGCATTGCAATTAGCAGGCATCGCTGATCGGAACGAGCTTTTGGAACAATCTCATTCAAGGGCTGTATGACAAAGTCTCCAGCTGTGGAAGGCACAGTCCTCACTAAGGTAATAAATCCCTGCTGCTGTGATTTCTGGATCAGCACTCACCTGCCCCACTGCACAGGCTATGCCAACAGCCCGAAGCGGCCCAGGGGGATCACAAATTCTGGCAATATAAAATATTACAAGAAAAATCTCCTGCCTCTTTATTTTTAGAAAACCGAAATCAAAGGACATTTTACCCTTGGATTCCTATTCAACTGTTTTCCAAAAATCTTTTATGACTGATTTTCTTAAACCACCTAATCTGGATGTCAGAGTAACAGTGATCCTATCGACTCTGGACTGATGGAAGCTGCTTGGAAAAATAAACAAACCCACAGTCTTACTCTGATACTACAGCTTCGGTCAGCGTAGGTGGTCAGCAATTGTCTCTGGCTGATTGTAGGATTATGGGCAATCAAAAGGGAGAGGAAGGATGGCCTTTGGAAGGCAGCCCAGAATAAAGGAGACCAGAGTCCTGTGGAGTTCTGTAGGTCTATACATTTAAAAGCTAATTACAATGACGTCAGCACAAAAGTATGTTAAATTACTTGAACAATATACCTCCTGAGTGCTTAACAAAAGCCTTCTAAGACAAGGCTTATTCTAGAAGGGGCTGAATGAGAAGCTTCTGAAAGTTCTAAAAAAAGAAACAACTGAAAACGGGAGAGATGAGTTTCATTATTCAAAAGTTTTTTAACAGGAGGAAGGAGAGCAGCATAGCTTAGCTACCTTTTGCATTCACCATAACTTTAAGAAATTTGTCAGAATACCTCACTAGTTAAAATTTGATTTTTAGTTTATAATTATTCTGCAATGTAATCTGAAAGGAAACAAGTTCAAAATTTGAATTATTGATTTAGAAGAGGGGTCAATCAATGAGCGTAGCAATTATTTCATATACTCCTTAGGAGGTGTTTTTACATGCACTTTGAATACATACAGATACACAATGGATTGTAACCATTCCAGAGGAGTTTTTGACTATCATCCTTTCACCTACAGTCAGGAGGAGCCTTTCCAAGAAATGGTCAGAAAGTCATCATGTCAGGTATACAAAACAGAACTCTCAAATGATGATTTTACCTTAAAATACCTATGGCATTACATGGCTCTGAGTAAAGCCCTAAAAGAAGTTTCAACCTGAAAAATACCTTTCTTTCCGTAAAATTATTTTTAAAAATACTAAAAGTGTTTAAATAAAAAAACTTCATAGCACTGAACATCCTAAATAGTAGTAGTCTAGTGCCAAAATTAGTCAATCTAAAATTGAACAGAAGCATTATGAAGCTTATTGCCTATTTGAAAGAGATGCAAAATAGAAACCATCTTTCAGTGTTTGGATAGTCAGCTTTATAATTTTGCACACTGCTAACAAAAATGAGTTGTACTGGCTTTACAATATAGTCCTTTTACTATTTACCTAACATATGTTTATCTTCCAGCAAACAAGTAATTTCAAATTCAACCTCCCAAATTCTTTTTTATTGTAAAATATTTAGGCAAAAAAATTAGATTAGTCCAAGAGCAGCCACTCTGGTTGTGCTAACAAAATTACAAAGAATTTTTTACTTGCAATTGATGAGTGAGTCAACCCATAACACTTCTGCAATTCTGTTTCATACCACATAATAGAGCCAAAATGCAAACAGTTTAAGAAGCCAGGTTTGAGTAATTCTTCTCAAATTTTGCTTGGAGTTCAATTTGCTTGTCCAGAGAGGAAAGGATGAGAAGGGCAAAGAGCAGCGATGGTTGAGTGTTATCACTAAATCTGTGTCTGCAATCTTACAACAGAAGACCAAACTTCTGCTCAGTTCCTATTACTAAACCCAGGAATAAATTAACCCTCCACATAAAAAAGTGGAAGGAAAACCAAAACTACTGTATAATTTAATGCAAATGAGTTTCATTCGCTGAAAAGAAGTAACTTGCTTTACGCTTTGGGAATTGAACTTACACTGGCTATTCAAACACAGCTGCTGCAGATTCCCCTTTTGTGAATAGGAATTCCCTCAGTCCAGAGACAGTGTGCTTCAAGTATCTCCATAAAATTCTGCAGCTACCACTGCAGAAAGTCCATAAACATCTGCAATTAATACTGCTGAGATTCCATTTAAAAACCAGATGATGCCTTGTGAATGCTTCAGAAAAAATTTTTTTCCTTTTTTTTTCAAGGATTAAAAATACATAAGCAACCACAAAACTCTTCTCTTTCCTATAATTTTAAACAGAGCAAACTACCAGTCTGGTGCTCTGCCAGTTTAACTCACGCCAGAAATTTTGTCTGATGTCCTGCCAGCATGCTGCTGCCTAGATTTTCAGTTTCCCCAAAGATTACATATATTCCCTGTACCCTGTGTGACCCAAGGTTAGCTGCTGCAAAGTGGAGTTCATGTGGTGCCCAGCAGGCCTGTGTGCACACATGGATTTCACCCCAGATACTCTCTAAGCCATATTAACAATTTTTATGGTAGGTTCAGTACAAGTATAATGAATATTATGTTCGAAAGAAAAAAAGGCAATTATTTGATGATGAAGATGAAGGTAAAACAGCAGGCAGGGGGTGGGGAACATGGTCTGGGTTGAAAGGCTTTCCCATCTTACCCTGCCAGGTGCTGCTGACAGTGTGGCAGAGGTGGCAGATGGTTGTCTCCCGCCTGCTGCGGGCAAAAGCACCGCTGTCCTTGTCTGGCTTGCAGACCTTGAACGGGTGACTGCTTGTTACAGTAGGTGCCACACTGAGCAATTGCACTGATTACAAGCTTTTCTGGTGTATTTAGGAGTGCAATGGTTAAACTGACTGCTAGCAGTGCCAGGTAAGCAAAGTGCACCTCTGCTAGCCTGGGATTTTGGGACCTGGAAAGAGGTGGACCTGACCTTGGGGTGCTGGGGACAGAGGCTACTCTGCTGAGAGCCTGGCCATGAGAGCTGCACTGACCTGCGAGCTGCCTTTTGGCTGGTGATGAGTGGCTCCACCTCCCAGCAGAGCAGAAAACATGGGCACCTCGCTTAAATTCTTGCAGGGACCTCCCCTGCCAGACTCTGTCTGATGGAGATGCTGCAGGTTAAGTTAGGACAAGTTGTCATCACTCTAGCTAACGAGTCTACTTCAGTTTGACTGCCTTGTTTTCTTCCTAAATGAAAAGCTCCTTTGCACCATCTGGAAAGGCTCTGAGGAGATGCAGAGCTTTCAGATAGGCTTCTCAAGTCGTTCTCTATCTGGACTCTTGTTCCTGCCACACAGCACGTCCTAAGTGAAAGCATCATGGTCACTGGTTGCACTCAGCTACAGGACACAGAAGTTGGCTTTCACTTGGGACACATTTAACAGGAATGGCTTCCAACACCAAAGGGAGAATATTTCAAGCAGTTGCCAGGAGATGTGGGTGTTTGACAAAGCTCAGGCTTCCTTTCCCATACTGCCTCCTTGCTAATCTCTTCAGGGCAGCAGCATCACTTACACCATCACAGAGAGCCAGCCAGCTCGAGGCACCACAGGCAGCTGTATCCAGGCCACTAACAGCTCACCTTTCAAACAGTGTTTTTCTAGAGTCCCCCAGGTGATGCTGGCAGCAAAGGAGGAAGCAGCAGTTTCTCCTCAGTCTCTCTTGGATTTAATGCCACAAAAATTCTGGATTTTTTAAAATTTACCTATTTTCTAACTGACAGCTGCCCCACCGGTGACCCTGTCACATCTTTACAGAATACCAGATCATCATGGCTAATTTAAATTATTTTTACATGCATAAATACAGAAAAAATGGGTGCAGTAGATATATTTAAATAAAAATTGACAAGATGCATTTATTGTTTTAGTTTTGTACAAAAGCATAACTTAAAAGGCAAACTAGTATAAACTTACTTTGTGCCAAGTATTTAAACTTTTCATTCCAAAGAGTATCTGGTTCAAAACTTGTAGATACAGTTTCCACCTGGGAAATCTCTTTTTTAGACCACAGATAACACAGTATTGTAAAATGAAAATTCTCTAGTCCTTCAACCATTCTGCTTCGAGTGCCAGAGTTTTAGCTACTCAGTGAATGGATCATATGAAACATGAGCCATGCTGGAGTGACCTGATGAAAAGTCAGTTTGCCTACTGCTCATTCATGTTCTGAAAAAAGATGTGCATTAGGATCTGTGACATGCAATCTTAGCGAAGACCGATAAATATATGTGTAGAATTAGGGTGACATGTTTGGATTTTTCTTTGCTACTTCATACCAGCCGGAAGTAGCGTAAGAAAAGCTGTGTTACTTAAGAGAGTCCCAGATGTCATGCAGAAGCTCAATTATTCTTGAAATAAAAGAATGCTTTCCCTCTGATTTTGCTTTTTCTTTGCACGCGTAACGTTTTCAGTAATTCTGAAGGGTTTTCTCGGTCTCTGCTGCCACCACCACAGCTGCACCTGCCTTCTGACTTGGAGGGTGGACTGGCAGTCCCTGCTGACGACATCTCCATAGATGTTCACATCCGTTGGAAAGAACCTCCCACAAGAACAAAGCAGGATACCTCCCTGAGATGCCCTTTCAAGAGTCTCCAAAGTGAGAACTTCACTTCAAAAGCTACTTCTCCCACAGAACAGGGCTTGCTGTGCTTCGGTGCTGCCAAAAGGGCTAGCACAGAGCCAGATTCGTGTTCCTGTCATCCAGTATCCAAGTGCAACTTCGGGAATTTTAAAATGTGGTGGGGATGCACTGCGTGACAGCAGCTGTACGAGACACGGCGCGCAGCTGCACAAGTGTTCCACAAGACCATCTGGAGGAAAGTACCAAAAATAGATGCGAGCAAGCCTCGTGTATTTCAGCAAAATTAAGCATAAAGAAACTGGTGTCCATGCAGTGCTTGATATGCCATAAAAACTGTTTCAAATAACATCTGATAAGAAAACTATTTATCAGTGAAAATGCAAGCTTGGACACTACGAACAGTTTACATCTTGTAGGTGTTCACTGATACAAGACAGTGGCATTACGACCAGTGGCTCACCTTAAAGTAGGTTACTCATGGTTTTCCAAATGAGCTAGTGTTTTATGGTGCTGTACAAATAAAAATTTGTGGGGAGAATATGAAATATCTGTATTAAACTCCACTGCATTAAGTTATCCAATGCATGAAAAATGACCCGGATGCATTTAAAATAAATGCATATTACAATATCACATATAGTATTATAAAATTATTACTTAAGTGCACAGTCCTGATATCTATAGACATGGCACTGTGAAGAAAGCCTGGTTCCTAAGCGTTTTTATAGATACTTGATAGTGATGCAGTTTGCTATCAGTCAGATCATAATGTCCCTTCAACTTTGGTACATTCAGTGCAAAATATTTTCGGGAGTTTTTTTACTCTTATAAAAATAAAAGGCATTTTTTCCCCTTGAGAGTGCTTAAAGAATAAACACTAGCAGAATGTCTGTTCAAGCATGGAAAGTGACAGAACAGAAATAGCGTTTTAGTTTGCTTGGTTCCTGTTTACACTCTAAGAAACATAATATAATGAACTTATAAAAATAAACAGAAGTCACTGTGTTAGGGTTTTTTTTCCTGATATGATGTGATAAATTGCTAGTTTTCTTCTTAAAATAGTTTCCATGCAGTATAAAGCACAAAATCAGTCTTATTAAGTTATTAAGTTCATTGTAACAGCTCATATTTTGTCATACACACCACTGGCAAACGCATTTCCACAAACCTCCTTAATGCAAGGCGTTGTTACATCCTTGGTTGCTGACTTGCCTTCCAATTCACTTCTGCCCCAGGAACTTGAGCTCTGTGGTGCACCCCATGCAGGCACTCGTAGTCTTAGGTAAAGCAAGTGCTGGATATGCTTTTACAAAATATGGCATGAAGTAATGTACCTTCGTGAATTTAAAAAAAAAAAAAATGCTGTTGTATGCTTTTTTTTTTTTTTTTATAATTTACTGGGTAGATAAGGGCTGAATGATTTCACATTTTGACTCGGATTTTCTGTTCAACAGCTGATGAAATCCAGTGTTTGGGTACATGTCGGTTTTGCAGTAGCCAGATTAATCACATTATGGCATCACGTTTCTTGTTTGCTCAGAACATAAATTGAACAAGTGTGGAAAAACCATGGATTGCAAGACTTGGTTTTCCCTGCACATCAGGCACACTCTAGTTTCACTGTAGAGGATTCTGCCACTACCACAACGCTTTTTAATTGCTTCGTAAGCTCTTTCGTGGAACCTCATTATTTGAATTGCACCATGAAACAATTTTCCTCTAGGAAATCCAATACAAAAGTTCATTCATTCCTTGAGAAGACAGATCCACAAAAGTCCAATGAGCTGGGCACTGTGGTTTGTGTATCACTCAAGTCCAAAAGTACTTGTCTCTTCAACTGCTGTCAACAGTTTTTCATATAACATAGAGAATGATGGGTAAGGGGGAAGGTCCAGACGATTGAAACAAGTGTGAGCCCTGAGGGGGAAAAAAAAGAGAGGAGGTGAAGAAGTACATTATTTAAAAAGTTCAAAAGAGAACACACAGACTGGTATGTGCTTGCACAGAGATGGGCAGATAGTATTTCTTTCAGAAGACTGTGTTCTGTCAAATGATGTTTTCCAAATGAACAGGTAGTGAGGTTTAATCTACTTTCTCCTCATTAAAATAAACCGGTAAGGAGCATTTATGACGGTCTTTAGAAACACACTGACAGCCCAAAAGGCGAGGGATAAATTTTATCCATTAAATGTGCATGAGGGAAAAAAAAAATGATACAACATTCAATTCAAACAGTCTGGTCTGATCTGAAATCTTGGCTTTAAATGTGTCTTCTGAGATGCAGCATTTCTTTTCTGTGCTGATGACACCTGAATACTGTATATATAATAATAAACAAGATACTTCCATACATCGCCAGATATATAGGAAACAAACCCAAAATAGTGAAGGACAGACAAATTCCATGCTCTTCCTTCTACAATTTCCTTGGCATCGTGCTCTTGAGAAATCACTGTTCGTGCTGATTTTCCCTATGTACATACCTGGCCTTACAAGCCAATGACTTTTGTCATTACACAAAACTATGCACAAACCTCTACCAACAACCCTGCTTTTTTCTTAAGAGGATGACTGTGTGATTTATTTCTCAGATTTTTGAAGTCCATCTGCCTCAGTTTGTTGACACACTTGGAACTGTCTCTCAAAACCTCTTGCAGAGAATGAAAGGGGAGATAATAAAGGTTTCTCTTCTTAATAGAACAATGGATATCATTGCCTGACCTCAGGGCAGGCTAAGGATTGTACTTTCTAAAACACTGTAGTGGATGAGCCTGCTCTAACGAAATAGATAGCATAACTGTGGATGTGATGGATTCTTGAGGATGGAATGATGCAAAGAGAAGCTGCAGGAGGCATCTTTTCTGCTCTAAAGCTTTGTACCAAAGTCTCACCTGGGACCGATTTTAGGCATTTTTATATTTTGGCAGGTCTATATTTACAAATAATTCATTCTTTTGCAATAACACAAATCATAGAGTTATTTAAATACAACCCAGTTGAAACCCAAAGTCTTCCTGCAGTGACCTGCCCTTCATCAGTATGGTCTGTATTGTGTAAATTTGTAGCATGTTAATGGAAGGACTGAACAAGCTCCTCCTCACAGCAAATGTGACTCCTCATTTAACCTAACCAATTCAGAAATCCAGGTGTCTACCACAGACCTGTACAGACTTTATCTCTGAGCCAGAAAGTGCTGCCTTCCACGTGAGCAAATTCACTCATTGCCATTTTAAGTGGCTCTCAGCTCCCAGCTATGGGGATGGAACATGAAGTGAAGTGGGTTAATCTCGCTTGTTAAAAAACCAAAGAGTCCATTACAAACCCTCACTGAAACTGAAACACTCAGTTAAAGCCTTGCAGTGTCATAAAAATATCGGGCTGAAGAAATGTATACACAGCACACAAGGCCACACTATTATTATAAACACAGCCCAAACACCGAATATACAATCACTTAAAAAAAACCATTGAATTAAGCACCCTCCCCAAATACAGTACTCTTCGAAGTACACTGTTGGCATTTCCCCACCTGGTATTCCAGGAGCCTGGTAAAATTTCTCTACCCAGCCATCTCTCTAAGGCTCCTGGGGGAAACCTTTCATTTTACTCCTCCGTTGCCTTTCCCAAAACCTTACAAAATAGTATCTGTCATATAGTTTAAATGATTGCATTTCTTCCTGAGTACTTAAGAATAATGGAAAATATTATCTTTTGAAGAAAGAGACTGATTTAAGCCCAGCAGCAGCAAATGGAACTCGTGATCTCTTGAATTCAGTATAGATCGTGGAAGAGTCTTCAGCAATTAAGAGTCTAACCACATGCTTCTGCTGCATGGGGCTGACAGCCACTCATTAGAACTATGGATCATGCTGTGTGGGCTGTAAAACCACAAATTATAAAAGACATAGTATGTAAGTAGCAAGGGTTCGCTACTAAGTGGTTTAATAGTAAGCCAGCATGTTGTTTACATTTATTAAGAGAACTGAGTTTTATCTTAATTTTGAGGGCAATTTTGAAAATGCAATCATTGCTTTGGAAAACCAAGTCATTAAAAAAAGGCAAAACCAAGACCTTTGTCTTCTGAGGCGATGCTTGCTTTTCTAACCCCAGCAAACAACTTCAGAAGTTTGAGAAGAAAGGTTTTTCCCCCTTCTGGACAGTATTTTCCAATTCCAACATTTCAAACCACATGGGCTCTAACTGTTCATCTCCCTGGGCTCACATTTTATGACAACATTTCAAACCATCTTGGTTTCTAAAGCCTAGATTCCTGATTAATCTCCCTTTCATTTTGATTACCATAGTAAAATAGAGTGACTTCTGGTAGAAGTCCAGTAGTCAGACATAAAAACTATTTTCACATGAATCATCACATGCATATGTATATATAATGTACAGCAGTGAACCTGGAACTAATTTCTCATCATGGGTGTGAATTGAAAGAGTAACAATCCCTCCCCTGATTTAGTCTAATGTACAACACAGCGTAAAAGAAGGAAGTAGAAGTGGCATTGAGGTAGCAATAGTTACACTAGACCTGTAATAATCAGTCTTTTCAGGGCATTTTACATCCTACCTCATTAGTATAAAAGACAAGGCAGGCAACCTGACATGTGCCTCACAGAAACCACACTATTTTGATTCAGAACTGATTACACAGCAGTCAGAACAGTGGGAATTAGGTAAACATCTAGTGGAAACGTTTGTGTTTATATTCACAGCTGCTTTGACCACAGTCACCTATCTAAGTGACCATACTAGTTGCCCTTTGGGTCTCAAAATCAGGGGGAAGAGATGGCGATGGGTACACTAATGTGTTTTCACCTCTGCAGCAGCGTCTTTAGAAACAGCGGAAGAAACAAAGTCCTCTGACTTGCTAAGCTTTTGCCACCCTCACACCAAGCATTATCAAATTTCACAAGCGCTCCTGCCAAAAGGGCAATTGGCAGAGTACAACACTGCTACGAGCCAGTGACGGTGCCTTAACACAAATGCTTTTAGTTATCTGAGAACCAGTACTAGTCACAGAGTCCTAGGGCAGCATTCTCAGCAGATACAGCAATGTGTTTACACACGCAGGGCTTGTTTGGAAACCTCTTGCAAGTTTGCTACTCCGGGTCATTGCTAACGATGTCTTACCTTCAAGCCAGTACTACCCACTGTTTGCACAGCGAGGCTTTGAAGCTGGTGAGACACAGGCTGAAGCTACAGTGCACACAGGAACTAGATAGGTAAAAAAAATCCAAGCAGTGCTTTCGGCTTAGGGCTTAACCCATTTAAGTATAAACATGTAAGGTGTTTTAATGAGATCAAGGTTGCCCCTGTGTGAATACCAGGAATTGCTTGCTCATGACAACTGTAGATGTTTGTCACGCACAGTTGTTTTTATTTTAGCAAAACAAGCGTGTTGTTGGTTTATTTTACCATTGACATTTGTATGTTAAAATCTATCCACAGCAACAAAAATCAAATGTTTCCTAACCAAGGGAATCACAAGTGAAATTTCAAGGACATGATGCAATCTCTCAAATGTGAGGAGGTGGCATTTCCCCTACACTTGATGGACACCCTATGGTAGCAAAGATTCTCGACACGTTTCTCTGTGTTGCCCTACAGGAAGCATTTTATTCTGCAGTTTATTACAAGCAGGGCTCTGCATAACCTTTTCAGAGGAAACTCTGAGCATCCTGTTCTGGCAGGTCCTGACCTTTTCCAGTCTGCAAGTTCTGCTTGTTAGGACCAGGAATTCCAGTATTTGAGAATATATGGAAAAACTCACGCAATCTCTTTTCTTACTTAAACTCACAAAAACAATCTTGAATTCTGAAGTCAGAAATTATTTAAAAAAAAAAAAGTCACGGCTTTTTCTTTTTTACACAGAATCAAAGCTAGTTCATAGGTCAGTCATAATCAAACTACAAACCAGACTTGTTGGGCTACAAGGTACTACTAGGCCCCCAGAAGATATTAGAATATTCGAATTGTGAATTTCCAGAATTTGGTGTCTTTAATCCTCAGTCACCTGGCTCTCATCTGTACTGTGAACTGGAAAGATGGCTTTGTTTAAAGGCCACCTGCTGTGCCAGTGGATTTCACAGTGTCACTTCTGCATCCGTGACTTTCTCCATGTGGTTCAGATGGCAGCCCTGAGGCAGGAGCCAACCCAAGAGACCTCTCTGCCTCTGACCTTATGCTGGAGGAAAAAGCTATGGGTTGTTAGTCTGAGAAATTCTCTGTGTGTCTGAGCTGTGAGAAACTCTTCCCTGTGTCTAAGATGAGACTTCGAATCCAAGTTATTGCTGAGGAATCTTGTTTATGAGGAGCAAGTTAAGATTAGGGTTGAGTTTCCTCCATCGATCAGCCCAATCCAAAGCCACCTCCACAGGCTGTGCACAGCACATTGAAGCTGAGATCTGATTGAGTTAGGTTGCCTACACTGCACACACTAATCTGTGTATAACCACTCTTAACCCATTCTAGAGACTACAGAATGATAGAAAGGAAATCTTCCAGAAACACATCAGTCTGGTCCCAACACAGAAAAGACAAGAACCTGTCATTTTTTGTCAATGAAGAATCCATGCTAGAAGATGTTTTTTGCATTGTTCACAAGTTATTAGTCTAGTCCTGGCATTGTTACCACGGACCTTTGAAAACAACCCAACTCTTTACAAAATGGAAAATTTAGAAAAGCAGTTTCGAAATCTTCTCATCCTACTCCTCCAAACCTGCTATTATCCAATTTAAAAGCTGCCTCTTGTCTGCAAGGGCTTGTACAGCTCAGCTCCAGCTTTCGTATCTTGGATTCGCATACTGTTCCTTTACCCTCTTCACATATTTCAATTGATCCTACTTGTTTTCTTTGAAATCCTCACCTTCTCTTGATCCTCCTGCTGCCTCTCAAGTCAAAGGAGTCCCTCCGCCCTCTTCTGCATTGACAACTCACCTCTTCGGTATTTGTTAACACTCGACATCATGCCAAGCGTAAAAATTACATCACTAAACTATATTGTAAAGGTTCTGTATGATGCAAAAAATATGACAGTGGCTTTCACTCAGACACAGTCACAACTGCTATTTAATTTTAATTCATATTAATTTTTGTTCTTTAGTGATAAACTGCATGTTCATTAAGAAAATACTTGCACATTTAGTCAAATGTGACAGAAAAAAATCAGTAGTTATCATTCTAATATAATTTTTCTGTGAGAAAAGCACTACAATATGGATGTCAGCCACATTTACACTGCCTTGTCCATCTTACGAGAACAAAACTGAGTTCAAACAAAAACGAATGCATCAGACACTGGATCAGACACAACGGGGAAGGAAATTTTCATGTTAAGGTGAAGTATATTTGCATATTCAGTTAAACCTTGCAGCTCCTCTGTTATCCTGGTCACAAATAGTCTGAGGTGTCTCTCCCATTGATACACACACTGCTGTACCTTGGAAGAGCAGTGATCTTCCCCCACTTCTCCACGCAGAACCGTCTGGGACCATTGCTCCCCCGCAGAGAGGCAAATCCTTCGTAAGGAATGCTGGACGTGCCCGTCACGAACTGCCAGCACAAACAAAACATCACCCATTTTGGCTACACAGATGGGGTGGCTTAGAAACGTATTTAAATCAGCACATCCACTGAAGTCCGAATGCTTATGTAAAAGCATTTGCAAAATAAGGAAGTTTTTGAGGCACACAATAAATGCTACTTTAAATGGAGGCTAAGGGCAAACAGACCATTTCCTGACAGGGCTTTAGAAGAGGCAACTTATCAGATTAATTTCTGCCAAAGGTTTCTCTTTGAAAGAGCAATTATGCTACATAAGTACTGTAGAATGACACACTATTAATATCAAGTTACTTAAATTTAAATCTAAGTAAGATTTTGCTACTGCCTTTATTCTGCATTAAAAGGAATTAATAAAAAAGTAATAATGTCTGATGGCTTCGTGTTATGCCTGTCTTGGTTATGTGAATTTTATAAACTGCTATTAAATACTGTAAGAAAATACCTAATTTCTGAAGGTTAGGTAGAATGCCCACTGACATTTGCTGAAATCCTGTCTGTTGAGCAGATTTAGTTATAAACTGCCATGAACAGATCAAACTTAGTTTTTGACAGATCAGAGGCTACTTAATTTTTAATGATCTGGGTATTATAAAAACTTTTGACTAACAGATGTGATAGGAACGTAGAAACAGACATTTCTGGCTCGCCATCAAATCAGATGTCCCACGCTGCCTTTTACAGACCTTTTTTAAATTCTGAATAGTTAAAACCAGTGAATTTCATCATAGGTCATGAACATGGTATGCCTTGCAGTGGGGGGTTGTCTGTTTCTTTCCAGATATGAACGTAACCTGAATTTTAAAAACATTAACTCAAGAGCAAACCCACATATATAAATATTCCTGTGTTAGGACAATTTTGTCGTCCAGCAGCAGGGTGACTGGATCCTGCAGGCTCACTTAGTGAAAATGGGATTGGATTGATTTTAAGGTTTTCATCATTATTTTCTAATTTGAGGCACTTCCATCTAAGTTTTCTTCTTCCTAAGCTGTACACAGTTTTCTGTCTTCATGAGTCTTGATGTACTTTTAATCAAACAATAGTAAAAGATTATTGACATCAGACATCTTAAACATATTTTTTAACTTAGGAATCTATAAAAATAGCTGTGAGCTTCAGTCACTTGAAATTATTGCATTTAGTCTCTGACTCAGGTTATTCCCACTAGCCAGCATCACCATAATTTCTGGATGTCATAAACATAGATGGGACTAGTTTAGCATCTAATTTCAATGATGCACACTATTTCTACACAGATCAGCTCATTTCTTACCTGTAGAAGTCTTAGTCGTTGTTCATTGTTGAACCTTTCCACAGCAGCCCAGAACCACCGAATTACAATGTGATTGTCATGATAACCTGTTAAGACAACAAGAGCCTTTATACCCTTGGGTGCTACAGAAGTGGTTGAGAGAGTAGTTAGTTTTTCCTAGTTCAGCCCTAGTCACAATAATGCCATATTTTTTTATCCAATTGCATCAAAAGGCAGGAGGTAGGAGAATACTCCTAAAATGCTTAAAAATCCTGAAGGTAGAGAATTATTTTACTATGACAAAAAGAAGTGAAATGTCTTTTCTAAGCATTTCTTCCATTAACCAATCAATAACAGGAATGCCAGTTCTTGAAATGTTCCAATACAATGTCATTTATCTATCTAAAGCTACAAAAGATGCCGCAACCATCTCTCTCAAACTAGTTCCCAAATCTTCCGTTGTTCTCAAATTATCTCAACTGCCACCCTGCAGTCACTGGGACTACTGTTGACTTTGACCATGTTAAAAAAAAAAGGAGGAATATCCAAGTAAGAATGGTTATCATTTCCATTCCTCTCCCATGTCTGGGTGGTGCTGCACTAGTGTGCAGCTGAGCACAGTACTTTCTGTGCACAAGACGGCTCTGTCATGCTGTCCAGACCAGAACAGTAAGGGAAGAGCTGCACAGGTACGTAACAAAGAGAACTAAAATGGACAAATAACCTTCTCCTAACACTAGCTTAGCCAGAGAAATTCAGAAGGTACCAAAAATAAATCCCATGGGATGGTTCTTTACACTTTTGGAAATAGGGCAGTTCTAGGCCCCCTCAACACCCTCCCTGAACAAGTCAAAACTGAAGTTACCTCCTCTATACTCTGTATTATTTCTCCAATCACTCAAGTCAATTTCTGCTGTTCCAGCTATGACCAGCTCCAGTTCTCTGGCATCAAATACAGACACCAGCCTTGCATCAACCACCTGTGAAAGGAAATAAAGTGCATAGCAACATTCCTTCACTTACTGATTTTTGTTGCCCCATAAAGTCTGCTACTAAGGTATTTACCAGGGATCATTTCTGTGACAAATGAATAGAATTCAGTTTTTAGGGGCAAATAAATGGACTTCTTTTTCTTACAGTGCAGTTCCACTTAGTTGCATTAGAGGATCACAGTGATCGGGAGGAAAGTTTATTGGCAAATAATATGGAATTACTTCAGGACAAATTAAGTTCATGACAGTCACTTTAATTTTCTGGGTTAAAACAGGTAAGAGAGGAATACCTTGAAATACACTTTGCCAGCTGTGTTACACTATGGCATGCACACAAAAAACCTCACAGACCCAATGAAGAAATGAGTCACTTAAGCAAGCATTGTCTGCTAATCATACCAGTAGTGATCAATAGTATTTTCCATTGTAAAGAAGACACATGACCATAGTGTTTATACCAATAACAAAATGGGTTTTTAACCCCCCCTCCCTTCCAATATCTGTAAGGACACTTCTGATTAATATTTGGGACTCTGAATTTTGGAAATGTATGTGAGGAGAAAAATATTTTGGAAGGGGAAAGAAAGTAAATTTCATTTTGGAGCTTTTTACCTCATAGAAACCACGGACTAGACTTTCTGTTTGTTGTACAACTCCTCTCTCAATTCTCCATTTCACCATTCTTTCTATGTACTCCTTCTTGTTTTTTTCAGTGACTGGGATGTTGGCACCTCCTGGTTTTAGTTCCCGTTCTGTGATCTTAGGGAAAAAATTACCAAGTGACAACACAGTATTATAAAGACAAAAGAAGGAATTGTAATAATTTAAAATTTTAAGTTGAAGTAATTCCTTGAAATCACTAACCAAACCTGACTTTAGCAAACTGGAGTCTGTGAAATAGAAGAACATACCAAAAAATCTTTTTAAAATTAATATTTTAAATCCCATTTGGTCTTAGGAACCTTCATAATTAATATTAGGTTGACAAAAAGAAACAATCTTCACAGCAACTAAAATAGTGAAGTCTTCTAAATAATATCTTAACAAAGGTGTTGTAATACTTTCAAATGGCAACTTTGCTGCAATTAAATTCAGGTAAACTACCTCTAGCAAAGCAATCCTAAAGTCTGGTATTTCAGATACTCTCCAGAAAATCTCCTTAACCAGAAAAACAAGTTTGACCGGTTACAAATAATAATTCCTCCTTAGATTTCAACATCGGTTCCACCAACTGGAATTATATAAGAACAAGTTCAAAGCAGCGTGGAGGAACAATCATTCTTCTATCCAAATAAATGTTTATCTAGCAGCAGAATACACCAGGGAAATTATTAATCTTGCACACCTGTCCAAAAACTTCTTCATTTACAGTAAATGTGAGATCTAGGATATCGTGTATATCATTGTCTTTCATCCACTGCAAACTCTGGTGAAACTCCTCGTCGAGATATTCCAGGTCACTCAGGTCACAGAGTCTAAGACGAAGGAAACACACAAATACAGATGATGGCAGTTGCATGTGCTCAGTAACTAAACTCGAATAGGACAGTCCTGAAAAACAGACTGTGAATGGGAGCCAAGAGAAAAGTCAATAAAGACGATACTACTTCAAATCTCTGTTTACTTGCCTAGTAACAGCAGTTACTGTATAACACAAAATCATTTTGTAAATAAACAAAACTCCAGAATTTAATTTGAAGACACGCTGCTTCTTAAGCTTATGGTGAGTCCGTCCCAGGTTTCCTATGAAGAATATTTAGGAATTATAAAAATAGACAGATTGAAGAGACAAATAATGCACATAATGAAAGAAATTGTAAGATTTTTTTAACAAGCAACTAGTATCCTTTTGCTTTATGTGGCTGTACTGCTATATCTCTCAGGTCTTCATCGTGCAAAGAAGTCTGTTCAGATACCCTGCCTGCCACAGAAATATCTTTTTACCTTTTGCCATACTTTCCCTTACCTGGTCCTTCTTTTACAAATCCAACCTATAAGCCAACTGTCCCTTGCTGTCCTTAACAGTTACTACTCTGAGCTTTGAACATGTCATCTGTTAGTAATATTTAATACTGTGGTGGCAATGTCTGCCATCCTTCTTAACTCCTGTTTTGTGAAACAGGACACTGGGGCTATTCATTAAGTAAGAAGCTTTTCAGCTGCAGGGTTATCTGCCTGCTTCTATCCTTGGGTCAGTAGAAAGGCAGAAATAAGCCCTGTACTTGTCGTTGGATGCTCAAGTGTAGTTCCAGTGACATCCTGCAGTAACAGCCACTACATCAAAGCTGATGGACTGGGCACCACGTCCCATCTGCAGAGGCAGTCTGGATGGCTCATCAGCTCTCAGGAAAGCAAAGGTGCAGGGCTTGGGTGGGGAAGTTGCCTGAATTAGGCTGCGTACAAAGGTGGCTGCCCCTCATTTTTAATTTTACTGTTTAGAGAAACACCAAGTTAAAAAAGTAATTTAATTTGGCAGTCACACAATACCAGTGCAAAGTCCACCCGGGGGTAAGTCCTCATTCTTACTAAAATGCTGCTGCTAGCATTTTGGTATTTTTAAAATGTATGTGCAATAAGAATGGATACGTTAGTCCACACTACTAGAATATGTGGTGTTTCATAGGAAAAAAAATATGCTTCCAGACTTCTCAAAACCACCTTTCAAACGGAGGACAAAAGTGAAGCCACCTTAAGTTCATTAGGTCTTAAATTCCACACATGCTGAGCAAGTACAGCTCTCATTGTTTCAGCCAGAACAGGAGTAGTAGTTCTGAAAAACAAGCCTGAAGAATATCAAAGTACAGCTACTCAAAATGGAGATTGCCAACAATCAGTCCACCTCTGAGAATGGATTGTGTAGTCTAAGTTATGAAGTGATTCATATCCTATCCTGTGAGTCATTACAAAAAAAGAATAAGAACTCTATTAATACCTGGAATAAGCCCACAGCATTTCATTATATGTCTTCAAATCAAAGATTTTGTAGAAGAAAGCTGATAACAGGGCTAAAACAAGACATGAGGTTCTCATACTGATCAGAAACAACATTCTGAGATAGTGGAAACAAGTAAATTTTTCAAAAAAAGTCCTGGATTGAAATAAAACTATTAAATTAGAAGTAATGTCCCTCCTTCTTTGTCAATAAAACATCATAAATGATCCATACACAAAATGGCACCGCTCATGTGGAAGAAACCTAACAAAAGAGAAGACAGTATAATTCTACTCACATTCGGAGGAGGGCTTTATAAAAGGGTCTTGTAAAAAAGGCATCCAGCAAATACTGATGTATCAGAGCAAGACCAAGAATTCGACCACTAAACCTGAACCTGGAAGAGAAAGAGTTACAATCGTTATATTGAAACTTTGTGGTTGGTACACTGCTCTGTCATCAAAACTTACATGGATTTCCAAACAACATTATTAAATCAGACAGCTATGTCTAAATTGTGGCATTTTGGTTTATTTCTTGTGTTTCCTTGACATTCTCAGTAAGGCACATTAAAAAAACCCAAAAACAAACAAACAAAAAAACCCACAAGTCTGCAGGGTGTGGAAAATCCCTCAGATAGGTAAGTTGCAACTCCTCAAAACTGTCAAATCCGTACTAACCCAACGAAACCTCTGCCAGACTAGCCACTTGTTAAATGCATTTACCTTCCAAAACGATAGCCACTGTCTATTTTCATTACCTATAGGATTAACTTGTTTTCATGTTACTGGGAGGCCAAAGGTTTTTCCACCCTTCCCCAGCCTGACAGTTCTCGCTGCCTGACAGTGGCTCCTTGCTCCCTCTTCTGACTGGTGGTTAAGGAATTCTGTAAATATTTTCACAAACAGTGTCTGAAAGCTTCTTGGTGTATCGCAGTGCTCTCCAGCCTTACGTCAGTGGGATCTAAATCTCCTTCTCTCACCTCTCGCTTTCTTCCCCTATTATCCTCATTTTGTTGGGTGTGTAAGGAGGAAGCTTGCCAGAGTTGAGATCAGATGGCAGCAACCTTGAAACAGCAGGGTCTTTGCAAATATTCCCATGAGAATCAAGATCCATTGTGAAAACTCCTCCACAACTCTGGAACTAGATTAAAGTCTACTGTTTGTTTTCAAAGCAAATGTTTCTTGAACTTTCTGTTTATGCACCCTTTACAACATTTTTCTTGGAAAAGTTAGGGCTTTATTATACCTGCTCGTACAATGTTTGCAAGATGAGGCTGTGGCATGCAGAGCCTTCTCCTTCCATGCATAACTGCCTGTCACAGCTGCATTTTCTGAATTCCCCCTGAGGCTGTACAAGACCAGTGTTGTCACTGGCACCAGCACTCCCAGAAAGAGATAGGAGTCATGCCTCCTCTACCCCTGAGGTCTCTGTTCCAGCACTGCAGAAGCCAGGAATGAAGACAAAATGTTGGCAGAAGCTGCATAGCACATCAGGGTTTTCTCTCACCTTTCTGCCAGGCTGTTCTGCCTTTCCAATCCAGCATAGGCCATTTATTGTTGAAGTATTGGAGTTCAAAAGGCAGTTCAATGCTTCAACTAACTGAACTGGAGGCTGCCAACCACTTAATTTTCTATTAATTTTTAAAATTAGCAATGAGATTCCCCTCTGATATTCATTCTTCATAACTGGCTTTCAATAAATAAGAACTCAGTACATATCTGTCCTACACAGATGAGCAGCTGTCATTTCACTATTACTGTAATCCAACTACTTACACAGCAGAATTCTCTGTTAATAGTCACAGCACAGCTTTACAGATTTATGGTGATGCCATGGCTTAAATCAACTGAGGGTGATTTAAACTGGCTTATAACAGTGAAAACGGGATTATGTAAAAATCCTTGATAACTTTTTTAGAAGCATGTGTGTACGTACAGACTTGCTTAAAAGCTGCGTGATCAGCAGTCTTCCCCCTGCCCCCAGCTGAGATACCACCACAGATTTCCTTCCAATAGATAGGTTGGTTTTTTTCCACTGAGGAGACCTCTGCACTCTTTAGGAAGACTCACACAAACTACATATAGTAACACCTGATTGAAATCTCCCTTAATCTCCTTAGCTGACAAAAAGTCAATGTGTCATTATTTTTTCTTTTTCTTTTAATGCCCAAGAGTTTAACATTGCTTTCATGAAATGACTGCTAATGCACAAGAAATGCAGAGAGTTGTGTTGTGAGACAATCCCACGGTACTTGTTCCAAATCGTAATTTTGCTGACCTTGTGAGAAATAAGATCATTTAAAACCACAAGAGAAACCAAATTCGGTAAAGTCTAAAGAAATGCAATTATTTTGCTGCTGGTTAAAAAGATCAGATTCTGTGTTACATGTCTGAGCAAATTTGAGCAGCTGTCTACAAGTGGGAATAACAGAAAATGTATCTGAAAAACAAAAAGAAAAATAGTTCTTACCACTCATGGTGATTGTCTACAAAAGCAGACATGGGACTTATTTGTACAGTGTAGGTATCGTTGGCTGAATATTCAAACAAACCATAATATGGATTGAAGAGCTCTCTGGACACCAGGAAAAAAAACTCTCTTGATGGTCCACTGTAGTCCAACCTTTAAAGAGAAACCTGACATTACTAAAAAGAAACTTTTTTTTTTTGTATCTACATTCCTTACACTGTATTTTGATTAAAATTTCGTAAGATTTTGACCAGAACCCTTATCCTGCAGATTGCTTAATGCCAGATACGTGAAACTCTCAAGGGACTATTCCAAAATGGAATGGTTTGGAGGATTGGAATGAAGTGCTCCATGTGGGTTGCTCTCAGAAAAAATTTTGGCTCCAGCTGTAATGGCCTCTTTGCCACAGGAATACAACCAAATAATTGGGGGCAGCCAGGCATGGGGGAGGGAGGAAAAACATGAAAAGAGCCAACATTAGCCCTATCTGCATCTGACAAATTAAGAATGAAAATAAACAAGTCGTATTTTGTCTTTGCAGGCTTGCAACAATAGGACAATTTGGGGGATAATATTTCTGTTTTCCCTAGCAATATAATCTGAGATGACTTCAGTGATTTATATTTCTTGGTCTAAATTTCCTTGTCTGTCCTCCAAACTTGAGTGCATTTAAATGTCTTTTGGAGAGTGCACTTCCTTTTTTTTTGTTTTCTTTTTTTTTTTTTTTTTCCTACTTCAGGATTCCAGTACTAATGAATCTAAATAACCCCTTCTTCCTGAATGATAAACAAACTCAGTGCTGACAATGCCCCGAGACTGAATTTTGACATTTTACTACAGGTCACCAGTGAAATTAGTTAAGTATGAAGTTAATGCTCTGTAAGATTTGGAAAACAGAAAACTAGGGATTTTCCAGTGGAGAACAGAGATTATTATAATCCTAACAAACAGATAGAAAGATATATCTTCTATAGATAGAAGATTTCATACTTGACTCTTAAGAAGGTCTTGCTTTAGTACAACCCACAGATAGAAATATCACAGAGAAGGGCAGTTTTCACACAGAACTTCTGCTACTGATGTTTTGGACCAGAAACTTTTGCAGACGACAACCGTAACTTAGAGTTGTTTTTGAGGATGAAGTCACCGGGAAAGTAAAGGCCAGGTACCATTATCAAGCTGAGGACAAACCCTCTTTCCTCTGTTGAATGAAAAACATTTTCCTTTCAGTTATTTGGAACCACTTCACTTCTGTTAAGCTTCAGCAATGAAGTACTGAAACAGATCCTTGCCCTGGCAAGAAGGGTAGATTCCATCCTCATATTACAGAAAAAAAAACCCAACCAAAAGTGGTTTGATACCATGGACAACTGTTGAATCTTAATCTTGGCACAAATACCAGGATCAAGTAAAGGGTCATCTGGAAGACCCTTCCAAATTTCTGGGTTAGTCAGACTCGCTATGAAATCTTAAGATGGAAAGGAAACTGCGTGCTTGACTACCAGCCATTTCACACAGCTCCCTTTGTATGCAGAGTTACTGTGAGTCATGTTAAATAAATCAATCATGAGAGTCCTGCACTGCCAGTCAGATTTATCCTACAATTAAAGGCTTGGCACAGGGGTGAGAAAACTTCATAAAAGAGGTATGCAACCACACAACAGCTGCAACTGTGGGGCATTTGGATATTCAGGAGTAGAGTAATATGTTGTTGGCAACGTGACTCATGTCTCCTAGGAAGCACCATAATACTTCAGATTTACCACTCTTAAATGCAAAGCAGCTTCTGCTAGAAGTTCACAGAACTTAGGGAAAACAACTTTAAGGAACCATATTCTTTCTATCAAAATTTTCTTAATGTATCCTTCCGTGAAGTATGAGTGTATAAAATCCATTAAACTAACGTCACAATTGCATGACTGTAGAAACTGAAGGTTCAAGGAAGATAACAAACATTATGAGACTTATGATAGAAATCACATGAACAGCAGTAACTATGTTTGAGCTGCCCCACTTACTACTTTATACACTAATAAATCAATGATTACTAAAAATGTTGCAATTTGTGAGGATTTCATTACCCATTACTTTACAACTTGCATCTCTCTTTACCGAGAGGAAAAGAAATGCAAAAGCAAACTCCTACTTAAAAAGGAGGAGCAAATAGGAAGCAATTAACTTTCAGTATTCCTCCTCTCCTCCACCCTGACCTGTCTTTCTACACCTACCCAAATGAATAGTTTGATGTGATACATATCCTTGCACCATCTCTGATGAAACAATACTGTTTGCACACATCCTTTCTTCATTCAAAACACAGATTTGTAAATAGAGAACTGACATCACTTTAATTTGACTTTGCTCTTAATTAACTGATTCTTTTCCATTAAGACTGGAGTCTTGTGTAAAGCTGGATATAATGGGGACAGGATGTGTCACCCCCATTTTGAGGTCACCCTTCATGTTGCTCAGTGGTGAAATGCAAAAGCCTGATGTCTGATGAAAGGAGACAGTCTATCTGGATCAATCTCTATCTCATGTCTGATTTAAAAAATTTCCCCTTCATTTTTGAATGTGAGTTGAGGTTGTAGCTGTGAAAGTGAAGGCTGGTAGGGGCTGTGTGAAACAGGCCTCGTTCCTGCACCTCCACCCTACTCTGTCAATACAGTCTAATCTCATTCTGCACCAGCCCTGTCATTCCAGTTCTGAGTTCTTCCTCAGACAGCATGGTGACATTATTTATATGAACAAGTCCACACTTGGCTCTCAGCTGTCAACATTCTTTATTTTAAGGCTTCACTGAGTCCTCATTAACACTAAGTGCTTCAGAGTGAACTTTAAACTAACAACAGGATTTCGGGGTTTTCAAGGACAGATTAATTTTATCTAATCTTGTAAGCGATATTTCTATTACAACTTCGCATTGTAAAGACTCACACATTGCATGGCAATAACACACATTACAGCACTCCAAGAGCTGTGCTGCGGTTTTCTAAATATCAAGGAATAAAATTTTGAACGTATTTACAAACATATTCAGGAGACAGATCAATAACAATACTTGTGCCAAAGACAAGTAGGCTTTAAGATCTCACAAAGGGGGCACAAATCAAGAGGCAAAAGCAGCAAATGGCACTTCGTTTCAGTTTCACCTGCAAAGAAAATCTAACCACATCTTGCTTTGCAATGCCCTTCCCACAAACCTGTAACACTTTAGACTTTGATTAGACGGAGCATTCTCTGAAGTGACTTTGAAATGTCAGGAATATTTGTGTTTATCTGACAATTGGCAACAGCCCAGTTGCTTTTATTTGTGATGTAGGCCCTGGCCTGGAGAGGCAGTGATCCACCTCTTGGAGAACAGAGGGCTCTCAGCTCCCAGTGCCTCAGAGACAGGAGCTGAATTAAGGACTGAGCCTCAAGCCTGCTGGTGAAGCACAATCCCTCCAACAAATGGCAGCTGTCTGTTAATAAAGACTGGTGATACAACAGCACTGACAGAAAACAAATATGAGTAACACAGGAAAGCTGTTTGGTTTTTGCTTTGCTTTCCCAGCAACATTTCTGAAACACACACCAGCTATTGTGAAAATTCACATAAACACAGGCATTACTTCTGCAAAGGCAGGATGTGTTACATTTCAAAATGCTTAAAAAGTCATCTTGAACAGCTGTATATTCTAGGTTTATGTATATGGCATTTCCTGACTGCAGCCCTTCCTCATTTCACTCTAGACAAGTTTGGTGAAACAGCATCTGCAAGACATTGAGATCTCATTTATACTTCCCTGTTCTACTCACCCTTCTTCCCCAACAAACGTGACATAGAGTTTATTTCTCTGCAGGTCTTTTCTTGAGTAGCCCATGATCTGGTTAAAGGCATCTTCTAGCAAGTGATCTCTCCGGATGATTAATCTGAAGAGCAAAATTATTTTGAAACAGCAATTTGTGAACGTGAACCACAGCTGGAAACATCTATTTACACTGCAAGGTAGTAACAAGGGAACTTTAGAGATACACGTTGCTGCTGGATAATTTTATCCAGATCTGGAAGCTTCTGTCTGTTAGTCTATCTCCTTCAATGCTCAACTTTAGATTTCTGTAAAATATCTCTTGTACAAAGAAGCGTAGTTTTGTTTTGTCTACCCTGGTTCTTCCTTAAATTAAAGTCTTAGGGGGAAAGGTCCTGAAGCAGGCATTTTCATTAAGTCTGAAGTACTTTAGTAAAGCTGGGTACCCAAGTGAGTTCTACTGTAAGCAGCAAAAATCTAATCTTTTATGTAAAAATCAATTTCTTAACAAGGAAAAATATAAAACCATGGAAAGTCACTGTGTGGTAACTCCAGAGCCACACATCCCTACATTATCCTAAGTGTGACGGTACAAAAAGACTAGAAGGAATGGCAACCATTTGTACCAAACCACACTGAAGCACCACGTGTGTACCTCATAAAGGAAATGTACCTTATAAAGGAAAAACTGTGAAAGTGAGGAAGTGCCATAGAGATCTAAAATAAAGAGGTGAAGGAACCCTCCTTGCTTAAACATTTTATCTTCTGCCAAGAGAGTGTGTTTAACTGGCTTCCTGAAACTTAGCTTGCTTTCTGTTCAAATACTGCTCTGTCAGAGCGAAGCTGGGAGCTGCTGCTGCCTGCAGAGAGGCAGCTGAACCCACCACACAGCCTCCTGCAAAGCCCTTGCTGGCCTTGTGCAGAGGTCAGTGACTGCACTGTGCCATCCTGCTGAGGACACAGACGTGGAGAGCCCAGGAACTGGCAAGGTGTGTGAGCAACAGGAGGACCCAGGCAGCAAGCGAGTTGTTCTGGGGCCCTGGTTTGCACAAGTCAGTGTGGTATGCCTGGGAGAGGAATCACAGAAAACTTCTGTTCAAAAAATCAAGCTGTTGTTCTGCTCAAAAATCTACAGTGTGATGGCAAACAGGTCAGGAAAAAAAAAAAGGACTGGAAAAAAAGGGTCCAAGAAATGTAACAGATCTTACAAGGACCGAATGCCGTCCTCTTCTACCAATTATTTGCCCAAGCATTCATGACAAAACTTTCATGGATAAGGGCTTAAATGTTTATGGCTTCATTACATCATAGGCAGACACTGTCCAACCCCTGCCTCTTAAGACTGTCTAAACAATACCATTTTACTCCCATTTCAGTTATGGAAAACTTTTAACAAGCTTACATAAATGAAGTCTGAGCTTAGCTCAAGTTTCTACAAAACGTGAGAAGGAACTGTCTGGGGGAAATAAAAACAAAACAAAACAAAAAACCACAAACCAAAAAGCCTACCCCCTTCTTGTAATGGTTAAAGAAGAAATGGTTAAAAAAAGTTCTAGTGCTTTATGGCTGCTATTGAGAGGATCCAACTACAAAATTATGAAAGTATCTTGTGAGGATAATCCTCAACCATATTTAATCACATGATTACCAAATAAATAGAGGATGGAAGACCTCACTCCAAGCACTCTAGCATTCAGAGTGCTAAAATAAAAATATTTGCAGTTTTTTAAGGCAATCCTTATAACTTAATAACATTTAATTGTATGAATCCTCTTTGCTAAAGAGGACTGTGGTATCAATACAGGCAATGATGTACAAAATAGCCTATCTAGTTTTTTCAGTGGAAAAATACATGAGAAAATATAACTGTTTATATCATAGCAGTTGCTATAATGGAAGAATTCAGATGCCTCCTGTTCTGCATGCCTCTGCCCAAAGCTCTTTTTGGCACTGTATTGGTAATATTGTTTGTACAAAAATATAGTTGGAGGAAACACAGAAGTGCTCAGAACTTGCTGTATCCTCTGCTATGAATCACATATTGGCATTAAGTCTTTTATTACAGGCTTTATATTTCCAGAAGTGCCTGGGTAACCAAAACATCTGCGTTCCGTCTAATGGGAAGAAGCTCGTAGATGTGCAGGGCAAGGCAAGCTGCCTGAGGAACAAATCCAGTTTCATGAGATGCTTCAACGTACTTCAATTTCCCTGGACCTTGTCCGTATCCTTTAGTCTCCAACTTCCTGTAAAAGTTCCTCAGCTTGGCTTCAAAGTCTCTTTTGTACGGAGCCGGAGCTCGGGCATTGGCACGCTGGGTACCTGCAGGAAGCAATAAGCAAAGAATGAGCAGTAGTGACATGGACTGCCCCGTGTCCCATCTGCTACTGAAAAGACTCCTTAATAGCAAAAGGCATGGTATGCGTTTGCTTTAGTCACCTTTACAAAGGGTAAAAGCTGCCTATCTTCAAATCTGCTCTGCATCCAAGACTTTTTGGTTGCTCATTTCCAATAGTATCATCTTTCAAAAGTCAATCTTAGAAGAGCAAATCCAGGTCAATGCAAAAGATGGATTTAAAAAAAAGGCAAAATCAACTAGAAAGACTTTTTTTTTTCCAAGTACACTTTATATCTAACCTTTATAATAGTTCATGCAATAGATGTTCTGCTCTGTTCTGATTTTAATATTATCTGGGAAACAACAACTCATAAATGAAACATAAACAGACTCGACTCTGCTGTGCCCCTGTTGAGTACATCAAGATGAAGGAAAACATTTGGAAATTCCCTAGTAGAAGTTTTTGCCTGGGGAAGTACAAGGAAGAAAAATACTGAAAGAACAGAAAGACTACCAAATTTAAGTCTGTGGAACTTCTCATGTGTGGCTGCAGAAACATATATGATGGTCATATAAATGAATTTAATTCTGAAAGACTGTTTTTTGAGGATCAGTTTCTTATAAGCAGGGATAGCTGAGATCTCTATGCCAAAAAAATGGCATAGCCCACAACTCTATGTACAAGCCCAGTGTATACAAATTAGGTGTTTAGTCTGTTCTATCCTGAATATAACAATCATTAGACCTTCCACTGCCTCCCTGTATAAATTACTTCCACCTATTTGACTGCAAGACAGCGTGCCAAAGAGGCAGTGCAATTTCTTCCCTGCAAAGCTGTGTAGACATCCTGCACAAAAAAATTCAGAGGACACTTAAAATTTTTCATGCCCTACAATATACAGAATTTTCTTACTACTTGTCTGCAACCAGTGGTCATCTAACATGCCCATAATGCCCTGAAAGCACCAATGAAAAGCTTAAAAGCACTTACAGGTAGAGTTCTGTCTTTTAACTGGTTCAGTCAGTTCCTTATGTGAGCTTACTTTTGGCTCCTGGCATGAAACTAAGCCAAAGCAGAAACGTTTTTTGCTACTATGGGCGAAGGCACGAGAGCATAATGTTTCGGGTTGTAAAAGAGAGAGAACATGTCTGTGTTCAGCCTGTGGGCAGAGAGCAGCTCGCTCAGCCACAAAGCACGTGGGTCTGAGGGAAAAGGTGACAGCACATCCTGCGGAAGTGGCTGCTGGGAGAAGCTGCAGGGTCTATCTCTGTGCAGAGAGCAGAGAGAAAGTGAGATCACTATTAACACTGAATGCCATGTAACAGGTCTTTGAAAGACCTGTCTGACCAGAAAGACACTTGGCCCTTGGCTTAAGAGTGATGCGTGGGAGGAACAGAAAGTATCAGGGAGTCCCCAGGGCTCCAACAGGAACACGAAGGACCCCTCTGTAAAAACCAATCATGGTCATTAATTCACCTATAGTGGTTTTCCTCTTTTGCTGAGAGCACTAAGGGCTTCTAATGGTACACTCAGCTGAATTCTCCTGAAAACAGAAACTTGAAACTGTAAACAGCCTTTTAATTACTGGCCTTTCCCCCCTTTGTTTATTTTGCTTTGGGTCAAAGTAGATACAAAAATGTAGTCACAGAAAAAAAAGGCAACCGTAATATACTTCAATCTAAGCCCCTGAAGGAAGGTGTTTTTTTGAAGGATACCACAAAAAAATTAATCTGATAGCACATTACTTCATGGTTCAGAAATCATAATCATAATATTCTGTCAGTACATGACAAGTCCTCACTGCAAATCAGATGCATATGCCAAGAAATTCCTGGGCAATCAGAGTGATTACTTCCGCCTTGGGAACAAAAGATGTTAATGGAAGAGCTGAAAAACACCAGTGATGTGATGATTGTATTTGATTTTCAAAGAGGTTATATTCTAAAGCAGATATAAAGAGTAGCTTCATGACTATTCATCTTTCCCAAAAGAGAAAGTACAAGCGATTGTGACTGATCTGAACAATGGATCCTTAACACGCAACCTCGTGCAGTGCAGCACAGCACAGCCAGTTTAGCCGACGAGAAAAAACAGAGCTTCTATAGAAAACATGGGCTATTTACAATTTCTCATCAAAAAAGTCATTTGTACGCCAACACAAACGTACATACTTGCGGACTGACAGGGAAATTCAATGGTCTCTCTATATTTCTCTATGAACCAGAATAGAGATTACAAATTAAAGGAGAATGAGACTAAAACAATGAGTGTTCATCCTTTACTATCTGCTGCTGCTTTGAGTACATGAGAATATCACATGTTAAAGACTGAATGTATTTTTAAATTACTCTGTTGGAATGAAGCCCTGCCCAACATGCTTTGGAGCATGTACCAGTAATGAAGAAATCATAACTCTGGAAGCCAAAATTGGGTTTACTCATAAAAGACAGCCAGGTTTGCAGTTGGCAATAAGATGCATACATGCAGATTTCATTCTTCCTTTCTTCTCAGTAAAGAGAAACAGTTATATCTAAACCATATATGTATTGAAAATATCAATACATGTGCATATAATATTTCACGGCTTTGCAGAATGCCATAAGATCATTAAGGTCTTTGGATATTTTCTTCAAACAGATGTTACAAAGGTCCTATGTCCAGCAGCAGGAAAAGCTACCACTCAGGACATGTTTATGAATGCATTTCATCTTGTTTCTTGAAAAGGCAAAACTTTTTATTAGTGTGGACTTGGAAATGCCCATAAAAATACCAGTATTTCTTCTGATAAAAATTTCTTATTGTCTGGAACAATCTAGAGTTGTTTACATCCCAAGTGTTCTCTATTTATCGATACTTTTGTTCTCAAATTTGTAGAAATCCCCTTAGGCAACTTCCAATTTTACTTGCTGATTATCTTCTAAAGAAAACTAAGAATAGCAACATCTATAAGCTTGAAATTGCTCTTCTTAGCCTTCAAATGGAACTTGTCACATTTGCAGTAATTTAGTTCTGATCTGCAACTTAGTTAATATCTGAAATATCAATTTTATTCCATTCTGACATGAATTTTCAGAGAGCTGCAATGTCTCTTGCACTAATGTACTAATAACAGTCTGGCTTTACATAAAATTGTTACTCGTTGCCCCACAGCCTCACTAACACCACCATTTTACTGTACAGTTATTAGATCCATGCTTAATTCTCCAGGCATCAGGATACTGGCATGAGCAGTCACTTAGTTGTTTCACATCAGTGAAAACCAAGTTTGCACATTTTAAAAGTCAGAGCAAAATAATCGCCGAAGTTGTAACACACCCAGCAAAGCACCTTGTGAGTCCAGGGCAAAGGTTCAAGTTTGACAATCAAATGCCATCATACTTGTTGACTTTGCTCAGAAGTAGGACTAAATCTTTGCTGTTGCTGGAGCAAACAGACCTTGGATCTTCAGAGAGGTGAGTGAAAGGCACTGCATGCAGCACAGCCAAATTATGGGACTAGCTCTACTGCAGTGTCCTACAGATACCACCCTCATCAGTGCACTGACAAGCTCACTGGCCACTCAAAAGGGGCTTCAGCTCATGTAACCGTACCCACCTAAAAGCTGGGAACTGCAAAGGCAAATAGGTTATAGTTTCCCAAGAGTATGTTCTTGGCTTTTAGGCTGCCGTGAATTTCAATTTGTAAAGGAAGTAAAAAGTTATAGTAAAGCAGTTTCTCTATTGTTTTTGTTCTCCAACTTCTGGGAAGGCAGCAAGAGCATGCTGCTGATTTTACTGAGCTGGAACTGGTCTTAGCAAGGATGAGAAATGTTTTCCTAGAGCCCCTGCAGAAGCTTTGCCTGAGCAACTTACCTGGAGAGTTCTGAGGCGAAGACACCGGCGAGCCTCTTGGGGACTGGCAATAACTAGGATGAAGTAAGGCATGTGGCGGCACATATGACATTATCTCCTCCTCAAACAAGCTGGTAAAAAGCAGCAAATAAGAAAGAACATGTTTATTTGAATAAATGGTAGTTTTCGCTTTCTAGGAAGAACTCCCTAGTTAATAACCTGCTTTCTTTGGCAGTCACTCACCTATTTCCACCATGCACACTTAGAGTGATACGGAATATTTTATTGCCATTCCCTGAATCACATCTTGAATGTACTGGAAAGCAGTAATTAACCACTTTTGTGGGACACTGTTATACATAATGGGGTATTTGTTTTCAAGGTTAAAATATAGTTCATCAGCCTTTAAAGAAAAAAAAAAGAGGGGGTCCCACAAATTTTAAGTTGTGTTCTCATTACAAAGGAGAAAGTAACCTTAGTTGCACTATCCTGGAAAAATATCTGCAATACTGCACAAAGAGCAGGAACAGAAACAAACATTCTAAGCCACCAGGATTAAGAATCACATCTGAACTTGTTGAGCATATTGAATGGCAAGCTTCTTAGCATAAGTTACTTCTTCAGTTTAACACAGTTGCCCAAACAGGAGCATATCTAGCCTGCTCAAGTTATTTCATGCTTCACCTTTTATTGCTACATAACTTTTTAAGAGAAAAAAGATATACAGTTGGCAGCCTAATCACTGCATCTGTGTACAGAGAGTCTGTGTAATTATATTAAAATTTCAGTCTTTTCCAAAGTTTGACACAAGCAAATACAAAAAGGCACAGATTATCTAATATCAGAATGGATCTGGTATTGAAGGGTATGTTGAATGTTAAGCACAGCACAGATAAGAATAGACTGCTGAGATAATATGTAAAAAATGTTTTAAAAAATTGAGCTATAGAAGGAATTACAAGCCAACCTTTTACTCTCTCACTGTATGTAATGAAAAAAATGCTCAAATAAAAGATGTTTCTTACTAAGTCTGTTCACCAAACAAATACCTAGAAATTTTTTTTGTATTAATTTTTTCTTTTTTTTAATGGGTGTGTTCTAGCAGTTCCTTTTTACATTCATGACCATATGTAGTTTTTCTCCCAAGTTAACAAAAGTAAATAAAAATCTTGAAAGTTTTTTAAGAAACAATATGCTCAAGCATGTTTTTAAATTATATTTTTTTATAGCTGTAATTAAGTTGGAGATTTAGCTGTCAGAAAGGATTGTCATTATGCAACCTGACCTCAAAATACAACTACTAATGACAATCCTATTTCACTAGATTCAATTTTAAAGGTACCTGTGAATTTCTTCATGGAATGGATGAGAATACATCAACATATAAGGGTTTAGTTCTAGCAAAAAATCTGCCTGATTTTTTGGGTTAGTAGCCTAAATGAAAAATAGTAAAGAAGCAGCTTCCCATTTTGTGACATCTGTAACAGTACTTCCTTTATTAAAGGAGACAGTGCTCGACAGCACAGTGAAGAGGCAAGCAAGACATTAAGTAATAAAAACACATCTCAAGTATAGACCTTTACAAATAGGGTCTTCCCGAAACACAGAACTAAACAGATGCATTCTAAAAGTAGTAGAAAGCACATCCTTGAAAAGTGGTCTAAACTGTACCAGCCATCTAAGCATCACAGCTGGATGAAACAGGAAAATAAAAGGTAGTTTGGGTTAACCCATATAAATCACAAGCACAGTACTCTTGCACTTGCCTTTCCTCAGACAGGATATCACATTCCATCACTCCTATGAAAAAGTGTGGCCTCCAAATACCATCAAGAAACTGAACATGATGAAATTAAAATCTGACCCTTGAGCTGTAGCTCTCCCAGCTGCAACTCCAAGGACTGAAGGGGAAATGACTGGGTCACTACATCAGCACTCACTACTCACTGACAGGCTCCTGAGCAGCTGCCACAGCATATTGCACACGTGCATCGTAAGCAGCAGTGCCTACCTGAGTAACATGACAAGGTCTGCATCGCTGGATAAACGCACCAACCCAGGTGTTCCCTCTGTCCGGATGAACTGGATCTTCTCCCTGCGTAAGCAAAAAAAAAAAAAGCTTCCAAAATACCTTTTGCAAATAAGGCATAAATGTATGCCACAGCAACAAGAAAAAGTACAGAGTACATCAGAAAACTCTGGATTATGTTTTTCCCTATTTTTTTTGCCCTGCCACACGATATCCATGTAAGCAGTAAAATATTGCAACCAAAAAGCTAGTTTGTCCTGAGGAACAATTCTCCTGTTGCTCTCATCTCTTCAATGCTCACGCTGTTTCAGGTAGTACAGTCATCCAACCAGGATAAAAAATAAAAATAAAAAAAAGAGAACTCAATCCTTCAAGTTCCCACTAGCCATGTCTCTGAATTCCAAGTAGGAGGCAGAGCCCTGCCGGAGGACATTTCTATTGTGAAAGTGAACTGTTTAAAGAGGCACTGTCTCTTCTGAACCTTTGTACAAAATGCAAGCCATACATTACAATGAATACTTGTGATTTTAAAAGATATCTTTCAAAAAAAAAATCCTGTATTTCTCCCCTGTCTCTCACCCAAGTACACATCCTTCCTCCTAGACCCAGTGTGCTCACTATTGTAGAATCTATGCATCCTAAATTCTGAGCGTGGTAACACAGAGAATTTTAGGATCTATATTTAATATAACTCCTTGGTTGATTCCTGTTCTTTTTCTGTGCAGAGATTTTTTCCTGCATTCTGAAATACAAGTACATCCATCTTATTTTCTCTCATCAGTACAAGGCATACGATGGTACAGTAGAGATAAATTCTAATTTGGCTTTACTCTTCTGGAGGAAAAGAAAACAAAAAAAACCCCATGTAATAAAACCTGCCCCAAATCCAAAGGAGAAAACCCCCAAACAAGAAGAAAAGTAAAGAACTCCCCATAAGAAGAGCAGCACTGTTTCAGCTCAGAGGTCTGTCTGTCCCACCATCCTATTTACTAATGGTGACAAGAAGGTCCAAAACACTCCATGCAATCAGCCCTGTAATACAGCTGCTGGCAGCTGCACACAGTTCAAGCTGCAATGTGGATTTCTGGAACACACCATTTCATGCACAGCCCTTTCAACAAAAGAATCAAACTGAATTTCTTGCCATCTCTCTCTAAAATCATGGTGAGTAAAAACGTTCTCAAACACACATTCCCTGCTAACTTGCGCTATATTTACAGCATATTCAAGGGTGAAAAAGGGACACAGCCAGACTGAGCCCAGATTCCCTGGTCCCTGCTTGCCAGGGTGGCAGTAGTGTCTGCAGGAGGACCATTCAATTCATTGTTTCTGTGTGAAAAGAGGTACTGAAAGCCAAGCACCTGCTTAGCCAGCACTGTGGCTGCAGCCACTCAAGACTCGAGTTCAGCCTGGAAGCCCCGGAGCTCCACGAGCACAGCGCTGAGCCAAAGCCAACACACGCTGCCCACCCGTGAGCACGGCCCCAAAGTGCCCAGGGCAGGGGTGTCTGGACACTTCCAGAGCCTCCTCCAATTTACGTCAGTGCCCAAATGCCAAGGTTTGAGGAAATAAACAGCGGATTAAAAAAATGTATCTTAGCATTTAGTTGGCAGCAACACCTGGAACAACATCTGGGTTAACTAATATTTGCAGCCCTCCCAATGAATCCAATCCGTGGCTTCCTGGGGTTACCACTGAGTTGTGATTTCAGTGATTTTTTTTTTTAATATATGCCTTTTCCCTTCTTTTAAGACATAAATTATGTTTAGTGTATAACAGGTGCCTTTGCCTGAAGCCTTCTATGTTATTTAACAGCCTCTCACTTTTACCTGCAGTGGCTTGCAAGAAGATTTGATTCTGGCTACATGACTAATAACAGTATGATAAGTATAATGTTCTCACTCCACCATAAAACCTCTGAACAATAATTTTCTACATGCAGTATACTTTTATTGTATATTTTAACAGGCCCTCAACTTCCTATCTTTTCATTCTTTTTAGGAATGAGAAATTATTTTAGACAGAAAACATCAGAGATCTTTATCCCTCTCCTTTTCCACCAGCCAAATACTGATTTTTCTCCTCACCTATGTAATAACTACAATAATATTAATAATAATATTTTATTTAATTATCATTGCACTTCAATTACATTGAGGTTCTCAAAGGAAGAGATTACTGACAGTTGTACTACTCACTATACTAAAAAAAAAAAAAATTCACAAAGAATTCATGGTGTGGGATTTCACTTAGGTCTTAATTCATCAAATGTTACAGCAACGTTCATGTAGTTGTTTAGTCTCACAATGTGTCAAACAGACATGGATTCCAATAACTTGCTAAATCAGGGTCTTAAACTACTAACTAAGATCTTAATAAAGAAACGTTAAGAAACGTTACTGAAGCATCAGCTGTAGAAAAATATAGGAGAGGTATAAGAAGATACTAGACCTTAAGGAAATACATGAACTTCAAAGACTAAGACTAGAATGGAACCAGTTGGTTTAACAGAGTGGCTTCTCTGACCAATCCCATTTATTGTAAAATAAAACTAGGTTCATTAAAATCCTCAATCATTCTGCTGAAGTAAGTCAGTTAAGACATATATCTTCAGTCTCCTTATAAAGTAAGGATATATAGTCTCAAGTAAATACAAAAATACAGAAAAGAGTATCTTTTATCCTTTGATCTTCAGTTTTTAATCTGAAACCCATCTTTCCATGAGAAGGGCCCAGCTTGTGGGAAATTGTGAATCTGTAATCAGCAAGGTTCTACTAGAAGCAGAATTTGATAATACCAACAAGTCTTGTGAAAAATCAGAAATCTAATTTATTAAAAAAACACAAGACACATGAAGAAAATTACACAGATTGCTATCCAAGTAAGGGAAACGAAGCACCCTGGAGAAAGAAAAACAAAATAATAGAACTACTAACAATCCAAAATTGTTTGTATACTATTTCCCAACAGATGAGTCTGCTCACATTTCAAACCAAGCCTGGTGAGACAAACTTGCCTGTAGTGATATGGGTACAACATAGGAACTGTTTTAAAACACTGAGAGCTGTAGATTTTTGTTCTCTTTTCTCTGTATTTTCTAGAGAACATGTATTCTGTTAGTATGTCATTTCAGGTTTGTCAGACAGGATTTCTTTAGAGGGTAAAACAAATCTTTAACAAAGAAGCCACATCACAAAACTTGTTACACAACACTTTAAGAAACCGCTTGTTGAGTTTTGGGAACTTGCAGGACATGGAGAAAAAGGGATCAATAAGTAACCGTGAAAATGGATAAAAAGGAAAATCAGTGCTGGTTGCCATGCCAGGCATCTGGAACACAGAGCACTGAACTGGCAGGTCTCTGCACAGGACAGCAAACTAGCATTTTTTCAATTCAGGGTCCAAGGAAGAATAGACACATTCATTTCAGCCCTGGTCACTAATATCCAAGTTGTCAGTGATTCCATTTCCAAGTCTAGACATCCGATGGAGTTATAACAACCATACAACAGTCAACCAGCCTTCATCAGATCTTCTTGGATTATGCAAAAACCTGTAGATTCTCATTTTGTTAATTTCTGATGGACACCAAAAATTCCGATTGATGTAAGGTTACCACCAGCATCGTTAGGTCAGGACAACCTTGCTATAAATGTGCTTTGAGAAGATAACGACAAAACCAAATGCCATTCTGCCTCATGCTCCCAGCTGTACACATTCCTAAATGAACGGGCACATTTGCCATGCCATCCAGCTGTCTTGGCACATTTTGAAGACATCAGCAAATCTCTTATGCCAGTTGTTCCAAACATTTTCTTGTAGGTACCTTTATTTGATAATAACGCATTGCCTCTGTTCTCCTAAACATTATTACACAGCATTACACAGAAATACAGTAAATAACTACTTCCCACAGCCTTATGATATGTTCAAGTACGTCAGAAGTCTACAATCTCAATGTAGACTCAGCAGTGAAATGGGAATAGCTAACTTCACTAATTTTCTTACCTGAGTGAATGATTCCTGGTAAGATCTGGCTGACGCTCTTGTAGAATTTCAAAGATATTGGGCTGCCGCAAAAACGCAACAATCTTGTCATTGTAAGCTGCAAACATCAACAAAAATACCATGCTGAAGCAAGGAGATACCAAAACAAAGGATGCCATTCCTTCTGAGTTTGGAACAATAATGACAGCAGACTTCACCTTCACAGTTTTGAGTTTACCAGTATTGTGTTAATGCTTTTTTTATGTAAGGCTACCAATTCTATTGTCATTTAAGGAACACACTTCTTGATCATGAACCAAATCTCATTGGGACATATCCTTTCCACTGTTAACAGCAAGGATTCTGTTAGCAATTTCTATTATATTTTATCACTCACACTCTTAGCTAAGGTCAAACCAGAATATTTATTGCTAGAATAAAATTGCAGGGACCTTGATGTTCACTGCACTGAAATCTATTCTCAGACATTAAACAGTCATTAGAAACACCCATATCAAATCCTCACTAACGGCTGAGCCTGCAAGGCATGCACGCCATGTCCAAGGCAAGGAGAAGGATTTAAATGGGCAGAGATTTTCAAGTAAACATGCCACAGTCCAAAGAGCCAGTTACAGTCAATCGGATTAATTTATCTTGATTTAGCACAATGTGACAGCTGTTAGATTTAATAAGCTAAATTCTGTATGTGGTGGCACAGAAGTCAGTAACTTCATGTGTATGTAACTGAGAACAGAAGTTAAGCTAATGACTAATTCCAAGCTGATTAGCACTTTCTGGAATCCTGCCAAAATAGATGCTCAGAAGTTGGAAAAAAACCCCAACAAAACCAAAAAACCACTGGGAATACATGGGGTCCAATTAGGACCCCATTTGACTCACTGGCTTCAACTCATCCTGTCAGCACACAGAGTAACCAAGCTGGGAAGGTGGAATACATCAATTATTTGGTTCTGCACACTTTCAGTCCCGAAGGCTGCCACTGAACAACAAGGGGGAAATGCTGACAGACAGAAGAATCGTAACAAATGAAAAACCCCAGCAGTGCCCTCTGCCGTGACACCCTCAGTCACAGAGAACTTCCCTGAGAAGAGGCTGTATGGTGACGTACCCACTGGAACCACGTCCTGGTACTGGGCTCTGCTGACTGTATTAAACGTGCTGGACGGTCGTGGCAAAACCGGTGGTCCCGAGTGACGGGAGTCCTCTCCGACCTGCAAACGTGCAAGTAACCACAGTGAGTGTCTCTGTGCCAGCAGGAAAGTGAGAATTTATACGGCTTAAAACCAAGCACGTGCTTTGTAAAGGCTTTGTTTGATCACTATCCCCAGTAACCGCTGCAGCAGGAGCAGCTGTGCTGGATGACAGTTATCAGTAGAACATTACTTAGTGTACTGGGCTCGTTAGCAGGAAGAATCAAAACTGATGGAAAGCTTATTGCTATTTTTAAATAGTCCCATTCTGGGAAAAAAAAAAAAAACACCAACAAAAAAATTAATACTGGGATTCCTTCAGAGGGTCTTTTGTAACTCATGGACAACTTTCTCCATATCAAATACTCTGGAAATCAAATTCTGCTTTTTCATTAGCACCTCTATTACCTCAAATTCTACTCCTCCATTAGCATCTCTGTTACCTCTGTGCAAGAATGGAGTTTCCCTAAATTTGAAGTGGAAACAAGTTTGTGGCTGAAGCAGGAGGGTAAAGAAGTGAGTTCACATTCAGGCAAGGCAAACAAGTCAAAAACTGGTAAAAATGTGGTTCCTAGAATCATTCAGTAAAAGCATTCTGATTTTTTTGTACTCACATTCTGGGATTGAAAAATGTTGTATATGAACATTTTTTAGGTTAGAGCCACAAAATAAAATTGTTGTTAGCAGCATTTGTGATGTCAGGGCAACTGCTGTTTACTGCATGATGAGGCTTCAGTCATTTCTACAGTGTCAGGATTTGGTAGTTTATCTGTATAAAACATTTGGTCAAGCTCTTTTTCATCCTGCTGCACTTTAATGTTTACTTCTCTGTTTATCTGCCTACATGTAATAGTTAGCATTTGAACTACACTTCCAAGTTTCAAAGATCTCTAAAACATCTAACTGCAAAAGACCAAATAATTATAAAGGTTGCTTTTAAATCCAGTCTCTTAAATCATGAAGAAGCAAATGTCCAGAGATATCTCCCGAGACCTTTGTGCTCTCTGATAATACTCTTTGAGAAAAATGAAAAATTATTTCCTGTTAGGCAATGTGCTGGAAAAGGAATGCCATTATTATTAGCTCCGGCTTCACACTGCAGTTGAGCTTTAGCTAAGAAGGCATTCCTTACACTGGTTCATGTTTGCTTTAGAGCATCTCCCGGTAAAAACTGGGTCAGTGGCTTCAAAACATCAAAGTTTACGACAAGACAAATCCAAAGAAGGCATCTGGATAATTTTTTTTCATTAAGCATTCATCTTTTGCAATAATGTACAGTTCCTTTATGCGATAGTTTAAAAATAGGAAATATATGCAAATATGCAATAATTAAGTCATAAGTGCAGAGCAAAAACTGCTGTTCAGATTCATACATATGCATACAAAACAAAATCACTGCGTCGTTAATCCCGGAACGGGAATACTGTATTGCATTGCTGTGTTCGACATTCCTATCTGGAGTTATACCTCAATTCAAGTTACATTTGTAACAACGTCAAGGAAACACTTCTGTAATTGCACGCAGAAACATGTTTTAAGGTATTTCATATATCTAGATTAGAGTGGGAAATTTTGACGGGCAACCAGCACTATGTGTATGCAATATATATGATGATTTTCTGTCGGATAAACTACACTTATTTTGCAGCATTGACAACTTCAGCAGCACGGTTGGCACAAAGATCTGTTTTAAGTGCAGAGCTACTGAATGCTGCTGAAAGAAAGATAATTTCAGTACATATTGAGCAACGTGAAGGAAAAAAATATTTCTGCTCTGTTACAAATCAATCACAACAGAAATACTTGCTTTACCCTACTGAAGATCTAGATAGCTACATGAAGACACTTCTAGCTTCCTTGCCTGCTACATGGCATCACCGAATCGATGGAAAAAGCTATTTAATGCCTTTTTTAAAAATATACCTGACCTTGGGGTGGGTGGGGGGGTGACTAAACCCTGTTCACAGAGGATATGAGAAGATCTGCAGCCAGTGGTGTGGCACTCACTGGCTGCAGCTCAGTGGAAGCCTTGTTAGAAAAGCGGCCGAGAAGATTCATGTCTGCTCCGAAACACACGTCTGGCAGAACTTCATCTGCCACAAGACTGAGCTATAAAAAGGATAAATCAGAGCACTTCTCTTGCTATTCTGAATTTTGTTATCTTTAACTGCTGGCATGGAATAGCCCTCCCCTGAAAAGACAACTTACAGCCAACAGTACGGAGGTTAAATAAAGTACAACTGAAGTCCAAGTCATTGTACGTATAGAAGGTCACAAGTAAAAAGAAGTGAAAACAAAACTATGGAGACTGCTGTTGAAAATGTTCCACAGTGACATATCAACAAAATAGTGGCTTCCATTTATTTCTGATCAGAAAGTAGAGACGAAATACATATTCAAATGCATGTAACAGACTGATAAGCCTGTATGTGGTAAGATTTTTTTATACTTATTAGGAAAGCTGCACAACTAGATGTATAGTCACACATGCACCTTCCCCCCCCCTCTTATTTGCAGAGTTATATGTCAAGATAATTGGCAGACACCATGCGAGACAACAATACACATTTTGTCAGGGAAAGACAGGCTATAGGTGCTGGTAATCTGTAATCAGATACTCTCCTGTGGTTAAATGGGGTTACTGCGAATTAAAAGTAGGAGAAGCTCATGTTTGATATTTTTCCTCTGAATACATACATTTTAAAAGTAACAGTGGTACATAAAAACAATAAATTCTTACGGATGACTACTGTACACTTACAGAAGAATCATGCTCCTCGTAAGATGGAATTGTGAATGGAACACTGTGAAAGAAAAGATCTTAAACATCCAGTGGTTTCCAAAGAGGAGGCATGGATGGAACTTACCTCACCAGCGCTGTGGCTGCGCTGTCTGGTTAAGTGCTGCCGATGGACTAACGCACTAGTGGGCCTGCTGCTCTGCAAGGGGAGCCGGGGGTCGATGAACGTCGTGGTGCGGGAATTGTGGTCAACAAAGAAAGCCTGGAGAAGGTGAAAGAAGAAAGAACTTACAGTCAACACTTTTTTTTTTTTTTAATTATGTCTGAAGTTAATGCTTGTGTGGGATCCACTTTTCATTCACTCCTGTGAGGCCTTGAAGCATCTTCCTCATGTTACTGGGGTTTGCATTTCCCTTCAGCAGAAGGAGGGTAAGAGTTTTCCATCTCACTTGAAGGGATGAATTGTTTAATGCCTTACTTCATTCATGTCTATAAAGTCCTTTGAAATTCTCATCTGAGAAGCATCAGAAGTAGGAAGCTTTATTATGAATGTCAAGAACAGAAGACTTCAACGTTTAATAAAAGCGTATTCTCCCTTTCTTATTATTTCTATTCTTCTTATAAGCATCTAAAAAGATGTTATTAAGTGGCAAACCCATTCCCTTTTGTGACATAGTTACCATATAATTACCAACACAATTGGGTTTATATATGTCAAGTGTATGCTTGCATCCTGTAATGAACCATGATTACAGGCCAACAAGCATTTTTGCCATCTTCCTGATATAACCATTCTAAGTTCATTAACCTTTAAAAAAAAACAAAAAAACCCACACATAACAAACCCCCAAAAATCCCTAAAGCACCACCCCAAACAAAAAGACCCCTCAAACTAAAAAGAAAGCACAATCAAGGACACAAGTATGATGGCAACAAAAATATTTACATCAGGCAATTGATGAGAACTACCACATGTTGGCCAGTCAAACACTTGCTGAAAACAAGGTCACAGAAACATGTATCCTGTAAAATGAAGGCCTCCTACAATTCTGTCTGATTTGAACCAAAAAAAGGGGGTTAAGGCCTGAAATTTAAACTTTTTGCAGTGTTAGTGTTGCACTTGGAAACCAGCACTGTTCTATTTCGACACACTTCATGTTTTCAGTCACAATGTGGGAAACATGTGGAAGTGGCAAAAAAAGATCTTGGTTTTGAGCAGGACAATTACAGGAAAGTGACATCTGGTTTGAGGAATCAAACAATCTGGACCAGCAGAGAGGTGGTCAGGGACTGCAGGAGCCATTTCTGTGTTTGGCTACTAGTGAGGTACCTCAACCACAGTTTCACAAGCAATTTAGTCCTGCGCTGTCAGCAAAAACAAAGATTCTCATCTTTCCCCCTCCTGACCACTTGTTTCATCCCTTGTGTGCCCTTCCTGCCTTGTGCTGGCACAAGTGTTTGTGTGGCCATGCAGGGGAGCTGGTCCAGGCTAAAGTTACTCTCTTTCTGTCCCTCTCCCTGCTGGCTCCTCTAACCTCGGTCAGCTCACCAGGGGTGAGAGCAGAGCAGCACCAGCTCTTCTGGCAGCAACACCTGCTTCTAGTATTCATGAAATCATTGCTTCAGACTGCTTGGTATGGCCAGACCAGAGAAAATGCAATTCTTCTGACTTCTACAGATAGACAAACCAGTGTGTCATGCTACACAGCAACTAAATGCCATTAGGGATTGTGGGGAGAGAAAAGGTTCATACTTCCATTTCCCAAGGAAGGAGAAGCATATGGAGGGACACCACAGTTTCAAAACCCTAAAAATGCTCCAGAAGAGAGCAGCAAGCCTCCTACAGCAACCACCTGCAGCTGTAATATGTGCCTAAAAGCAAGGAATCACGTCACTTAAGCAGTAAGGAGGAACTCCATTCTGACCAACTGACACAGTCACAGATATAGAACTAAAGCCAACAGTTCCACAATTCAAACACTATAAAATATATTCAATAAATGCAACTTTAATTGCAACATATGAGCATGATGCAGGACTTTTTTACCTTGACAAAGAATGATGGCTCGTGCAGTGCCAGTGCACAGAGAATATGAAACCAGTGTGAAAGCAGAATGAACACCATCATGAAATTTATGTTCGGGGCCTGGAAAATGACTGAGACTGCTGGAACATACCCAGTCTTTGTGAAATTTTTCTCCTGATTGATAGGTTTATTTACCTTCCTAGCAAGTGGTTGGTATAGGGTTTGTTTGTTTTTTTTTTCAATATCCTTCTAGCAAGTATTTTACCTAATCTGTCTGTGTGAATTTATAAGCATTTTCATGAAAAAAAAAAAAAGGTTGATTTCATTAAGTAAACATCACACTGAAAAATCACTTTTAAAAACAATACTGATTCGATATAGGAGGAGGTACCACCTAGAGCTGCACCACACAGTTCTGCTTCTTAATGCAGCACTCTAGTATTGCATGCAGTGTCCCTTAGCATTATATTTAAATAAACAACTCAGTTGAACGTGAAGTTAAAAGACTATCATGTCTTATTAAATATGAATGATTGCAGGCCAGCTAGTAGTAACCTACTTTAAAATAAAGCATAAATTACCACTTTGAAGTTTCAGTGAAGATAACTATTGGAGCTTCAAGGCTTCAGGCTAATCTGGACACTGGCACACAGCTCAAAATACAGTGTTGGCTCAGTCTCCTTTCAAAAAAATTCCTCTCATAACTCCTGCCTAGCTGTAATCCATAAATCTACAATGCTTGAAGAGACTGGCATAAGATAGGTAATGCCAAAACTATATTTAGCCCATTAATCATGGATAGTTGCCCTATTTATCCTTCCCATTAAAGTCTATGAAGCTTGCTAAAAAAGCATTTTTTCCTATTGAAGACATCAGTAATCAAGTAATCAAGATTCTTTAACTGTGGATAGAAAAAAAAACAAAACCACCCTCCAATAACTTCTTATGTATTTGCACATCTTGCAGAGATCTAATCAAAGTGTATATGCACTTGCATCTGTATTTAAAATACGGATATGTGCTTACACATATTCCAGAAACGCACTGGGATGTGTGTTTGTGCGATGCCTGTGCGAGTGCACATGGATGCAGCAAGGCAGAATTGAGTTATCAGATTGAGTTCAGCTCAGGGACCTATTTAGCCTGTGCAATGCCTCCTCCTGCCACCTTTTCCAGTGGCCTTTTGCCTCCCTCTGGTCAATGACTGATGAAGGTTCATCCTGTAATGCCCATCAGACACTGCATTCTAGTCACACCAGACCTAATTTTAGGGAGAACTGCATGTCAAATGGATGCTATCTCCTGTAGAGGAGTCAAAGAGCAGCAGAAAACTGGGCTTTGCTGTGCAGCTCTGAAGGGAGTTCAGAGGTGGGCAGTCCCCAGCTGATCTTGGAAGGCAGCCTGCAAAGAGGACAAGCAACCAGGACCACATCGACGTCAGGAGTGAAAACTCTACTGCTCAGCACTGCACAATAGCCAGAGCCATCGCTGTGCCTTGTGAGCAAGAGCACCAAGCCTCTTACTATGATAAAAAATATGAAAAAATAAAGAAAAAGCTCGTCTCAGTGGGAAAGAGTAGTCAGGGAAAGGAAATATAACTATATATTGTGGTATGGCTGATTTCTACTTGCTCCCCTTTCTGTTAAAGCTTTGATAAAGGCAGGTCCAGTTTCAGTTTGGTCTCACCAAGCACTGGTCTCACTATGTATTGGCCATCATCCCTCTCGAGTGCTGAACAGGCTTTTCTGCTGGCCACAAGTGGTACTCGTGACAAAGGCCATTCTACATAATGAAAATGAGCAATGCTGAGCCTAATTCAAAGTGAAGAAATCCCAGTGGGAATTTATTCAGTGCTTCCTCTTGTTGATTAATGTTGTGGTAGCGCTGCTGTTACCAAATACCACACCAGAAATCCAAAGGTCTAATTCTCTCCATGGAGCGCTTATTAAAGAAAATTGAAAACTGCTATATTCTTCAGGATAAAACTGGCCTCTGAAGAAGTGAGCAGCACAAGAATGACTTAAACCAGAAAACAGTGAGGCAAAGAACAACTTCAGTGTAATTGCTCATTTGCAATCATGTGGCTAGTGAAAAAAACAAAATGCTATCCGAAGTTAAAAAAAAAAAAAAGAAAAAAAAAAGAAAACAACCCTCAAGCACTTCTTCTACCCTTCAGCTTAGAATCTGTCTGTAATCTTTCCAAGTATCAAGATCATTAATTACATGGACCCTCACAGCTAACAGTACCGAGAGTGATAAACGTAAGAACCAAGAAGCTTTATATGCCAATAGTCCTAACTGGGACATCTCACAAGAACTGATAAGCCTTATCACTCGCTCACATGCTAATCACAGTCTGTTTTTAACCCTTCTAAAAAAATATAATATTCCACATACTGAGGATGCACTAGCATGAAGTTCCATTAAAATTACATTCTCCTATAAAAGTGGCTGTTCTTTGATTTCAAAATATCTTCTTAGAAATTGAGAATTGATACCTGTTTAAAAAGAATGCAGTGAGACCTGCAACTATTTAAGATCCCTAATCCCTACTAACGAAACCTCCTACATATCATGTCCTTCCAGTTAACCAATACATAACCAATACCAGAGCTATCCCGGACCATCCGACTTATCTCAGGGGCATCCGTTTCATCTCAGAAGCTGAAGAACACAAGACCCGCTTAGCATCACCACAGTTACCTTGCCCTGATGGTCGTGCTTCATTTCCCAACCTCTGGGCAGCTCCAGCTGTTTGTTAGCAAACATGTTGAGGAAGCCCACCAAGTCACGATTATGCTGGTAGCGCTCGAAGTGGTGGGTGTCCCGCCGGACTTTGGTGATCATGTGCTTCAAACACGTGTTATTTGTAAACATGCGGTAGGCACTCTGCAAAACAAGCAACAAGAGGAAATGCTCGTAAAAGGTAAAAGTTCTGTTGCCACGGAGGACAAGCCTTCATAGTAAATTAACCATCTAATCATCTACGAAACCTTAACGAATTATCTCCAACTAAGCCACGACGGTATGAAAAGCAGTGGTTCTCCTTCTGAGGTTTTGGGATAAGTGTTTAAAGTTTCTTATTTCACTTGAGATACACAAAAATCACAAAACTGACTCACTTCAGTGAAATGTGAAATACACTGGAGATTGCATTTACCACACTTGTCCCTGGAGCTGTGAAGAATCCTGTAACATTAAAACTGCTTTAAAAGCAACTATTTACTCATAAATATTTTCCAGTTTCTGGAATAATGAGTCAAATATAGCTACAGAATACAGCAAAAAAAGCTGGTAAGGTTTTCAGCAGGACAGAGATACATAAGCTTGTGAAACCTATGAAAAATCTACATAAATATTGTCTCTACCTATTGATTTTTCACAATAATACTTCCATCATTGCATGTCCATGTATAATTTATGGAATAAAATTAAAATAGGAGAGTAAAAGGAGAGCACTAAGGAACAGGGAAAACTTTAAATAAAAGGGGTAAAATAAACAGTTAACACCCTTCTCTCCAAAAACCCCAGCCAATGAGAAACCAAGCCTTTCTGCCGGGATTAGCAGTGGACAGAAGCCAAGACACAGGCCCTCCTAAATCACACTGTACCCCTACACCTCTATTTCCTGGTCAGAGGTCTCCCCTACCTCTGTCCTATTTCATATATTCAGGACAAAGCTATGCAAGCTAACACTGACCAGTAATTTAAAAAACACTGAACTACTGACAAGCGTCCTTGCAGATAAGAAGTTATTAATTCCATTAGTTCTGTTTACACTCTAAATCCTGTTACACAAAGAAATATTGGGGGAAAAATGTATATAAAAAGAAGCAATGAAGAACAGGCAAAAAAGGAAAAGGAAAATATATATTAAGATGTTTTTTAGTTCAGTTTGACCTCTAATACATTTTGATATAAACCGAGCAATCTCAGGGAAACATATCATCCCATAAGCAGCAAATTCATCCTCAGAATTGTGTCTCACCCTCTGCAAAGCACAGTAAGAAGCTATTGCCTCAATAAACAAATGAATTTTGTATCATGAGAAAGATGAAGAATTGAGTGAAAAATAAAAACTGCTATAATGCAGAGCTAGCATGGCTCTGACAGCCCAACAATTGCAAGGAACAATGATAAGTGAATTTATTCAGCCTCCCCATGTACTACCAATATTTTATCATCAAACACTAAGCAATATCTTTATACACAAAACAACTTCATTTATAAGCACATATTGTGAAAGCTTTTCAGCTGTAGCCATCATACTCACAGGGTTAGAATGCAGCACTGTAAAGAACTCTGGGCTGATAAGGAATTTCACAGGGGGAGACTGGAGCAATAAAGTAAGTCTGGATCTGGAGGTAGAGTGAGGCAGCACATTCTCTCTTCGAAAATCTAACAGCAAAGTAAATGATAAAGACACCCAGTAATTATTACCAAAGCATCACTGCAAACAACTATAATGATTTGGATCACACAGGCAAGAAAAGCACTAAGTACACAACTATTTCAGATTAATGAGTATTCTCCACATAAGTGTACCCGAATTTCTTCTAACATAGCACTGAAGTTTCTGAAAATATTACAGATTTAGTTTAGCAACTTTTACTTGCTGCTTGTGGTGAACAATCATTTTTTTTTTTAAAAAATCACATCCAATTATTTGGGTTACCAAGTATGTACCTGTGTATAAGATGCAAGAAGGTCCCTGTGCCATGCCCGCATTGCTATACTGTAGCTGTATGCAGGCAAGTTATCTTTTCAAGGCTAACTAATGGATATAAAAGTCACTGCACACTTAAAAATGTTTCATTCCTTCTTGAAAAAAAAAATAATAATAAAAGAAAACAAACACTAAATCACTGCCATTAACACAGCCCCAATACTGATACAGTATTTAAGCAGCTTATGTAAGTAAGAAGCAGGTTGCCAAGAAAGTACCTTTCAAGTGTCAACTTCCAGTAAACATTTGTGTCTTCTCCTAGCAACTGAAGAAGTGCACTGATTTTTCTACAGTACCAGGAACTGAAAATATTTTATTAGTGGTGTTTGCTACAACGTCAAAACTGTTCCCCCTAATTACCTTTGAAAATCAGTAGGATATTTGGATGCATATTTTGATATGCATTTTTAGGTGCAGATTGGATCTGCGGCGATTTTACACTAAAATGTGTGCTGCCATCTACATTTCAGAGTTTCTTTTACACATTGCAGTATTCATGCACTTTTCCATCAAATGAACATTAATCATGTAGAATACAGCTATCATAAATAGAAAAGATTGTAACCCACAAGCAGAGCAAGCAGTGAATGACACTGTAAACTGAGGGAAAAGAAGAAATTACAAAAGAAGAGGAAAATAACAGAGTAAAATTCTAAATATGGATGGGTAAACATGGAAAAAAGGGAATAGGGAAAATAAAGATGTTAATTCTAAGCATTAGATGAAGCCAGAAAGTGGAAGGGTAATAGGTAAAACAAATGAAAAAGAAGATTCTTAGAGACACTTCTTCAACAATAGACATCAAGCTCTCCTACATGAGGCATGTCCATGGCGAAGGCAGAATAGCACAAAGGCTCCTGAAGCTCTGCCTCAATACTTGGGCTGGGAGTGTCTTCCAGGCCTGCACTGTGGTTACATGTCAACTCTGTACTGGTACAAAACTTGGCTGTACACCAGTCAACTCTCACAGCCTGGAAGATGCTGTGACACACTGCAGACAGGCCCTCTGTCGTAGTCTGGGTAATCTGGAAACCAGAATGGGTCACCAGGTGACCCATTACTGTGGTTTAGGGGGTTGTGAATTTGGTTTATGAAAAGCTTATTCAGATGAACTTGCTGGTTTGGCCCGAATTTACTGTAAACTGAATTGTTTACAGCATAACAAACCATCTGGCTGCACATGCATGTGCACAAAGAAAAGGAAAAAGCTACAACAGAAGTAAAGAATACAAGTAATTAAAGGTTAAATGGCTAAATCTCAAGTTCAACAATGACTTGAAATTGAAGAAAGGGTGACACTGCTTACATATCAGATTAATTCAGGGTAGAGTATTATAAGAGAATATCAAGAGCACCTAGAGACAAAGCCAAAGCACATGACACCACACAACTACACAAGAGACTGGATGGGTAACAAATTTCATAAATGTATTAGTAGGAAGATGACTATGGAGAGAACTGCTGAGTGAAGGAAAAACCAGTAATGATGCTTAGAACTCACTAAAAAAAAAGATCTTTCTTTCTATCTATCTTTGATCAATAGGTCTGGCCAAACAATCAGAAGAACACAAAAAAATGTAAGTGAAAGAGAGCTTTCTTTTTAGGCTAGAATAGATAAAAAGCAGGTTAAAGATGGTGGTGCAAATTGAAGGTTTTCAATCCCTTGAGGTCTGGTGAAGTGCACTTTAACAGTCAGGGCACTAGGTGAGGCAATCACCGAGACATTGGTGGCTCTTCTGGAGGTTGGAAGGAGTTCTCAGAAGGAAAGGCATAAATGTTGTAAGGGTACATACACTAAGTGACATTTCACCAAGATCTGGGTCTGGTCCTATTCATTACTTCTACTAATAACTGGATAGGGTGGACAGAACTTGTTCCAATTAGGAGATGCTGCAGTACTTGGACAGCAGGATGGACAAAATTCAAAACTATAGTAGCACATTAGGAAAGCACGAAGACCTGTGTGCATGTAGGGAGAATCAACTGCACAGACACCAGATGAAAAACAGGCATCTGTGCCAAAGTTCTGCACACAAGAATCTGGACCCAATTTTAGCAGAACAAGGAGCGAACACTAATGGTTAGTGTCAGACTATCAAAAAGAAAAGTAATAATCATGCAGGAATGTACAAGAAGTGTTTTATATAAGACGTGACATTTCCACAGCCTCTTCAGTAAGCAGAGTTGTAGTTTTATTTGATTTTCTGAAACTCCTCAGAAGCTGAACACCAACTCAAGACAATCCTGAGTAGGTAAACAAAATAATTTGAGACCTAAAAACACAAGTCACAAGGAAAGACTAGGAAATAATGGATTTAAGGATATGTTATAAGAGAAACAATATGAGTACACTGTCTAACAATGTTAAAGAATGTCCATGAACTGGAGAACACATTACAAGAACACATGAAACAGCATTTGCCAGGTATAGCATAGGTACAGCTCATTCTATCTATCTACAGCATGGAGATGAAGTCAAGCACTGCCTAAAGTCCTTTCTAGTCCTATATTCTACTACTTGAAACTGCATATTCAAAATAATTTTAAGCCAGGTCAAACAATTTTATACTTTTTCACTGCAAAACTGCTGGGTTCTTAACCAATCTGGTACTCACAGAAAGATGCTCTGACTCTCACCTTCATCTCCTCAGCATATTGAACAGGCTGAGCCATAACCTTCAAAACTAGACAACAATGAAAACAAATGGCTTCATTTTCACCCAGACTTTCAGAGGCCGAAGTTAGGTTCTGCCTTATATCATTTCCACTAAATTATCTACAAGATGAATGTTCCCTTCTTTAGAAAAGGAAAAAAATATTTAGGTTTTTTTTAACCTGCATTAGAATGGTGAAAGTCAGCTTCCTCTGTAGCTCCATCCACAGCATTTGTATGCTCTTCAGGCCTTTCATTAGTCATTGTTCTTCGGATGCTCTGGTACCTAGGGTTGGAAAAGTGGACTTCATATATAGTATATGGTAACTGTGACCCAATTTTGGCTCCAAGGGAGCCTGCCCATCTTTTCTGCCACATAGGTCAATATACAGACCTCTAATTTCTCCATTTCTAATTTCTCCTTTTGAATTTCTGCAAACCATTATCACTTGTATTTTATTTAGCCGCACAGCTTAAGATCACAGGTGGAATACGAAAGTCCTGGAAGCCCATGTGCAAACGAAAAGCAACATCCTCATAAAAATAAACACGTTAAGACCAGCTGCGGTAGCAACTGTGCCCTCGCCTCCGTGCTCGGTGTTGCAATGGTGACTGCAGCCCTGCAAGCACCCAAAATTCACAAACCACGAGGGTAATTCTTACCGGCGATTCAGCTGTTCCATCTGCTGTATGGAATTCGACCTCTGGAGAATCTGTGGGGCCGGGGGGGCTGTGGGTCGCTGCCATGTTGTTGTCCTGTTCACGTGGTCCACGTAAAAAATCCGTCCGTGGCTGTCAATGCGAGCCTCCCAGTCTAGGTAGCAATAAAATACTGTGAACTATGGAGGGCCTGGAGTTTATTCAGTTCTTTGTTTTAGCTCTGTCGCTTTTGTAACCAAACCTATTGTTTCCAGTTTCTATTTCTCTTTTACAGGGTGACTTCAACACAGAGCCTTCTTCCTGAAGGCTTAAGAGAGACAGCTTTTCCCTATTTTATCCCATAAACGAAATTCCCCACTGTAGGTAAGGTTCTGTGGAATCCCTATCTAAAAATTCTTGTTCCTGTCTCTATTTTACTTCCCACTAACGGGTAACTGTCCAAGAATAAAGAAACAAACAACAAACAAAAAACAAATACCAAAGAAAACCCCAACAAAACATCTGGATACTTAGTAATTCTCCTGGACTGAAGTAACTCAAGATCCAATCTCTGAGGCTTATTCCAGTGCAAAAGGCATCTGGTTAAGTACCCAAAACCTTGCAAAGCTTGACACCTGCCACTGTTTTTGCCCAGGTAATAGTAACAGTAGTAAAACAGATGCTTCTTCCTGGGTATAAATGTAAACATGTTAAAGGTAAGCACACCTGCCAGAAAAGATGGACAATTATAAAACTCCTTCACGTACTAAATGCATGTTCCAGAATTGCCAATTATGCAAATACCACAGCAAATTCATACTTCTTGTGTAACTGCAATGCTGTCCCCTGGTTTTGCACAAGAAGCTGCAGACAGTGTTAGAAGTCTGCACCATGGTGACACCCTGGGAGAGCAGAGAGGAAGGCACTGGGACCTTTCCCCAGCCACAGCAGAAACCAGGTGTATCACAACACCTAGGCCTTAGTCCATAGGCTTTTTGGATCAGGAACACTGTCTGCCTAAGACCTGTTGATAAAATGAGCAAGAAACCCCCCCAGCTGGTCATAACTGGGGGCCACGTAATAATAATAATACAAAAAAATAGATATAAAAAAACAAGTATCTATACAGAAATAGACACGCCTGATTCTTGGATACCAGCAAGTGCAGAAAACATGCAAACCATTTAGCAAGTCAGCTGAAAAACAGTCTTTGAGAACTCAGAAGGTTTCTGGCTGAGACTTTCTACACTGCAAGTCTAGGTGAAAACATCAGTCAGTGCAATAGCGTTTTAAAAATCACTGGCAAGCAACGAATCCTAGATGACTGGCACTTCATGAGGAAAGAGGGTATAAAAACGTCTTGACAGCAGAGAAGTAGTAAATTCCACAACAATATATTTAATACTGACAGCCTTAAAACCTCAGGCTTTCCTACTGCATGTGTGCTATGCCTTTTTTCCACTCTTGGAGGCAGACAGATGGCTGCACTGCACTGTAGGGGCTGAGCTGGCTCACAAGGAGGGAGGAAAAGCAGAGGTTTTCAGACAAACTCATTGTGTCTCCTCTGCACAAGAGCTCTGTAATTCTGCTGGCCACAATGCAAATTACTCTGCTATCTTTATGATGCACAGTCAAAACAGCATCTTGGTGTTCCCAGCATTTCCAGTGGTGAACAGAGCTATGTATAAAAGGTATTTGCTACACAGAATATAACACATTTGAGAGCTATTTAAAAAATAATTTCATGTATATCTCAAAAACGCAAACAAGCATTTCAACCTTTTCTGAAAAACTTTTTTTTCTTTTTTTTAAAGAGAAAAATTACTGAAACGATGCGCCTGTGCAAAAGACCCATTAAAAAAAAAAAAAAAAGGTAGTATCTGCTGACACTCAAAATTTTTAACCAGAGTTTGTAAACAAAACAAGAATGAAGTATTCCAGGAAGAACAGAATTGTCCATTGGGGAAAAAAAAAACACACCAAAACAAAACAAAAAAACCCCTCAGATAGCTTAAATTTGGGAATTCATTATCCTGCTTAAATGTCAAACCCTAAGCCACTGTATAATAAGTTGAGATTTTTGTGGTGTTTATGTCCAATTCTGACACAGTCACCATTTCTGTAACATAGTCTTGCAGAAGAAAAACTTTTTTGCCTGCATTCAGTTCTAAATACACAAGTTTAAACACTTGGGCATCGGTTTCCAAAGTAAAGCACCTTCATTAGAGTTGTGATGGACAGGGATATCTTCTGTTAGTCAAATCACTGTTAGTCAAATGTGTTACAAATAGCTTGTGGAACTGCGAAATTTTAATTCCTCAAGGTTTCATGGTCAAGCTTTGTTAATTTTTTCCTAGGAATGAAGGAAGTGGAGCACATTGTTGCGTGTTATAGGTACAAATACAAGATAAATATGTTTTATCTTTCTCTGGTTCTTTAACTTAACCTACACTCAACCAGAAGAAATTCACCTATGTTCCTTTTTTACTTTCAAATTCTGGTGAAACAAATAGAATGCAACCCAGATTACAAAGAATCTGTAGTGTTTACAACTCAAAACCAGACTCTCAATGTTTTCTCTAATTTTTCAGTATTTAAATATTAAAATTGTGACATATCTGAAAGCAGAGCTTTGGAGAGAAAAACTGGATCTAGGCAACAATTAGTATTTAAGATTTTATTAAAATTAGCAAACAAATGATTTACATAGAGACTGCATTGGGCTTTGACTGTAAAAGGGCAATGGGTATATGCATGCCCGTGTATGACTGTAAAATCCCAGCCAAACCTTTTCCACTAACATTCCAATAGTTTTTCCGAGTAGTTATTGCAGTGTGCAGTCTGCTTCTGAAACACAAAAAGCCATGTATGTATAAACGACACAACTGTGCATTTCTCATTACACTGAACGCCATTTATTTCCTGTAATGGTCTCTGTCTTTCTCAGTACAAAAAGCGATAAAAATTGCAACTGAAATACACAGCTCCCAGACACGCTTTTGTAAAAGGTGTATTGAGGTGGCAGTTAATTAACTACTAACACACAGGACTACTTTGTTAGTCTGTTACCACATTTGTTAGCACTGATTGTAACAGAAGCAGCAGGGAGTACAACCTTATCATCATTCTGGCTTTCCACACACGGTTATATCTGTGCTCTGCTATTAAGCTCCTTTCAGTTACTCACTCTGATTACAGAGCAAACACAGTCCCATACCATACTGGGAAATAGAGATCTATTCATTTTTTCCTAAATAGCTGAATTCAGGACTCCTTTAAAGTAACAGAACTTTGCCACAGATTTCATTGGGTCTGAATTTAACTGTCTTTGGCTTTTTTGCTTTGATGAAATGCTTTCCTCTTAGCTGTGTAGCTTTTTTTGGGGGGGGTCCTTTCTTTAAATACCTAATACTGAATAGATTTTCACTGCCCAAAGTTTAAGCAAGTGAATCAGTCCAATAATTGAGAGTAATGTACTTTTCATATGCATTAGAGAAATTACAACTTATATGACATTTAGGCTCATCTAACTGTTGCTTAATATCTACGTTTATTTTAATATAAAATCTTCACACTGCCTCAAAAAATGCAAGGAAAACATGGACACATTTCACATAACCGACAGCAATTAAAGATCACAGAATCATAGAATCAGACGGGTTGGAAAGGACCTCTGAGATATCAAGTCCAAACCTTGATCCAACACCACCGCAGTTACCAGACTATGGCACTAAGTGCCACGTCCAGCCTCATCTTGAAAACCTCCAGGGATGGAGAATCCACCACTTCCCTGGGCAGCCCATTCCAATGGCTGATTACTCTCTCTGTAAAGAATTTCTTTCTGATATCTAACCTAAACCTCCCCTGGCACAGCTTAAGGCCATGCCCTCTTGTCTTCCTGCTGGTTGCCTGGGAGAAGAGACCAACCCCCACCTGGCTACAACCTCCTCTCAGGTAGTTGTAGAGAGCGATGAGGTCTCCCCTGAGCCTTCTCTTCTCCAGGTTAAACAACCCCAGCTCCTTCAGCCTCTCTTCACAGGACTTGTGCTCAAGTCCCTTCACCAGCCTCGTTGCTCTTCTCTGGACCTGCTCCAGCACCTCAATATCCCTCCTGAACTGAGGGGCCCAGAACTGGACACAGCACTCCAGGGGTGGCCTCACCAGTGCTGAGTACAGGGGCAGAATCACCTCCCTGTTCCTGCTGGCCACACTGTTCCTGGTAAATCACTACCACACAAGTATTCAGAGATTTCAGGGTGCTTGACACCTCCCAGTGCCTCATAAAGTGTATTTCTTCAACTCCCTACCCTTGTGCACTGCATACCAAAAAGGCAGCACAGTGCCTTCCTACTTCTCCACAAGTGACACTAAGCGAGTCTGTACACACCAGGTGGGATTATCATAACACATCGTGAGAGTCTGCAGACTGAGCACAATGCCTTCTGCAACAACACTAGACTTAATCATCACCATTCCTCACTTCAAACTGCTTAGCTGTTCATTCTCAGTTGTCACATTTAAAAACGAAATGCAGTGAGATCTCAGCACTGAGATCCAGGCAGCTTATCCCCCAATTAAAGTATGAAGAACCTCACTTGGTGGTAGAGCCTCGTCCACTCGCTGGTACCGGCTAACATCCTGACGTACCGAAGGCAGAGACCTCAAGGGCTGATGGCCGTTGGCGGGGGAACCTGGAATCAGAACACCCACAAATTATTTTTTGGTCAGCATGGGGAAGCCCTAGAGTCGCCTCTAAACTGAGCAAGACACATTAAAGCTTCTGCAGGACTATGATATTTTAGGATATATCTAAAAGTCATCTGTTCTTGGTGTCAAAATAAGTTATGTCGACAGTTCTAGGCAAGTGATTTCCCTGGCATGTGCTGCAGTTCTGGCCCTGAACATGTCGTCCCTGGGATATGCCGCATCTACCTGTGAGCCACGGAAACCAGGGCACAGAAACAGTATTTGCCTGAGCCATATCCCAGGAAAAAGCTCCACCTGGCCCACTCAGAAATACTGCCTAAGAGTGGGAGGTGAAACTGTCCATTGACCTGCCCTGCTGCAGCCACACTGATCTGCAAAACATGATGCAATCTGACGACTGATAAAGAGCATCCCAAATGTCTAGAAAATGCTGTAAAATATTGACAGTATTTGAAATAAATACCAAAAATTTTATTTCCCAATCAATGAGCTGTTTATGAAGAGAAGAAATCAGTAACACCCAAAACTCTTGATATGTTACGAAAAAGATGCATTCAGAAACCCACTTGATTAGAGACACTTCAATCCCTGAAGCAACTGAACAGATAATCCATTGTTAAATGTGCTCGGAAACAATCCACTAGGGATGCATTTCTACTTTCAGTGACTTGAGTGAGACAGAAAATTTTCAATCGTTAAAGCAGTTTTAGAATCAGTAGGAATTTTACAACGTTAACTTGGGTAACACATTCCTCTCCTCTCAAGGTTCCAGTGTGCTAGGATGTGTCTATGCAAAAAGGAACTGGGAAAGAGAAGAAAAACAGCCAGAAGTGTGACTAGAAAGCGATTTTTTTTCCTTTTCCACTTTCTTTTGATTACCCTCATGTTTTAATGCTAATATATAAACATTCAAAAGAAAAGAGCCTAATATAAATTCTAGTTTGCATTTCACAGTTTTGGGAGTTTTGTCCCTCCTTATTACAATTTTTATTAGTGAGCAGGGTAATATTCTGGATTTCCTTCCTCCTCTTCATCCTGCTCACTACTCTCTTAAGAATTAAAACATATCAAATTTCAAAATTTTGGATATTTCAGGTTTGCATTTTTGTTACATCAAAAAACCCCAAGAGTCTCTTGAAGAAGGGAATAGATTCAAAGGAAAAACCTTGAAATATAATAAAAATGAGAAATTAAGGATCTTTATTTTCATACATTAATTTCTGCAGTAGTTTTTTTACTGGCTGCAGAAAGGTCACTTCAGAAAGTGCCTCCTGAAGTTGTTACCTCCAGTAGCTCCTTCAAGCTGTGCCGTGGCACTCTCACAAGCTGCTGTGGCTCCTTCGATTTCTTCATCCTGAGACTGGCTGTGGGCAGCTGCTGCCTGCAGGCTTCTTCTTCTTTGCCAGATTTCTCCTGCTTCCTCTTGGTCTTGCAGTTCACCTGCCTCAGCCTCCTGTACTTCCTCCTGGGGTAATTGTACCGCAGGCAGAGAACCAGAAGTACTCGCAGAGTCCTGTGCTTCAGCACCCGGCTCAGCTCCAGCCGCATCAGTGGCACAAGCTCCCTCTTCCTCCTCCTGAGAAGAAAAGGCTGGAGTCTCAGGAAACCTGGCACTCTCACAGGAAGAACACCGCATTTCAACTGAGGAACGCCGCACAGTCGCGCTCTCGTTGCAAGAGCTGTCTGCCCCTTCCACATCGCTCTCCCCTTCCGGCCGGGTACTGGCCTCACTGACACTTTCTGTGCGAGCAGGATCACTCTGCTCCGTTTCTGATGACAGCTGGGAAGGTTCGGACCCTTGATCGGTGGACTCCGTTTCACTAACACCCCTTCTGCTCCCACCAGCGCCATCAGCAGCTCCCGTGTCCGCAGCGCTGGGAGGCGGCTCTGCCTCCTGAGGGGCACAGGACTCGCTGCCAGCCTGGTCTGCTGGTGCTTCGGTTTGGGAATCTGGAAGGCCTTCAGGTCCTGCCAGCTGTGACGATGGAAGCTCTGGGAGAGTCTCTTGCTGGTCATCAGCTGATGGCAGAGGAGCATCAGAGGCTGAAATGCTTTCGTTCTCTGCAGGCTCTTGCACTACCTGATCTGATGAGGAATTTACACCATTTCTTTCCACATTTCTTGTAGCACCATTAAGCATTACTAAACCACCATCATCTTCCAAGGAAGATGGAAAACCCAGGTCTTGATGTAGCTCATGCTCCTCTTCATCTGAGTCGATGTGAAGCATAGCATTAAGTCTTGTGTCAGTAGGAAAACTACTCCTCAGTTTTGGGGAGGCTCCACGTGGTCGCTCACCACAGGCAGATGTCCCTGGTCTGGGATGGTTATTGTGTTCTATTGCATCCAGATAATCATTTAGTGAGTCCTGGCGACCTCTGGTAGGTGATGATCTTGAAGCACCAGAGGTCAGTTCGTCCTGGTCGGTTTCCAGAGTCCTACTAGTCCTTAAAGAGTGCCTCAGGATTGCATCTCCAGAAGATTCCTCAAAGACCGGACCATTGGAACACACTGTGGATGTATCATGTCCTGCTGGCATGTCCTCATCATCAGAGGGGCTCCCCAAGTCTCCATTTACAGAGTTTGTTCCTAACAAAGTGCCAACTGTTTCTGGTGAAGCATCTGCAGAGACATAAAGACTGAATGTGAAACACCACGCAGCAACAGACAGTTCATTCTCCTTTGTCTGCGTCCCTGAAATTATTGAAAAATGCACATCTTTCAAGATGTTCGCTTATTTCAATCAGACAACTAAGGGAAGAAAATTCAATTAAAATAACAAAGGCATCTACAGCATTGGAACAGCAATTTTCTCTGTGTAAGTCTACACTGTTGTGTAGGATATAGAAAATGTAAGGGGTGTGAAGTATGACTTGAAAGGATTCCCATTTTGCTTTCTAAGATGAAGCACTGCCAAGCATCTTGCCAAACTGTCAGTAAAGCCAGTGTCATAAACAAGGAATCAATTTTTCACAGCATATTTCTCATATCCGAAAGTAGGATTTACACAAAGCTAGTCACTGACACCAGTTGTCATTACACCCTTAGCAGCATGCAAACCAGCATCTGAGATCACGTGAGGAATCCCAAATTGTGTACAGATACCAAATGTTATACAGAGCATTTATTTTGATTTAGTTTATAGGACTTTGCACTGCAAAGAATGGGAATCTACTTGCGTAATGTTCATGAGATATTAGGTATGCTTTGGTAATAATAAAATAATAGTCATAATAATATGGTAATACATATAAAAGGGAAATAAAAATAAGCTGCCTCACTTTAGAGACGAGATGGTGACAGCCCACATGGAAATTAAACGTGCACAGAGATAAACAATCCAGCTGCAAGTGTGCTTACAGCTAATTATCACAACTATTATTTTGCTATTTCACTTCAGAATGGGACAAAAGGGAAATAAAAAAAATTGCTTAATGAAAGCATATATTCTCATAACCTAACAGATATTCTTGGCTCTAAGCAGGACAGGGTCCTGTGAAAGGGGAACAGGACAAAGTGACTTGCATGTACACTGGGAGGCGAGCAGAGCACAGGTAGAACCTTACTTGCAACCGCTTATCTCAGCCCACGGTGTAAAAGAATGAAGAGAAGCAAGGACTTTGATTACCCAACCAATCCCATAAAACGAGAATCATAAGCAGATTCATTCAGAATCAATCTAACAAAATCAAAAACGATGTGCCAAGTGTTGATGTTTCGGTATTATCATCTCCAAAGCAGTACCTGACAGATCTAAACACTGAATCCCAATAGAAAAAAAAAACAAAACTATCATAGAGGCACTGTACACAATTGAAAAAGTGTATTAGCCCTGCAACAACAGAAAATCCTAGACATAGAAACATATAGAAACTCTCTCCATTCAACTGTCTGGAGATCCAGATCATTGACAAATTCTCACCTTCGTGAACAGAAGATGTGATTTCCACTTTGAATTGGAGATACCCACTAACGTGATCAGCTGGGAGCCTTCTGCCAAGATTATAGCTGAGAACCTGGTCTCTGAAAAACAAAGATATTGGAGCTTTTAAAATTTTAACTGGTTTTATTTTTCCATTATTTTGGATCAGACACTCGTATCAGTTAAGTGTCAGTGTGATAGAAGGTGATTTATATTACAGTCTTCAAATCAGCCACGTACTCTGTTTTGTATGGAACACTAACAATGGTGTAAAATACCTTCTTGTTAACAGATAACACAGCCTAATAAATTATTTTTTTATCAATTAAAAGTACACATTGTGCCCCACCATTTCTTACACATCCCTAAATATCTTAAGTTCTAAAGAAGTCAAACTGCGAAGGATCCCTCTCTCCTAACCTCCTCCTTCCCCCAACCCAAAACGTTGTTGTAATTAACAAAACCTTTCTGCCCCCTTGTGGTTTTTACTATATACAAGTGTCACAGGTAGTCTCTTCATATTTTAGTCCTCATTCAATAAAGCACTTCTGCATTCTGATTTAGAAAAGCTATTAATAATGCTTAGATTTAACTTCCAATACATTCTCAAGAGTTATTGAATTCAGTGGAACTCAGATTTGATTAGACATTTGTATCAGCTTGAGACTTGGGATCAGATCCTAGGCTATGCATTCTTATTAGGCACAGACAGAATTCACAGCCTCAGCCCCCCTCAGCACATCTGGGAGAGCTGAAGGGAGGAGAGGGAGCTACTGAAGACCTCCCTGGGAAATTATTGTTATCTATGCATATAACTTTATACTGGTATAAACACCTCTCCTTTACTGGGAGCACTCCTACTGCACAATGAGTGACAGACTAAAACAAATGCAGCTGTTATTGAAACAAGCTGCAGCAGTTGGCCTAAACTTTTAGCAAAAGAAGCCCTGAGTGGACACAACAAAGCAAAGCAGCCTTCTCTCCCCATGCTGCTTTACAGCCCGCAGGACACTAAACTGTTACAGTAGTGTCTCCAGGACCTGTCACAGATTCATCACTCTGTATTCCGACTACAATTCTTCAGCTAGACATTTGGGGTTCCCACAGCTTTTATACTACTCCAGGCCATTCAAGATTAGAGGAAGCCATGGCATGAATGATGCCTTCTCTGTAATTCAGCTGAATCAATTCTAGGTGAACCTCGTGCTCATTTATCATGTTTCCCAGGAAATAAAAAGCCACTGGCCACTTCATTACACAAACTCGTGAGCTATGATGACAGCTAAAAGTGGGGCAGAATTTCACTTCAGTCTGTCTAGAAGTGGTTGGTTCTGGATTTTACATTTCATTCATATAACCAGAACGATGGTGTTATACTTGCTTGACCAAAACCAAAGTGCAAGAGAATTAGCAGTTGGTTGTCCACTTGGTACATTTCTACTTCATGTCTATATTAACCACTACTTTGCTTTGCAAATCCTTCAGTGAAATACTGTCTATCTTTACACAAAAACTGTAAATGGACAAATATATTACAGAAGAAGAGGCAAAACCATTTTAATGTCAGTTCTAACAGCAGTATGGCAAATCAACCAAATACTTACCTATATTTACTCTACTGCCTTTCCTTTCTTAAAAAGATTTGATATATCAAATATACAGAACAAAAATATGGAGAAGAAAACAGAATAATGGTTTGAAAAACACAGACAAGAACTGATGAACACAGCCAATGGGTAATTTTCAGAAATCACAGCACTAGGAATCCCAGAGCAGAGAAACATTTTGGTGTTTAGCACAGGAATAAACACCCTGTGCTAGATTTTGAAACCAGCCTGTATCACAGGGCTATTTTTGAGTGTATAGCAGTGTGCAAATTTATTAGAAAAAGCTGCTTGCTCAACACAATCGGTTGAAACTCAAAGATGAAGCATTTCTTAGAAATGTTAGACTCTATATACACCTGAACTGCCCTTGGATAACACCACCAAAAGAAAGGGCAGACTTTTTTAAAAATGTTTTTTAATAAAATCTGTATCAGAAGATACTATGAAGATTTTAAGCTACTCTTACAATTTTACTCTTACTTTACTTACCAGTGTAAACACCACTTTGGAAACTTAGAGCTGAAAACTGTTTTCAAATTGAATTTGATTTTTTCCATTTATGCAACTTGTTACTTTGATGGGCATATCTGTGAAAAAGTAGGTCAGCTGATTATATCCTGATTTTTGTGCAGAAGTGTGATGATACTGCAATGCCCTTAAGCTTTCAGGGAAGAACATAAACATTTTATTTCACCATCACTCCTCATGGGCCTCATCCAGAGGCTTTTTTAAGTTAATGGAGACACATTAACTTTAGCAGACTACCCTCTACAATTACTACTGTCTTGAATGACATTTTTGCACACATCTCTTGCAGACCTGGCTTCACACATACAATGTGCCACACAGCCTAATGACCAAGTCTCAAGCTCTCCTCAGTGCCTATGGTGGTATGAAGGCCTCTTTGGATCACCCACCTGGGGAAGCTACGGTCCCCTCCAGTAACCACCATAAAGCATAAAACCTCTTGAAAGTTTCTAAGCCACTTGCACCTTTATACCAGAACAGTTAGCTATCAAAACATGAACAGAAGGTTTTTTTAAATGGCACAACAGGTGAATTTTCAGTCCCATCAATGTGCTATCCACAGCAAAAGGCAATTTTAATTGCATAGTACCAAGAGCACTCAAAAATAGGGGGTCACAGCTTGCAGTGCTGGCCAATTAGCTGAAAGGATAGTAAATCTCTGATTATCGAACCAATCATTAAAAACACTTCAACTGCAAAAGAAGTGAGTCAATAAAATCTGCTTCTTCTAAACAATTTGCACACAATCATGTAGTATTGTGATGATGTCTTGCTTCTGGGCTACGTAGTCAGGGAGTAACACTTTTTATGAGACACACATAAACAGAAACGTGAACATGCATTCAGGACAAGGTCAGAAACATTAACATTTCCAGTCGGGCAATAAAGCTATTAAATTACTACTAAATTTCTTACTACAGATGTAGTTAAAATTTGCAGGTCTGTGCCAATAAGCCAGAAAGGCTGCTCTGTGCCAGTATCCCAGATGCTGTGTCTTCCTGATCAAAACAAGCATTCTTAGCATTAAGAATCTATTAATTTACCCAATTGCATGTCTCTCCAATAGTCTCTGAACTGGTATGGTTAACTTCCCAAGAAAGCGCTTGATGATTGGACGACTCTTGGCAAATTTGTCTTTAACCTCAATTTCCAGGACATCCGTTAGAAGTGCAACAAAGGAATATTTCTGGAGGGAAAGAACACATTTGACGTCGCATCAATACACCTTTATTCATAAAGCATGTACCTAAGTACTACTCCTGTGCAGTGAACTCCAAAAGTAATGGTTGATGACAGCAGTCTCCATATTGCAAAATACTGTCAGCATCAGTTATTAAGCATTTTTTCATGTCACCAGCTTTTTACTGTTACCCATAACCTTCTTACTGTTCCTTGAAAAGAACTGCCCAGTAAGAAAAAAGCACTTTCAGGGCCTATGTCAGAAAGGAGAAAGCACCTATCCTACTGCTTTCTTTCATTTGCAAAGTAGAAAGCTACAAGAGAAGGAATCCTTGCCATGCTCTGTCAGGTTATGGAAGAGTAGCCAGGTGAGTGCAGGAGGAAGGAAGGAAGTGTCTCACTCCAGGCTGTGCTTAGAAGAACTTGCCTTCCAACACCATGCTTTGCATCAAATTTTGTATGCACTGAGAGGAAGTCAAAGGGCAGTGTGGACCTACAGTATATTCAGAAGCAGTGTAACTAAAGGAGAAGGATTTTCTATAGTGTTTTGCCCCAACATTCACAAATGTTCTCAATAAGCTCCAACAGAACCTTTTCCTGCACTTTTGGGGCCTTTAAACAACATGGTGCTAATTTACAGAAGATTTCTTGAGGTCTGGTAACATCACAGTTACTCTCTTCATTCTTCCACGTCTCCCTAAAAGGGGAAAAGGTAGCCAAAAATGTATTGAACAAGGAACAAAAGGAGGAACTTTTCAGTTCAGCTGTAGACATCAGATAAAAATATTCAAAAAAAGCAATTAAACTGGGTCAGGAATAAAAACATTTCCTCATGCTGCACAACTATCAAAGCTGGGTTCCTTTGATAAACAGAACTCAAAAAAGTTGTCATTCTCAGTTTGCTATAATATTGCAAATTATTTTGCAGAAAGTATTAGATGGAAAACAGGATCAATTCTGCACCACTAGGACAGCATATGTAATGGGATAACTGCTGTTGTCAAAGCATTGCTACAGGGAAGATACAGCAGCTAAAGCAAGCTGATACAGTGTGTGCACCACTGAATATTATCACTTTTCTAATAAACTTCAAAACCAAGGAGAACTGGAGGAGAGAAAAGGGGATAAAATACGAGTATTTTTTTTTTTCTAATTACTGGATAGATGGATGGACAGAGAGAAGGGTGAAGTATCAATTTAGAGATCAGAACTCTGGTATTTTTTTTTTAAGATTTTAAGACTTTGGCACATCTGCAGTCTGTCCCACAACCAAGCACCCCAGAGCAGTGCTAATGCTGGCCCTGTTCTGTTCTACTTCACTGCTTGTTTGGTTTGATCATGATTTGCAGGAACAGTTTCCAAAGCCTGCTCAATTTTCATCTTCCTAAAGAACACATTAACATTCATCACAGTACAGGCATCATTAGAAAACAGTCACAGATCACGAAGGCTGCTTGCCAGCCCTGAAAGCATTGGTTTAGTACTTTCACCTTGTTTCCCTCATAAACATTTCCCCTCAAAAGCACAGCCTGGCTCTTCTGCACTCCGTGACAATTGTTGAACAGAGTTCCTTCCCTGAGATCTGAACACTTCACCCAAAACAAACACATTCGGAAAAGTGCCTTCTGCCAGACTGCCTTGTCCCCCCCTCCTTGCTGAGTGGTGCTGTAATGCCTTCCTGGGTTTTGTCCTTCAGCAGTGCAAGCAGGGGCTGCAGCAAAGAGCATCCCCTCTGCCTGACAGAACTGAAAGCCTGCCACCTGCTATGCATAATGAAAATACCATTTCCAAATGAACAGCTGTTGCAATCACTGAACATAAATGCTCATACACTATAACTTTTCTTAAAGGGTCTTCTCACAACATAGAATCCACTTTAATTAATTTATTTTTGAAATTTCAAGAAATCTACAGGGCAGCTAAGCAGGTTCAGCTCTTTTTTAGCAGAGAAGGGAATGAAAACCTCACAGCAGTGCAGCTGAAATACACAGCCTTAATACACAGATGATACCTCTCCACCACCAGGGTTCCTAAAATTACTACAATTACTGTGTCAGTTTAAATAACTTGCTACAAAATAAGCTCGCAGCTTTCAGAGGGTAAGGACTAATGCATGAAGAGAAAATGCAAGCCTGATACACTGCATCAGCTGGCAGACAGCTCTCAAAAGGGATGCATTACCTCTCTGTGCCAAACAGGATTAGTTGTGTTACTGATGATAGTCGACCTTCTCTCCTGGCCATGATGAGCAAAAGTAGGAAATGTACTTTTCTTGCCTGGCTGAATGGACATCTTTAGATAAGGATCAGGGTTGAAGAACATGCCTTTTTTAAGTCCAGCTGCTCTAATATCTATAAAGCAAAACAAGAAGGAAGGAACTGAGTAAATTGAAGCCAGTTCACAAAGTAGCACATTCCTAAAATATCACCCACGAAATCAATTTACCATAAATTACTAAATAAAGCAACTTAAAATTACTCATACATTAACTGGATCCACTGTACAGCAGGAAATCAAGTGTTTTCCCAGAAGAATATAAGGAAGAAAGGTATCAACATCCTCGTTTACTTTTTAGCCCACAGTTATTTGTGAAATAAAAAGCATAAACTTGTGTCTCACCAACAAATACTTTCCTCAGTAAGGCATGTAAGGTACTTCCACTCAAAGAAGGAAAATACAGCAACCCCCCAAAATAAATCCCATAGTACTTGTTTTGTTTCTGGGTAAGGAGAAGAGACAAAACACTGTATGGGAGGTAATGCAGTGAACTCACACTTTCCCAAAGATCAGTCTTTGATAAATGTAACTTATCAAGTCTGCTCTGGAATATGATGCACACTTTCTCCCAACTCAGAAGATCACCTATCTCAAATAAAAGGAGGCAAAGTTCTCTGAAAAACCTGCTTTCTTCCTACAGAAACCTCAGAACTGCAGCCCTTGCACCTTGCAATAATAAACAGTAATCTCCTCAGAAGCACAGTCTCATGATTAAGGACTTCAGTGACAGTGCAAGCTTCAACAATAAGAAAAAAGCAAGAGTGTTTTTTTCCTCTAATAGTAGATTTTAAGCTTAACTGTAAAATATTTCTCTGTTTCTCTGCAGATTTGCCAAAGCACAAGACTTTCACGTTTTTCTCCATTGGGTACTGCAGCGTGCAGTCTTCATGACTAACACAACTGGCACGTACAATTGATACATGCAGGCAAAATTCACTGCACTAAAATTGCCATGCCTGTGGATTCGGTAAAAAAAGGAATACGACCTAAGACCCAGAATTAAGCCACACAGCAGAAACATGATGAAATAAAGGGTAATGTGCAAATGAAGAACCAAAAGCGTTACAGGAAACATGTCACAGACCCATCAGGCAATAAGCCTTTCAAAATAATTTATACGACTCTTCACGATGAGTCACAACCATCTATTGAAAAAAAACCAGGTTTTTCAGAACTCACAAAACAATTATTTGTATAATTCCCCACTTCAGTCTGTACAACCTATCAGCTCTATCTCAGCTAACTGCTGAAAGGCCATTGCAAAAAGCAGTGGGTTTTTCTGCTCTACCTTTACTACCTCTAAATTTTTTCATTGTCAGCTCTTCAAGATTCAAAAGCAAATTTCATCTGTCTTTGCTCAAGCTGAACACGCATTAGTCTCACACAAGACTTCCCTGGAATAAAGTGTTACTCAAAACAAGTGAAGCTGGTAGACTGCACCCCTACAGCTATTTCTCTGTAGTGACACCTTAGCTCTGTTACAAGTAAAGATTCTTTTTTTTTCCTTTCTAATTTGCAGCTACTGCTTTTTTTAAAGTGATGGAACCAGCTTGCATTTTAGTTAGAGGTTATGTTTTCCACTCTTCAATCCGAGAGGAACTGTCCCATGTGCAAAGTGGAAATCTCTCTAAGTTTTTCACGCTGGGATCCATCAAATCCATTTCTTTCACTCCTGGAGATTCATGACTCTGGCTGGTTTTCAACAAACAGAAGTTCTAAAGAAACGACATCTTTCAAGCCACTAGAGTGTGCTCCTACAGAGGCTAATGAAGAAAAGAATTCCTCCTTTGATGTTATTTAGAACAGCAACTTACAAGGTTTTTTTAACAGTAATTTGTAAAACACAGAGTAGTGTTGTTTCTTACCTGATAGGGTAAAGCTGACTAACTTCCTAGAGTGCTGGGCTCCAGAAGCACCTTCATCCGTGCCTTCTACTCCCATCTGAAGATGAGAAAAAAAGAGAAGTTTTTGTCTGCTTTGTACATGCTTGAGGATGATAAGGCAGTTTTAGGTAGCATGCCAGGCAAGGATCTGACAAACTTCTGCCTATTACCACAGACAGGCTCAGCTACAGCACTCGTTTATAGCAAAATATCTATTATTTATGCCACACTGTGTTAATCCACAGTAGCTCAAGTCTTCCAAACAGGACACGTACAGGCTAATACACATGCAGACACTATTAATCAGAAAAAAACCTGCACTTTTTTACAAGTTTCCCATTTGTAAAATCAGAAAAACAGTATGGATTTTCAATACATACCAAAGCACTGAGCTGGCCAGTGACAGCATATGGAACTTTTGTCACTTTCCACAAATAGATAATTTAGTGTGCAACAGAAAAAGCGGAGAGATCAAAGAGAGACTAACAAAAGCCTTCAGATCTATGAACAAAAGCTCCTTTTAAAGAGAAAAGCGCATCAGATATCTAAATATAAACATGGTCTAAAAGCTTATGCTTCACAGATTTTTAGATTTGGTTTCTACTGAAATCCCTCTCAAGGTAAAGCACTACTTCGGAATAAAAAGTTCCTCATGTATTAATGTCTATCTCTTTCAAGAAGAATTTGTCTTTCAAGACAGAGGAGATGTGCATCCAGCTGAATAATCTATCATGGAGACATCAACGGAGCTATCATTAAAGACAAATGGTTCCCCAGGCAGGCACTGCACTCATTCCCAGGCAGAAGAGGTGACACAGAAAAAGTTTCAGCCGAACACAGCACTGGGGATTTATACCAGTGATAGAACAGAGTCCTCTGATCTATAGAATGATTAAATAAAATAAGCTGAATAGAAATTCGCACACCTATATGTGTAGATGAAGTATGTAAGGCAGCCCTGAGCAGTTGAACAGTGGTTTCAAGTTACCAGATGGATAAATGATTCCAGAGCTGTGGAAGCCGCAGGGAAGCCGCTCTGCATTAACCAAAAGCGTAATCATTCCTTTTTATATTGCTTTAAGCTATTAATATTATTAGCTTTCAAATACTTCCCACTATGATCAGCAAGCACATTGGAATTTCACAGGAATTGGAAAATGTGCAGATTTCTCCTGGTTGAAAAAGTCAAATACTTCACATGTAACAAGCAGTTAAAGTGATGAAGGCACTGCAGTGATGTTGATGCCTGAGATCCCCACGGGCCTCGGTGCTCTTGGGAGGGAACAAACCACGCCAGCAAGTGCTGCCACTCACCAACCAGCCCATTCCCTTTCCTCACTGCCGGCTTCACCATGCACTTCTCATTCCCAGGGCAAGATGTGTCTCGCCAGAGTGCTCAAAACTATCCCTTTCCCACCCAGCATGAAATTATTCTGCCAGTGATTTTATATGGATGCATAAGCAGTGACAGGTGGCAGTAAAATTACGAGGGCATCAAAAGCAATGGGTTAATTCCAGCTGGATCAGTGTCCCTTCATCTACAGACAGATACCCTGGAAGCAGCAAAGGGTGCATCCCACTGTGATAGTGATGCTGTCCAGGTAGGGCCAGAGGAATTCCATGTATTCCAGTTTATTCTTTTGGGCTTATTTTAGCACACACTGTTTTCTTGTTAAAAACATTACCCATGGGAAAAAAAGGCCTTCCTCATTCTATCCCTCTTTCTCTTTTTATACCCCTTTTCCAAGCTACATCCTGGGCTCCCTATAATTTACATTACTGATCATGACTTCACTTTATAGAAAATAGTATTTGTCCACAATTCAGCTACAATAAAATGAACGGTAACAGTGTTCCCGAGCACTTCCATGGTTTCCCTATATAAGCTTCTCCTGCTTCATTACATAGATCTGAACAACAATTTCAATTTTTCTGCACCAAGTAAAAAGCTTCATCCCAGCACACATGCTCAGAATTTTGCACACAAAGGCTACCTCATCTGGTGTACCACAGTGTTTCTGAATTCTCATTTAGACCTTCTATCTTTCCTGGTTCAAAGGAACACAATAGAATGTTATCAGCTGCTAATCCAGTAATAGGACAGACTGAAATGCCTGGTGTGATGCACCACCAGTATGAGAAAATCCAGAAACCTATCTCCCACTGAACCGTGTAAAGCAAAAAACACAGAATGATCCAAGTAAGGAGGTAATTTATTGCAGCCTAAAAAACGGGAGGGGGAACACCATGACTCTCTTACCACTTCCTCAAACAGCATTTCTGTAACAGACACAACCAGTAACAGGAGAAACCAGTATTCTCTACTGCACAGTGCTTAAGCTCAACACCAAAACCACAAAAATGGTGTGAGGTGTTAAGATTCAACAATAGGTATACTGATGTATAACTAACCCAGTATGACATTTTTAGGAAGTATCATCTGAACTGTCATACAACATTCCCATCAGGGAAACTAACAGCACACTAGTACTGGAAGTCTGTACTGTTAATGCAAACAGAAACATTTATGTTAAATTAGCCCTTCCAGCAGGTATGTAAATTCTGTACAACACCCAGGGTCCTGAGTTACCTTTCAAAGGAAAGAAATTTAAACAGCAACAGCTGGTAAAAGCCTTCAAGATTGACTAATGACTCTGAAAGACATATCTTCACACAGCTACCAAGTAAATAAATGCATATTCAGGTGACAGAAGTTCAGATGCCCTTTTGTTCAATGAACTTCAAAACTACTGGTGGCTAGCATGATCAAGAAAACACACAAGTTCAAATGGTTTGTCTATTTGGTATAATCACTCTGCTTCTCAGTAATGACAGAGAGCATCCTGCAGCCCATTTTCCCTTGTTCAAAATAAGACTCCCTTACTGTCTTTAGTTTATAAATTGATATTAAAGACAGTAGCTGTCAAGCTCATTCACTATAGCCCATTTTCTTCTGTAAAATATCAGGAGTTCATATGCCTGCTGTGAAACTGTATTATTCATAGTCAGATCTGAAAAGGATCTGACAATTAAATGATGCTATCACCTACGTTTGTAATGCTAAGAGAAAAAACACACACATTTGGTATATTGATATAGGGATAGAGTGCACTATTAGTAAATTTGCAGATGACACCAAGCTGGGGGGGAGTGTTGATCTGCTGGAAGGCAGGAGAGCTCTGCAGAGGGACCTGGACAGACTGGAGAGCTGGGCTGATTCCAAGGGGATGAGGTTCAACAAGGCCAAGTGCCGGGTCCTGCACTTTGGCCACAACAACCCCCTGCAGCGCTACAGGCTGGGCACAGAGTGGCTGGAGAGCAGCCAGGCAGAAAGGGATCTGGGGGTGCTGATTGACAGGAAGCTGAACATGAGCCAGCTGTGCCCAGGTGGCCAAGAAGGCCAATGGCATCCTGGTCTGGATCAGGAACAGTGTGGCCAGCAGGAACAGGGAGGTGATTCTGCCCCTGTACTCGGCGCTGGTGNCAGAGAAGAGCAACGAGGCTGGTGAAGGGACTTGAGCACAAGTCCTATGAGGAGAGGCTGAAGGAGCTGGGGTTGTTTGGCCTGGAGAAGAGAAGGCTCAGGGGAGACCTCATCGCTCTCTACAACTCCCTGAGAGGAGGTTGTAGCCAGGTGGGGGTTGGTCTCTTCTCCCAGGCAACCAGCAGGAAGACAAGAGGGCATGGCCTTAAGCTGTGCCAGGGGAGGTTTAGGTTAGATATCAGAAAGAAATTCTTTACAGAGAGAGTAATCAGCCATTGGAATGGGCTGCCCAGGGAAGTGGTGGATTCTCCATCCCTGGAGGTTTTCAAGATGAGGCTGGACGTGGCACTTAATGCCATAGTCTAGTAACCACAGTGGGGTTGGATCAAGGGTTGGACTTGATGATCTCCGAGGTCCTTTCCAACCCATCTGATTCTATGATTCTATGATTCTATGATTGAGATTTAAAGTCTAGTACAGCACACATATTAACATATAGCCATAGAATGAAACTGTACGTAATGTACAACGCCGAAAAAGCATGAGTTCAGAATAAAAGTTATTCAGGCTGAATAACTTGTGCTCTACTGTACTTTCAACACTGCAGTTGTCAGGACACCATCCTGACAGATGTGACCTTAAATATTTGGCAGCTAATATCAATGAATCAATTGCACTGTGAAACTTGATGTCATCTGAAGAGCTAACCTGTTAGATAAATTACTCTCCATCAAAAGCATCGTGATACAAGTCTGGAAGGCTTTTCTTCTGCTACTTATTTCAACAACTAAAAAAACTCCTCTAAAACTTTTAGTGTTTCAGAAGAACAAGTCTCATAATGAAAGCACAGTAAGACAATACTTCTTGATAATCAGGGAATTACTAAATTTCAGTGGTATACGAACACTCAAAAAATTCAGTAATTTTTACAAGAGTGGAATTTTGTCCAGTTTCATTTAACTAACATGCTAATTAACTCAGCAACAGTTTCATTATTAATATTACCAAATAAGAAGAAATTGAGACTTCAGATGAGGATATAACCAGTGTGAAAAATTTGTACTATGGTGTTAAATTACAGCAAACTGTAAGCATCAAAACTGAAAGCATGTGAAATCAAATTCTTAGCATAAAAGAGTTCAGTTAAGCCCAGTGAAGTTTTACTGTTATTATACCATAAGCAATACAAAACCATGAAAGGCATTTCCCAGCTTTTATAAATTTAGTGAAACATTTTTGAAAAAAATTTCTGTCAATGGTAAAATTAGAATACTTATATTGATAGGTTTGTTCGACAGTTAACACTGTCACCTTATACAAATACAATGAGCAAATAGGCTAAACTTACCATCACAGCAGGGTTTTTCACAGTGATACATGGAGTAGTAGCTCGGAGGGCTCCACTAACACCATGGTAGTATTTAAAACAGATCTTTATTTCGGCTGAAAATAAAACAAAAGCCACATTAAACACTTTGTGACTGATCCTAGGCAAAAGAGCAACAACGATCCACCATTCAGCCATCCATCTTCAGACATACTTCAACAGGAAATCAAAAATACAGCAGCTGGTTACCTCCTCTTTGTGTGTTGGGTCCTTCTGTCACTTAACAGACAAAAAGTGTAACTTACCTAATTCCTCAACTTGATATTGATATAGTAGCAGAAATATCATCAGCCTTGGAAAAGGAGTACCAAGACATTTGCCACTAGGACGGTTTTGTAGGACTTTGGAAGAACATGATGCATATCTGAAGGAAACTGGAAGCACTTTATACATTGGAACACAGGAAAGGTAAACCTTGTACCATGTTTCTGGTCCCACTGAATGAAATTTTGTTTACTAAGCTGCATTTACAGCACACAAAAGAGTATTATGTTTAATTGAAGGCTGACCTCCTCTGTTGTTCCTCTGCATTCTTCCAGTCAAGCAGAACAGCTATAATTACAGTTGCCCTTGATCCTCTGGGATTTTCCCTATCTGGAACAATGTCTGTTTTCCTTCTCCATTGGGATAACTCTTCTGTGTGAGGCTCGTGAGGGTTTACCTCTGGGTACAGAAATGGCCACAGGCAGACAGCAATGGCCACGGGCAGGCAGGAATTACAGCAGTCAGTTCAGACAGTCCAGAGGATGTGTATGAAAGTCTTGGCAGTTCAGTTCCTCTGCTTGGTTTAACCGTATCTTGGTAGTCGTGAAGTACAAAACTGCAATATTTTGTATAAGGTTTTGAGACACATATGGCATGATTCCTTTAGGGTTTAGGTATTTCATCACTGCAAGATAAAATTCTATTTATCCCTGCTCAGAAGGATCAGAAATCCACCCTGCAAGCCTGCTCAACCAAAAAGGTTTATTTATTTTTAAATTTGTTGCAGTTACAGATCAACGTTTATTTACTATCTTCCTCCCAGAACAAAGAGGAGACACCTCAGAACAACCCTTCAAAGGAGGCTGACAGTGCCTCCAGGGAATCAAGAGGTGGAGGAGCTGCTGATCCCACTTCCTCCTCCTCACAGATGAGTTCACACACACAGACAAAACATGCTCTATTTACCACAAGCTTTACAGCAAAATTAAAATGCAGACGGGATTTCTGATCACCTGCAAAGGTTTATCAGACCTAAGAGTTATGGATCAGAACCTGCAGTTTCTTTCTAAACTGAGCAATTCTGTTGACCCAGCAATAGTGCTTAAATCCAGACTGAATACACAAGAATTTCTAGCTCCCATAAAACTGAAGTTTCAGCACTTGCAAAATTTGACAGGATTTATACCAAACGTTGGACTCTCCACACCGTAAAATGCACGTATTAAGTAACCAGAACTCAAGTCTGGAGCACCTCTTATTCACACTGAGAACATATTATGACTACATGAAAGCAGAGTAAGACAATAAGCTATTCCACCAAGACTTCCAATTTCCAGCTACATTGCTTACTTTTATTGCAACCTAAGGTCTATTTTTCAGAGAGTTTCTGGAGCTGCTGTTTATCCAGTCTGTTGTCACTGACCATCCTCCCCCTTCAATTCATCACTTCTGAACAGAACCCAGCAATGGACACTTATCAGCTGCTGGTTCTATCCACAGACAGTCCACAGTGTGAGGGTGGACAGATATTCTCACTACACTGACAGGTGCATTCATCTAAAGGCTGAAATGCAATGTTATGAGTGCTGCATCCTCATATTTCTTTCTCTCAATGAATTCTACAAGCACACAGTGCTTTTCAATAGCTGTATATGACTGGTGATAGAAGAAAATGTTTGAGTCAAGAAATAGATTTGACTATCCCTTTCAGATATGCGAAATTAAAAAACAAACAAAGAAAACAAAGCAAAACAAACCAACAAACCAAAACAACCAAACTTCAGGACTAATTGCTAGAAATATTTAGAAGGAGCAGAGCACTTAAAAACACAACATGGAGTCTTCTCCCTCTTCCCAACAGAAGCAGCACTGATTTAGTTTGGGCTTTATAAAGCACTACAAGAGGAACAGCAGATTTGCTGTTCACATTATCTCAATGGGATCAACACAGGAGAAGCTGGGCTTGAAATTAAGCACAAAATTGAAAAATAAGGTACCCACCACACGCATGCAGATGTTGTCAAAGTGAACACGAATTTTTTGAAGACTGGATCTTATACACGCAATAATACAAACCCTTGATAGGATAAGAGGCAGCTACATGATTCTTTTTCACGGCTATTAATGTTAGAAACTGCAGTTAATGTCAACAGAAGAAGAAATCTCAGAGGAACCCTGTCAGTTCAAAGCAGCTGAGGCTCTAGCTTTTTGACATGTCTTGTACCATGTCATCAGAACAAAACATTGATTAGGAGCAGTTTTTCTTGATGATTGATGGATTCCTGAGCTCCAGATATATTGAAAATAGGTATCTGTGGCTGTTCCTGATAGTTACAGGTAGTAAGCTGTGTTCTAAGACCCCATAAATATACAGACCTCTTCAGAAACACGAAGCTCAATTATCTGCAAACAGAACTTCAACGCTCTGAGAGCTGAGTTCAATACCACATTAATACACAGGCTTCCTCTGACCTGTCTCATACTATAAATGCATGTTAGCATGTGTGTCACCAACAGAGTTGTTCCCAGTTTCTTTCATTTCTCCTGCCACCTTGCTTTCAATTGCTTTCTTCAGGTGAAAACTGGCACTTCTTTTTTTTTAAACCTACTTCTTCTTCCTCAACAAGTTAATTAGATGGCTTTCTATGTGATCCTTAATGAAAGAGTTAATAGTAAACCCAGCTAAGGAGAGACATCTGTACCTGACCACAGGACCATTTGCTGTATCACTAAATAAAATATGACATTTCAGAATACAAAAAATTGGGTGAGTGGGTGGTGGTGTGGAAATTATTCTTGATACTACACATGCCCTGTTGTAATTGACATTCTGCCAGATATCATACAGACCACAATAAATTCCTTCTTCATTGAAAAATAAGCCAAAAATGAAATTGAAGAATCTATAATTCTTTAAAAATGATCACACAGCCATATAAAAAGTGATATATATGGTAATTAACCACAACACTGTACAACCATAATCCCCTTCTTTAAAAGCTAATAGCTGTTACCATCTTATAACCATAGTTTTATAGCTCAGGTCTGTTATATAAAAATGTTGGAATCAGTAAAGGTTTCTGGGACTCCAACACTGACATTTGAATTTCAAAAGAATTTCTGCATGAATTTACAGCGCTGTTCTCTCTGTGGACCATATACTCTTGCCTCTTCAGTACTAAAGAGATCAGCTTATACTAAATAATAGCTTGCTTTTAAAACATCACTAATTCCCCAAAGTTCCCCACTTTAACTGCTTTTTTATGGTCTTTAATACTCTACTTTTGCCGAGCAAAATAATGCTTTGTGAAACAAAGGTACTAAGAATACATAAACACATGAACATAATCCTAGAAGAATGCATTCCTTCCAGAAGACTGATAATGCAGGAAAGTAAATGTGATTGCTGTAAGAACAGTTTGCTCCAGACAGACCCTAGTCAAATGAAATGCCTGTACTGGAGGTGGAATCACACTCCATTGAGAAGGGATGGGCAGAGACACCTCCAAAAGACAAGTCAAATCCTTGTTGGATTACAACAGTCCGTGGAGGCAAACAGTGCTCCCATTAACTGTATGGAACCTGCACAGCAGCTAATACTTCCTGGACACCACAGCTGCCCAGAACCTACTTGGGCTGAACCTGTGGCTCTCTGCAGATAGAAACGTAATCCCCTCCAATTTCCTCAGTGAGGAAAAAGCTGAAAGCACATGAACTCATCAGAAAAATATGAGAGCATGTTCTGCGAAACTTATTTAAGAAAACTTTCTCACTAGAACAAGTTAAGTCGCTCACATTCAGGCTTCACAAAGCTATAAAGGGAGATGTAATCCACAGAAAAGGGACAGTGTTAAATCCTATTTGTCTCCCATCTGAACCCAAACACCTCACAGGCAACAGCAAGAATGTCAAAGTGCTCTGCATGACCTGCCAGTTGAATTTCTTTTCCTTAGCGTGACAGTTCAGCGAACCCTACGTTTTTGTTTGGACATTTAGCATTCTCTTCTCTGCATCATTTTAAGCATGTACATTTTCAATTACTTCCTACTGGGCAGTAGCAAACACACCAACAGAATGCAAGGGCCAAAGCTGGCAGCCTCCAGGTACTTGCCATCCCTCTCAGCAGGTGTATCACAGAATTTGTCTTACAAAAGGAACGGTAAGAAAACCACCAAAAAAGTGACTTGAGCAGACTTAAAGAAAGCCTTTTAGATAAACTAGGATCAATAACAGAAAATGCTAATGTCCCAGTGGTCTCTCCATCTAAAATGCTTCAAAAGAAACTACTTGGACAAATGGGAGGTAACAGAGTTTACCTATCCCTGCCAGCCCCACTTTGCCATCACTCTGAGACATCCTTATTTACAGCCATGAGCACTGACTATTCTGCTCCAGTTTGGCAAAGCATTTAATTATAATCTAACCTTTAAAAAAAACACTGGGGGTATTATGTGTTAAAGGAAGTCAACAAGGCTTGCGACAAATGTAAAAAATAAAAGACCTGATCCCATTTCAGTTGTGATACTCAAAAATAGCTGTTAAGAGACAACAGATAAAAACAGCAGAAGAATAATAGAAGTATTTCAAACTCAGTGAATATGTTTATAAATAGAGTAGGGACAATAACCCTGAGTCCCCAGATAGAACACTGAAAGGGCACTGGTTGCAGGTGAATGTTCCAGGCACAGAACAATTCCATGTGAGAAAAGCATGACCTTTACAGAATTTAATTTAAATAGTAAAAAACAAAGATTGGATAAAAGTAATAAATTACATTCACAGAACATTCATTAATATTGACCATTTTGGTCAAACCATTAAAAAAACCTAAATTCTGTTCATACCTCTAGTAACAACTCTTTGCTACAGCAGCCCTTAAAAGCTATAAGCATATAAAATTCAATTATTTACTTGATATTTTTTTCCCTTTGATATCTATCAGCTTTTTACAAAAAAAGAGAGCTGTGAATCTGCTCTGCTAGCTACAAAGTATTACAATTTCAGTCCTCATACACTATTTCTGCAAGTTATAATTTCATGGAAATAGGGACTGAATACTCCTCACAAAACCTCGTTTGTAACATTCCAGAGCAATGCAAACACATATTAACACATTTTTGGAATATATCTCATAGTCTACTCATGCTTTTACTCACAGGGGATGAACAGATCAAGAGCAGCCTGCCAAGAAGTGCTTGGGGGTGCAGGTGGATGAGAGGCTGGACATGACCTGGCCATGTGCTCTGGTAGCCCAGAAAGCCAACCCTGTCCTGGGCTGCATCCAAAGCAGCGTGGCCAGCAGGTGAGGGAGGGGATTCTGCCCCTCTGCTCCGCTTTGGGGAGATCCCACCTGGAATTCTGCCCCCAGCCTTGGGGTCCTCAGCACAGGCAGGACATGGACCTGATGGAACAGGTCCAGAGGAGGCCACCAAGGTGATTAGAGGGATGGAGACCTCTCCCATGAGGAAAGGCTGAGTTGGGTTTGTTCAGCCTGGAAAAGACAAGGCTCCAAGCAGAACTCACTGCAGCCCTTCAGTACTTGAAGGGAGCTTATTAAAAAAGATGGGGACAAACTTTTTAGCAGGGCCTGTTGTGATAGGACAAGGGGTAATGGTTTTAAACAAAAAGAGGGTAGACTTAGACTACATACAAGGAAGAAACTTTATACAGTGAGAGTAGTGAAACGCTGGCACAGGTTGCCCAGAGGGTGACAGGTGCCCCATTCAAGGTCAGGTTGGATGGGGCTCTGAGCACCCTGATGCAGGTGAAGATGTTCCTGCTTGTAGTGGGATTGGACTGCAACAAGGGTCCCTTCCAACCCAAACTATTCTGTGATTCTATCCCACAGGCATGAGATTTTTAGCACAAAACACACAGCATCTGTGCAGTCACTGCATCCAAGTATCACAGTGTGGCACCAGAAGTAATTTAACCACAAACATCCCAGGGGTGATTTGGAAATGATTGATGTGACAAGACTGGTAGTCTCTGGACAAATCCCAACAGCTGCTACTATGGATTACTGCTCAAGACACAAAGCCATAGCATTGGTAAAGAAAATATATGCAAATCAATATATTTCTATTCTACTCACAGTAATGACTATGACATCAAAGGTTATAAATAACAACAAAGACAGGGAAAGTAGGTGAAGGTGTTTCTTGTGGATACTGTAATTAACACTATAACCTATAAATACAAGGCAAATACAGTCTCAAAGCAGGCCCTCGGCCCAAGCCCATATTAATAAACCAGGCAGGACCGTGGCAGAGACTCAAGTGTGAGCATACAACCATACATACTGCTGAGTGGTGCCCCCTGACACAGGGGAAGGGGTTGGCTGCGTGGCTGCAAGTCATAATGTCATTTGCTCACAGCTGCAGAAAATAGCCCCTGGCCTGTTCTACCTACTAGAACATGTGCAGCTTTTAACTTCTGGGCACAACATGTATGGAAATGCATAAGCAACAGTTACCTGTTGTGGGGCAGTGACTGTACTACATTGAATCTCCCTCTCGTGGCATCTCCAACACAACCTGTCCTTGCCCATACTGCAGAAAACTGACTTAGAAACTGCAAATTATGAATGAGCAGCAGCTGTTATCAACAAGTCCTAAATAAAACTCGAGCTTCCTTTCATATGTTTTTTTCTATCACCAGCCTTCTTATGGATCATTTCACTCCATCTTTCTGCCAGCTCTGTTCTCCATAAAAACACCGTCACCATCATCTCTGTCTCCACTACAATGCCCCAAAGGGAGCCCCTGACATCCCAAGGAAGGGGGACCTGAATGGCCTGATGCCATGCTAAATACCAGATGATCATACTAAATGCAAAAGCATTAAACTGTGTTGTGCTTCCACACTACTGCCACCTATTTAGAATAATACTCCTTGAACCTATTTCTTTTTACAGGAGAAGGATGAAAACTCTACAGCTGTGTTTAGCAACCCTCATGCAGTGTACAGGGCAAAAAACTTGAGGAGCCATCTAGTGAGTCACTGTTTTCCTTCCCTCACATTTCAGCAAGCCTCAGAGCAGGATGTCTGAAAGCCACCTCTACTATGCAAGGAAAGAGCATGTAAGGCATATTGATTCTCAAATTCACCTTCCTGAATCTCTAAAATGACTGAGTTCCCTTTCATGCCTACGTAGCACTTCTCCTTCCCCAGGGAGAAAAAAGAGGAGCACCTGCAGTTCAGAGCCACTCACTTTGTCTCGAGGTGACAGCTGAAGGACACCAGCTGTTTGTGATGGTGAACTGGACTTTGCATTTTGCAGGTATTCTCCTTCCCCCCCTCCCCTTCCTCAGCCACTCCCCTCAGAGGCTGCTTGTTTTTCTGGAATACATTAAGTTCATTTCTCATTACTCCACTGTTGACTCCTTTGATTTTCCCTTCTCGGGGTAGATCCTATAGAATTTTTGCGTTGATTTTTGTCTAAAGCAAGTAGAGCTTCCTTTGATCATCCTTGTTTTGCTAATTTTGGATGCTTTGAGGGGAATTAATGTCTGTTTTTAGTATGAAGATGAGACTCCCCCCCCCCTTCTTTCTGCAGGTTGTTTGATCTGAATAGGGCAGATCACAAACTATGCCTTTACATGTTACTTTTTTGAAAACAAAAAAAACAACAGAAGATGCTGAATCCACAGGGAGGAATAAATTAAATGACCTTAACACTGAGTTACAATACTGAGGACACACAGTTTAATACAAAATTCAGACATGCTGATCTAAGGCCTACCTTTAAAAATAAGCAAAAATTTGACAGGCCCTGGTGAAACTATAAATAAATTTACAATTATGTTCATGGAAAAACAGCTTCCCAAATTAAGGCATAAGATGTTTTCCTTAAAAGACACAAATCTTTTTGCAGCAGGAATCTTAGGCCTAACCCAGCTGACTCCCACTGATTAACATTAATGCAATTAAAATGGAAATGCTCCTTCTGCATGAGATTTGTTTGCATATGGCTTGTTAGCGATGCTATAATCCTCTGCATTTCGCCCTCCGGAGATGTTACTGGTGAAAAGATAAGTAATGTCCCTAAGCTGTGACACTGCTGGGGAAAAACCACATCCAGAGTCTTTGGGTAAGTGCACGCTGACTGATCACAACTCATCATTCAGTGTTAGTAACTTACGTTCCCGTTCTTGCCAAAAAGATGCAACAACTTTAGCCCGATTTTGACTGTAAATCCTAAAGGATTATTGTAGTTACTTAGCAGTTGTTTAGCATAATTCTGTTAACGAGCATCATCAGTCCTTATTGCCAGAGCTGGTTCAACGCTTCTGAGGCATGCAGCAAACATTCTTCTTCTCTCCTTTGTTTAGGGGTAGAGCAGGGAACCTGCAATCATACAGGTATTGCAGTGTATAGGTGGTGGCAATTAAGTACTGTCCATGCTCCAAACACAAAACAGCCCTGAGCCAGAAAACCCTGTAGTGACAGGAGTCCAGCTCTACCTTGGTTCCATACTTAGCTTTCCATCAGCCTCCTAGAGCTTCTCTATACCTCGGAGCATGAGCAGTAGGTAGAGGATGGGTCCACAGCAATGTCACCAAGTTCAAGAGAGGGACTTGCAAGTGTCTACACCAGGGGTGGAGCAATCCCAGGCATCACCACAGCCTCTGAACAGACTGGCAAAGCTGCAGCCCTGCTGAAAAGGAACTGGCTACCAAGTTGAATATAAGCCAGCACATGTTCTCACTGCAAATAAAACGAACCACCTCACAGGATACGTTAAAAGGTGTGTGATCAGTGGCGAAATGTAAGTCACTGTCCCCCTCTACTTGGTACTGGTGAGGAACACTGTGTCTAGTTTTGGGTCCCTTGGTTCAAGAGCAAAGAGAACATGGAAAGTGGAGAGCAAAGGGCTGCAAAGATGATTGGGATGGAGAAAATGTGACCTGTGAGAAGAGGAATAGGCTAAAGGAGCTGTCATTGTTTAGTCTGGTGAAGATTAGGTTAAGGCAAAGCAAATGTTAATCTCCCAACTCCTTCCAGTTCTATCAGACATTTTAAAAGGGACAATGGCTCCAAATGTAAGCTATATTCATACTGAGTGCCAGAGACATCTTTTTAAGTGGGACAATACTGCAGCACTGGAAAAGGTTACCTATAGAATCTGCAAAATCTCTGTCCTTGAAGGTTTTCAGCAATGTGCTTCATAAACCACACTTGACCAGGCAGGTCAACTGTTGGTCCCAGTCTAAGAGCAGGAGGTTGGATGCAAACAATATTACTGTGCTGTGATTAGTCTCCAGATGAGTTTACATGGATCCATTTACCCATTTTGTCCATGCCTCTTACTGGATCTGCTGCTTCAAAAATTCAGGGACATTGCTAATGGTCTGCTGCATGTCATTACTGTGAAGAATAAATATGGAAAACCCCCCGTACCATGACCTGTATCTGACATATTCTGCCTCTCAGCAAAGGTATTTCTAAGCAAGAAATCTACAGTTCTAGAGTTCTTTCCCAAATTTGGAAAATAATGGCAGATTAAAGCAAAAATATCTTATAGTCAATAATCTGGCACATATTTACTGGGAACGTTAGTCTCATCATTTGTTTCTCCCTCTTGCTATGACAGTAGCATCACATGCAGTGCTATACTGAGTGACAAATTATATCTGCACCACAACAGAAGAAAGAGGCCAACAGGGGAGCTAAGTTTGTCTCTGTGGCTGGCACAGGCTGGGCAGGGACAGTGTCTGCAGAGCACGGTGAGAACCCTGACAGCACAGCTCTTCCCACACCCGGCCTGGTGCTGCACCGCAGTAACACCGTGGCAGTACCTGAACTGCGCAGCCACCTGCTGTGTCTGCCTGAGCTGGGATTTAGTGATCTCAGGAATAAAAAAGGAAAAAGAAAAAAGGGAAAAAAAAAAAAAAGAGCAGCTGCCTGTAGTTGCATCAGAGTTGCTTCACCACCTATAAGCTACAAGAAATAGGCTTGCAGAGCAAACACGGTCACATATCTGTGGAGCCCTCTAGTTTAAAAAGTGGAATCAGAAGCTCAGATAAGTGTTTCAGTGCAATTTTTGGCCTCTCACTAGAAATACAAGTGTCACCGCTGACATATTTATCTTCCATACTATGTGCAATAGCAACATATGCTCATAAACATTCCTTTCTACAGTTCTCAGCTGCTGCATAATTGCTTGTCTCTTGCTCATTGTATGGCAGCAGAACTGCTCCTTAGTGAAGGTAGCCATGATCAAAGAATATATATCCTGCACTCCCTCTATCAGCTGATTGTGAGGTGCACTTAGTTGCAAAGTGCAGAGTCATTTGCAGCTGATTTTAAATCCAAACTACTAGTCCTTGAAGCATTGGTTTGGGTTACTCACATGAACTGAAAATGTTGTCGAAGAGCCTCATTTCTATACATAAGAGAGCAACACATAACCAGCTAAAAGATACAAACATCCTTGAAGCCAAACTGCCCCTATTGGCAACAATACTGATAGAGTGTATGTACAAGAAAGATGAGGCAATGCATTTTACTAACAGACATTTTAATCTGCTTTATATACCACTGTCTTTGGCACAGGACAGTTAATTATTATTTTCTTGATCATTATCTTCAGTGCAATCATTTTTTCCTGTAATGAACTCCTGAAATGGAATTAAATTTTATCCTATTAAAGTGGGTTTTTTATTATAAAGTGTGTTGTGTAACACACAGGGTAACTTGGCAAGATTCAATGATGAGTTCTAGAAATAGGAAGCTTTAATAATTATTTTTAGTACAGAGTATACAACACCTCTTGAAATACATGTCTTGCTGTTATATCAGATAATTAGAATAAAATTTTCTGCCAAGACCTACAGTTAGCAGCACTGCAGCGTACAGTGAAGAGTGGGAGTATTTTATATATTTTTTTTTTATTTTGTGCAGGAAGATTCGTTACTGTGAGGCTAAACAGGTGGTAGAGCAACTCACAGCTCTTTTGGGACTGATTGCCACTTTGATGCTTGGCACATCAGAGTTTCCAGAAAGCTCTGATACAACATCCTCAGATTTGAACCTCAGTTTCTTTTGTGGATCAAATACTCCAAATGGTAAGATACCTTGTTTCATCAAAAAGCAAAAAACAAAGAAAAAAAAAATAGCACAGAAGAGAGTAGCTTAGCTTCCCATAAATCCTGGCTGTCTAAGGGAGTGGCATAGCTCTCTGATTTGAAGCTTGGCTACTGATAATTCTTACAGAGTCCAACTGAAGACTTTTTATTTCAGTCACATAGAGACTCTCAGTATTTCCAAACTCCCCAGTGGATTTCCCAGCGTGACAAATCTTCAGCTGAACAGAAGGCTAGCACTTCCTAGAGACAAATCTACCCTTCATACTAACAAACATTAGCAAGCACTACTACATTATTACCTTGTCCTCCACATGCATTTACCATTAATATTTGTCCAGCTGAAACTTGAAGCTACCTTGGGAAGAGACTTCAACTTTCGTGGTGTATATACTATATGACATTGCACAAGGCAATTTCTTCCTCCCTTAAACTGAACCACGCTAAGAACATCCCTAGAGTACAAATGTAAATCTAAGATCAACTCCATTTTTATAATATCCAGAAAAAAACACTGGAAAATGCTGCCCCTTAGGGCAATACAATCAACTCCCTTAGTTTATCAGAGGGACTGATGAAATGGATATCAAATACCATGCTGTTGACTTGCCTTGACACAAAGGCACTTTTGCCTTGGAATACACATTGGATAAATAGGTACTCACATTCCATAAAGTAGGGGCCAGGTTCAATTCGCCACACAATTTGTCCTTTCTGCGTGCCAGTCACTCCCCGATTCTTGGAATCCCAGAAATTGGCTGGAGAGTTCTCATCTGAAAAAGGGAAGGAAAAAAATAATTTCAGCGAGTAGCATTTATAATAGTAGCTTTCTTGGTCCTCTGTTTCAAGAGGCCCAGACACAAAAAATTACTTTTACTAAATAAATAAATCAGACTAACTGGCAAAAGATAAACTGCTTCTCTTTTACAGTTGCTAGATCAATTTATGCAGAGGGAGCAGACGTACACACAGCCAAAGTAAATATATGGTTTCCTGTAAGAGGTGACCTGCCAAGGTACAGTATTAAATTCCCAAACTTCCCTAACTCAACAGAGAGGCTGTTGGCAGTGTATAGCTGATAGAAATTTCATCACAGAGTTACCACACTGTTTTATACACCAGTCCTGCTCTGTGATGTGAAAATCCAGCATTCAGTCCCTAGCTAGGAAGCGTGGAATTGTAACTGGAGTTATTCAGAAGAGAACAGAAAAACAAACAGTATCTGCAGAGCAGCTTAGCTGGACACTTTTTACTCTTAACTCCAAAAAATATAAATTCCTGGTTTATTGTATACATTTGAAGGCATCCTGCAATTTTAAAATTCTTCACTACTAACTGAGCCTACTGTGGCTTTGTGCATGAAGCTTCTATCCATTCAAGCACATTCCTTTGCCCTTTGGTAGGAACTCGCACATGAGATTACAGAACTGTCACCTACCTCTCAGAAATCCATATGCTATTTACGGAGGAATAACAAACAATGCAGCTTTCTTACTTCCATTTTAAAAATATAAACTTACACTAAAGCTTCTCTTCTTCCTTTCCATTCTGGCTGCTCATCTCAGTGTATACACGGTGACCCCACTGAATCAGGGTTACTGCAATCTGCACATCACATCCCACCAGGCTGACACGCAGAGCATTACCAGACATATGCTGGGCTCCTGTGGTTGCTCAACAGTAACTTACACGCTCTGCCCAAAACCTCAGAGAGCTCTGGAGAGTCAAGAAGTGGCCACGGACATTTTTATGCCTCCAGGCATGGGTGACTTTGAGAATTTTTAGAAAGCTGTGGTCTGAACACCTCAACATCATGACAGGTCCAGAACAGTTCCATAATTATCTCAATGACAACAAGAAGGGACAGGAGGGTTCTCCTAACACCCATGATCCTCAAGCTTGTGACACCCCCAGGCTTAACTTTTCGTGTGGAATCAACGTGATAGTACATAAACTGCATACCCCATAAAGTCAGGCACACAGACAGTAAAATCTTAAACCGTGCATATTTATTCTTCATTGCTTTTGGAGTAAACAAAGCTGTATCTCACCCATGGTTTTGGGTTTTTTTCAAAGCTATATAAAGAGCAACGCTGAACATACAGCCCGTAAACCATGCCACAGGCCTTAAAAAAAAAAAAAAAAAAAAAGCTCTATGTGGTTTGCAATGACACTCTAGCCAAAACAACACACTGTTGATGAATTCTTTTTTTCATTTTTTAATATGCCTTCCTAACCCAAGGCCCTATTATCTTCCAGACAGAACCCTGGCAAACCGTGAGATACAGTTTAACTTCCAGCAGCACTACACTAGTGCCTGCTTTGGTCCACCATAGAAACCTGGTTATCCAAAACATCTCTACCAAAAGCGAGTAGATTCTTTACAAAATTCCAGTTATCTGAAAAACAGAGTTTTAAACTATTCAGTATTCTCATTTCATCTATGTAAATGAAGATGTATTGATGACAGTAAACACCTCACCTAACATGCTCTAGTCCTGAATTTCTCTATTTAATCAACTGGAGAAGAGTCTGTTCATAATTCTAAGAGGGCAGATGTTAGGTATATTATAACCATAAAAATGAATATTTTTTTAGTCTTATCTTGTTCAACAAATGAAGGAACTCTGAAGCAATGAAATACGCCTTTAATTGTGAGATTCCCAACAATAAGGCACAAGCAGTTGTTCTTTGTTTTTTTAGTCAGTCACTAAGTCAATAGTAACATTTACAAGGACATTAGTGAGCTCCAGAAAAGGTCCTCCATGAACTGAGTCTTGAATTATGAACTGGTAGTTACAAGAATGCAGAACACTTTCTTTTGCCTTATTTAATAAAATAAATTTACGGAAGGCTGCCTGGATTTTCAGCCCTTACATCAAGAAACAGACTCCTTTGCAGCAATGAAGACTAAATCATTGATACACTGCCCACAGGCACACTGCCACTGCAACAGAAGGTGGAGGACACAGAGGGATGGAAAATGCTGACAGACCACTGCCTGTCAGCAATCAACTCAAATTACAGAATTTATTTTGGTCAGCTTTGATTTTCTTCTGAAACAGATGGGGTTTTTTCTACTTCTATGATGTTATTCACATAGGGGGAAAATAACATTACTAATACCTGTGGAAAAATAACCACAAACCTCAGTTCACGGGTTTTAAAAAGTGAAACTGAACAGGGGAAAAAAAATGCAAAGCATGAAAACAAAGTACACAACACTGACAAAAATACTGACAAAAAAAGAGAATTGTTTGCAAGCACAAAGAGCCATATCAGAATTATCACTGCCTCATTTCTCCACCTCACCAAAACATATGTATGTATGTATACATACACACACTATATATATACATTCCATAGGGAACTTCAATTCTACGCAGTTCTATTCCCTTTTTAGCACATTAATCATTGCTGTTTGTGAAACTGGCAGTTGTTCCAGAATCTGGGCCAAAGAGTAGATATAAATATCCCTTCCCAGAACATAAAATATGCAACAAAATACTGTCTTACTGCATCAGTATCTTGTCCAGTGAGTCTACACTTCTGAAGGAAATTCAACAATGCAAGGTATCTTTCTATCTTCAGTAATTCTTGAACATAAAATATTACAGGACAAAACTTCTGAGAGCTGCAACCCCTGTACGAATCAGCACATTTGAGACGATGTTCTACAATGAAAAGTGGGTAGCAATAAACGTGTCACTGTGTGGAACTTGACCCTGAGTAGTGCTCCTTGAAATCACTGTGAAGCAAACACATTCTGAGTAATAATGTTTTCTTTATTTAACTGCTAAGCAATCAGCCAAACCCGGCATTAAGAGCTGTACTCATTTTTTCCGCCATTTTCAGGCTTCACCATCATTTCAACACCCTTGAAGTTAAGTTAGACACCAACAGCGCCTGCAACACCCACAGCTTGAGCTCTCCATGTCAACACTGTAGCTCTCCACTTGCATCCACAGCCCTGACGCTACAGTGAATCCAGCTATAGGATGCAACTCCCTCTGGCCTGTGTCAATTCCATACAGCGACGTTATGTGAAAAACGATTAAGTAGTACCGGAAAAATGAATGAACAGTGCAGTGGAAGAAGAAGGTATAGTTTTTATGGAATTAGTTTTTAACAGTAACATTATACCCATAAAAAGAGTAAGAGCCATAAGGAGCTCCAGTATGCCCATGCCTTCCCTGTACTGGTAGCCCAGAACTGGGCACAGCACACCGATGTGTCTCATCAGTGCTGCGTAGAGGGAAGGACCACCTGCCTCAAACTGCTGGCTAAGTCTTTTCCTAATGCAGCCTAGAGTGCCAGTGGGTGACCAAGGCACACTGTTGGCTCTTGCTTGCCCTCCAGGTCTCTCTCTGCAAAGATCATTTCTAGATGGCCAGCCGTCAGCCCATCCCAGTGTCAGGGGTTCTTTCTGTTTGCCTATTCCTCCAGCCTTGGGCTGAATGGCAGCACAACCTTCTGTTCTATCAACTGCTACTCCCAGTTGTGCACGAGGATGTTACACGAGTGTTGAAAGCTGTGCTAAGCCAGTATCTGGCATCAGGGGTTGGGAGGCTTCTGAGGAGATCACATTTTGTTCATTGTGTCCTATATATTCCACTATTTTTGTCTTAAGAAAAAGGATGAGCTACCGGAAACCAATCACCTCTCAGAGTTGTTTTGCACAGTTTAAAGCAACAAATAAATAAGATACAGTCTTTTACAAGACAGATAAAGAGGTTACTGCCACAGATTAATTATCTGAAACAAGCCTTACAGTCCCAGTGCACAGACTAGAGGGATGCAAACCATCCCTCTTCTTCTGGTCCCAGTGTCTGTGGTCAGCAGTGTTAGGTTATGTAATAAAAGGCTTGCTCCCATGAATACAAATTATTTTTACTTTTCAAAAGACATTACAGAAGTCACAGATTCCTGATGTGGAAACATCACTTGCTTACTGCATAGGATAAAATTTAGAAGTTCCCTATAGCAATTTAAGAGGTTCCAACTTTTGCATACTGATCTCTCTTTTCTGTCACACATCTATAAAGATGTTTATATGCAGAACTCAGAGAGAAAATGATGTTAACAGATCCTGATTGTCAGTGAATGGTTTTAATTATACACAACTTTATAATTTTCATCTTTTACTACCATATATGGGGTTTCTAACTCACAGCGCTTGAAAAACCCATGCAGTTGAGCTCGGGAAAGATCAATCACGTTGGTAACATCATTGTATCCCTGTATAATTCTGTTACCCTTATTTGGGACTTATATGCCAATCTCCGTTTTTTCATCCCTTTCAGGAAAACGCTTTACACAAAATCTTTTGGTGTTTGGACTGTTTAGTCTCAATTAAAAATTTTAAATGAAGTTCGGATTGTCAAAGTGCTGACTTCTTTAGCATTTTAGTTTAATTTCAATAAATTCTTGAACACTGAAGATGATGCAAGCAAAGCACGCAGTTGTTAAGGAGGAGGGGGGGTTGTACCCAGCGCGGGGAAGCTTTCAAAGCGTCAGTCTAATGTTATTTCTCTTGTCAGGTGTTCTCTCACAGTGTGTATCAGCAGAGCTGGAAGGCTGGTAGACAGCAAGGCTACATCTAGTTTTGTCTCAAGCTGAGATTCATGGATTTGCCATGAGTTTCTCTTATAAACATGAATATCAAGGATGGCCATCCTCTACCTATTTTACTCCGCCATTTCATTCTTTAAAAGTTAACAGGGTTTTGGTTAATCTGCATCACAGGATACTTCTGAACTTAATTTTGAGCCAACCATCAGGAAATCTCTAGGATGGCATTTCTGATGTAAAACAAAAAAAAATTACATGCATTTTACTGCATTACTTCCAAAATCTCAATCCCAATGCCAGTAACTGCACTCTGCTTTTTGGTGTGAGCATAGACTTCTAAGCAGTAAAACAGACGGTCACCAAAATTTAAGACTAGCAAGAACATACCAAAGAGTAGTTACTGTGGATCTTGTGCAATCGACTGAGAAAGTCTGTAACACTAACTTCTGTGCAACATTTTCACTTTGTTAACCTCTGATAATTCTAATTCTAGAAATAAAAATCTCTGGGCAATCATTAAAGAAGCAGCACACTGTTTACCGAAATAATGAACTAAATAAATTTCTTCCTTATACCCAAAACATGCTTAAAATCAATTAAAAACTGAATCAAGACTCAGGAGAAGACAAGTTTTATCACCTGAGGCCTCACTCCTTTTCTAGAAAGCTAGTAAATAAATAAACAACTTCAAGACAGAGTTTCCAATGCAAGCAATTACTATAATAAATCACATTGTGTCAACCCCTTTAAAATACTCTACATATCAGTTAGTACAATACAAACAAATAGTAACCCACTACACCAAGGCTTATGTTCTGTGGTTTTCAGAATTCCCCATCTCAGTCTGTGATCAGTTCACAGGTTATCTGGTGGAGCCAGAGTATTTCTCATGAAAGACAGCACCAGTCTATGCAGTACTTTGCTGAAATTAAAGATCAACACTCAGCTGTTCCTTCTAGCCTTACCTGGTCGTCCCAAAGGATGCCTGTGGATCTTAAACTGCATTCCTCCATCAGAGCCCAATTAACAAACTGAAGAATAAAAAACAGTAACGTTTTACAGGATGGATACTGAAAACAGCTTCCTTGCTCCCAATCACAAATGGTGTCTTCTACAGAAGTTGCCTTCTGCACCCAGCCTGTGCAGCTCAAGTTTGGAGGCTTTAGCTCTGTATTAGCACTGTTGCATAATCTCAGCTCCACGAGGCACGTCTGTCCTCTCCCTTCCTCTTGTCATTTGAAGGAAAGGGTTTCAGAAGGATGTTCTCAAACTCTGCAGTAGTTTCTAGCAGTTACACACCATCGTCCGCCTCTTCGCCTTTAATCAAGGGTTTATCTAGGTTCCAACAGCCCGTGTTCAAACATATAAGGTATTACGCCCTTCAAGCTCAGCTATTTGCAGCCACTCCCCTCCGAAGGGTACAGGATGCCGAAGCCCCATCCTCCCTCCACTTCCTTCCTTGCCTTGTCCATGGGAGGATTCCTAAGCACGGCCACAGCCCCGCAGCATGGGGCGGGCTGATGTAAACAGGAGGATGGTTAAATCCTAGAAATGACGGCAAGGCAGCCACAGCAACGAGCACAGCAGGAGCTCACTGGAAGTGCTGCCTTTTGTTTACACAGTATTTCGCTCTCCCGCATGACTTCCCCACAAATCCAGTTATTTCAGAGAAGACGAGACTGCTCCATGACATTTGGCTGGGACGGAGCTGCCTTTAACCCAGGATAACTCTGCACAGGGCACTCCTGAGCAGGAGCATAAGCAGGTGGCAGAGAGCTTCTATTACTACCTCTCCTCTTTCAGGTTGGTAAATGCCACCTCAGCACAGGGGCTTGGACAAGGCTCGGTTCTGCCAGATGCTCTGACTGCTCGCAGGTCTCCTGGTGGGTGCTGGCAGCTGACCCACAACTACACCAACTTTCAGCAAGAACCCAAACTGTACTGCAAGAACAAAAAGGGCACTTCAGGGTATCTGGGCCGTGGGCTGTAGATCGAGTCTCCTGCAGCACGCGTTTGATGAAATCGCTCGCGTGTACAGCACCACGTTCAAGATCTCAAGGCAAATCTTGGTTTTCCAGCAATACTCAGATCACAAAAAACCAAACAAAAAAAAAACACAAAAAACCACAAACAAACACACCAGGGGATGAGGGGAAAAGCCTCCACCTCTTACAGAAGTATCTGTTCATACCTGGCTTGAAGATTTTCCAAAAAATGGTTTCAGTCAAAGAAATTAAGACAGACTCTTTGCTAATGAAGAACTCAAAGCTACTTTATTGCTTTATGTTTTCATGAGAACCTCTAGAATTGTATTTTCAAAGGACAGAGGGGAAAACAACACCAGAACTGAACTAATGTAAGAGAAATTTAACACACTGCTGTGTACTAAATGGCTGGAAACTGTTCATTCTTGAATGCCAACAGATCAACCCCAGAAAATGCTGAGAACAAAATTCTTGAATAGTCTTAAAAGCTGCCTAAGCAGCTACTGGACCCTACTATATGCTATTACAGTTGTCTTTACTCTTCGGAACATGAAAAACCTGGAAGGTAATGAAAATATAAGACACAGATCTTCAGCTGAGAAAAGTGAGAGCAGAAAAGAGGCAGAGAACGGTACAACAGATGCTCTTACAGCCTCACACAGGAGAGAAGCAGCTGTTGTGGCTCTTCCTGAAGGTAACTGTGCACTGCCAGAGGGTGCAGGGCAACACTGAACTCCAACCTGAACACAAATCTAGACCTTCTGGTTACACAGCCCTGCTGTATTAGCAGTGAAGGATCCATCATCATCTACAATAATTAATATCATGACCTATGGTCAAAAAAAACAAAGAGGTGTTTGTTCCTCACTGCACAGCAGCAATTTTTTCTGTTGCACAGCCAAATTTAAGGTTCACATACTTACTTCACTTACTGCCCCCTGAGCTGTGGGCAAGAAGCACCTCATGTGCCCCCCCGACCCACTACATACCACAAATATGCTGCTGACTTCTAGTGCACTTCATTACTTTACATAGGAAGAGCAATTATTAATTTTTCTACCTGTGACTGACAGGATGGTCAGTCACTAACTTCTCTAACACTAACTTCTCTAGCACTTCTCTCCTACTTCAGCTGCAGAAGCAGAGCATAAAAGCCATGCCATCCACCCCATCCAAACACTAAACCATGAAACCTCTTTGCTACTGGAATTTAAATTAATAGAGTGGGAAAATTCTTGCTCTCATTTTCATACACAGCTTTTATTCTGACACTTGCCATAAGACAATTTCTTTTTTTTTTTTTTTCCAAAATTATACGACTGCATTTTGTTTCCTTCTCTATATACACTAACAGTTCAGCAAGGGGATCAGAGCACCTCCATATGCCCTCACACAGTGTGATATTTCAAGGCACATCAGCAGCTCAAAGGATTAGTTTAGCTAGAACGCAAGACACAGAGATATTGAAAAAAAAATACAAGTAATTTTTTCAGACATATGACACAGTACAATGGCAGGAATAAAGTGGAATTCCACTTCTCTGTATTCAAAGTAAAGGCATCATTGAAATTCAAAGCATTCAAAGACAAAAATAAATCCTTTCACCCATCTCACTGGCAGAGATTCAAAAGCATAACAAGAGGAAGGAAATGACCTCAAGCTTAACCTCTTTCCTGAAAATCTTATTAATCCTTCTACATGAAATGATGTGCACTTCATTCCCATCTACTCTTCAGGTTTCACATACGTGCCAGCACCACGGCACAAGTGCTCTGTGCATCGTGAGTCACCTGCCAGCTGCCCCAGCTCACCTGGAAACCAGATCCTACACAACACACGTACACAGCGCTTGGCTGGTTTTGCAAGGCACTACAAGAAAACGCCTACTGCAAGAAAGGCGTGATGTCAGACCAAAAAATTAAGCTAGAGAACTACACTGAACAAACTCTGACAGATGGTACTGCGATGTCCTAAGACAAAGACCACTAGATACTTAATCCCATTGCAGGAAACTCCCAACATCTTCGCAAAATGCTAATAAATCTCCTACCATTCAGTTCAGTGAGGTCCAGAGGGCTCTGTGTGGGCGTAAATATAACACAGGGGGTGCTTCCCACTCCTCCTGAAGGAAGCAACATGCAACTGAGGCAAGAGCTGCACTACCTCTCATGTCAGCTCACAATCCTCTCAGCTGCTGATGGTTTGGAGAAAGGGATGTTGGCAGAAGATGGGGACAGCCAAAAGCAGTGGCCACCAGACAGGGAGCAGTCCGGAAATTCGATTTAGGCCACTAATGGGTATTGAAGTTGGACTACACCTCTAATGTAACATACTGCACTAACTCAGTAGGCTATTATATTATAAAGATTAGAGGATATGAGGACAGCAAAGATGCAAGCAGTATACTAAGGAAAAGAGGAGACTGTCTCTCTCCTTTAGCATCATATTTTATTTTTTTAAGCACTTCTCTGCATCTCACGTCTTATTAAAACTCCCATCTTCACAATCATAATTCCTCTTCAATACCCTCCTCTCTGTGATATCCAGTTCCCCACCATATCTCCAAACACCTCCCAACACTCCCACGAACTTGTATCCTAAAGGTGATTATCTCTTGCTTTTAACAGTAGTAAGTCCAAGAAAGAAAAAACAAAAAAAAACCAACAAAACAAAACAAAACAAAAAAAAAACAAAAACAAAACAAAAAAAACAAACACAAAACCAAACCTGTGTGTACCAATCTGTGTGCACTAAAGGCTATTATTCTGGGACAGGATTGTTGAGCATATCTATATATACAAGCCATTTTTTTTCTAATTAACGGTAAAAATATATTTTGGGGGTAAATACTGTCAGAGTTAAATTAAATAATAAGAAAAAAATAATCTGTATCTAAGCTTTTCTGTGCCATATTTAATCTGCCAGCCTAAGTTTACTGAGGAATGTTTTTCATCATTTTCCCCTCGACTACAGCCTTATATGGTGTCAGATAAGCACTTGTTTGCTGGCAGTGCACGAGCTGCTGAGCTGGCTTTAGCTGCACGCAGAAGAGGATTGCAGCTTCCAAGGATAAAGGGCATGCACTTTTATCTGTGACCACATTCCCATCACAAGTCTTTGCCAGAAAAAAACCTCAAAAATACAACAAAGTATTCCTGCTGTGGAAGACATGACACCAGCAAAGCTGTGCTCTTGTCAACGTAGCCTATCCTGCCCCCGGGGAAATTGTGTTGGTAAACATACATTACCAACAAAAGCACAGTTTTGCTAGCACAGCTGCACTTACACAGAGGGCTTTCTCTGGTGTGCCTGTCTTGGTACAGATCACTTGTAATCTCACAGCCAGCAGAAAAAGTGAGGGGTCATTTATTTTATGGCCTTCATGCTGGTTTTTTCATTACCCAGCAAGCATCTGGTCATGTATGCCAGACACCCAATGCAGAAAGGTCCCAGAGAAAATGGGGGATTTGCTTGGTGTTTGTTTTTTCCTGGTCCAACATTTCTGAAGTGGAAACAGTGGAAATCACTTCAGGAAGTGCCAGACGGTTACGGCAGCCCTGTCAAGTCTACCATTAGCGTCTGCATGGCCACCCCTCTTCCCTCCTTCGCAGCCCCGAAATGTACTTGGAGCAATTCCTCCCCTGCCACAAGACCATTACTGCCATTCAGTCTGCTGCTGCTCTCTGACAACAGCCACATTTTCATTTTCTGAGAGCGGGAATATTCTGGCAAGGTGAAATTTGGACAAGGCTGAGTGGCCGGTAATACACAGTAAATCAGACTGAATGATGTAATTATCTCTTCTGGGTTTAATTTCAGTAAAATGTAGGCTCATTTGAAAGCCATTACTAGCTCATAGACTAACCTTAAGTAGACTTTGCTCCACATGTAGATCTTCTGTAACTGACTTGCCCCTCAGAAAGAGGTTTTTCTTGTGGAACTGTCAGCAAAGACAACTGCTGTAACTGAGAGGGCTTTAAATAGAGTCAAGATGACTGTACGCTATTTTTAATTTTTTTTGTTTGCAAATTGAAAAATAAAACACCATTTTAAATCATTATGAAATGTACATCTGCCCTTTAAACACCACAGTCATCACTGCAATGCACATATATGAAAAGTACAACAGCCTAGAAGAGATTTCTAAAACATATGCATGGTATTTTAAATATGTAGTTTGAAACCGCTGCAAGTGCATCTGTTCTGTTTATATTTAGGAAATTTTCAAATCAGATACCAGCCAACAAGTACTGGGCAAGTGTCTGCCAAAACTTACTGAAACATCAGGCTTGAGTACTCACCTTTGTCTCCAGATAACATTTTGCAATATGCCTCATGTTGGCTACCCATGAAGCAGAGTAATATATATTATGAGCATATTTGCTACCACTGGTCTGCAGGTTTGCACAGAACACTGGCTAGATTCCTGCTTTCCTTTTTGTCCATCCTTCTGCTCCCTCTTTCTTATTCCTCCAGCTGCTCACACAGCAGAAGAAACTATCCTACTTTATACAGGATTTACAGTGGTAATGGTACATTCCTGTCAGCTGTAAGATGGGTGCCCTAAGTAGCAGTTAAGGCAAATGTTAGGCCTGTAACTACTTTATAATAAACTAAAAAACTTCTTGCCCTAATTAGCAGGAGCCATTCCAGCCCCAATTATCAGCAGCCATCCTGTTTCCCTTGCCCTACAATTTAATAATGATAGGTTTATACTTTAATTTATAAGTAGTTTTATTTTAAAGTATATAGTATATATACATATTATAAAGTACAATAAATGATTATAAAGTACTTTTAATTTATAAGAGTACTTTACAAATTCACATAAATTTGCAAACACTTTTTGACAACTATTGTGCTTATTTCCCTTTTTAATCCTCATCCTCTGGACTTAAAAGTGAGGTGATGATAGATAGCAAGAAACTATAATTTATTAACATAGTTTTTAAGTTAATACATTTATCAATTAAAAAAACTCACCTAACAGATAATCCTGAAAATTGCTGAAAATCCAGAACGCGTTACTGATCACAGCAATAATTTCAAAAGCCTCATTCTAACTTACTCAAGTGACACAAAATCCTCAATTTCTGCAATTATCTTCTACAAAAACTGACCTGAATTCACTGGTGCATTACCCACTTGATGTGCTTTTTTCCCATTCATATTCTAAGAGACATATCACTGACGGAAATATTTACATTTTACAGATGCTACAAAATATTCACACAGCACAAAGGACGAGCTCAGTCACTTCAGATCAGTCACCTACTGTATGCCCAATATCTTGACCAACAAGACCTTCCAGGCACTGCAGAGATACAAACACAAATGACAAGCAGCAACACCTGAGAAGTAACTTCATCATCTTCACCCAACAAAATAAAGGAAGCCGTCAGCACAAGAGCAGCGTCATTCAGCAAGAGCTCATAATTCTAACCCTCAAATTATGTCACAACTTTCATTGTAAGAGCCACAGGCCCAAATAGATTTGTTAGGTATATATATAAATTCTGAATAAACCGTAGGAAAATCTTTAATTGTATATATGCAAACTGCAAGCAAACAAAAGGCTAAGTTCAGTAAATGTATTTCTTTTCTAGAACTGAGAAAAAAAAATATGCAACTCAGAAGAAAACACAAGAGATTAAAGGTGTGTATTTCTTCTTACATCCCCGTAAGGGCATAAAGTATCCTAATTAGCTGAAATCTCATTTGTGGGATGCTCTCAGACGTGCAATGAGAAGGAGGTGCTCCCTTGCCAGATGGTACGTTCTGCTGATGGCCTTGAAGGAGAATGAGTGTAACCACGAAAAGGAATGAAGTGTTTTAACTGCCCACATATTCATTGCCCCCAGCAGTTATAACAAGGACCTTTTCGTGCCAGCGAAAGTTTCAACCTGAATCACTGGAAGTTTTCTGTAAGATTTTTATTAAAAAAAGAAAAAAAAAGAGATTAATTCATCATTAGCAAAGGTGTTAAACTCAGAGCACAAAACACTTTGAATCACAGAGCCAGCATCGCCCAAAAATCTGACCCAGCCTTTGCACACACTGATCCATCAGTTCCTTTTATGGCCAGCTAGTTGGGTGTTCTCATTTTGCTTTTCATAGTAAGTCCCACCTTCAGGCTTCCCAAAGCTCTATTTTCCTTCCTGGAATGAACCAGCACGGAGAAAAGTCTGTGCCAAACACACTCCCCAAGGGTCCTGTGGAGGTTCATTTAACCACTCAATCAATCACTCCTGCATTTTCAGCCCTTGTTTTACTTGGTGCTTACTCAGATTTATTTCTTATAAAATGCTGTGCATGTGTTAAAGTGCTACTTATTGCCAGGGGTGAAGGGCTAAAACAAGAAGCCCACAATACACACAGAACAGATCAGATACACAGAAAAAGCAGTTTTCCTATATATAACAGCCAGTATCTAGGAGGATATCTAGCTGACATCCTGGATCCAGGAGGTTAGTTTGGGTTTGCCTTCTCAAAGGGTTGATGGTTTGAACTCTGGCACCATTGTGATGGCACAAATATCTCTGAATTTCCAGCCATGTGGCATCCTTCAACACTGGGTGGAGACAACTGATTGACCACTGAAAGGAGAGGAAAGACTGCCCCTGGATTCCTCAGCTTCACTTTTGATTGCACTTGATTATTGCTTGCAGTTTCTGACATTGTCTGATCAATATTATTCTTAATCTGTTCCAGGCTTTTGACAGTCACAATATCAGCTAGCATTTCTCTCTCACCACTCAAGTCCATTCCCATGTCAAAAACATTTCTAAAAATTGTTCTTTTCTTAGAAAAAACAAAAACAAAAACAAAAACAAACAAACAAAAAAAAAAAAAAAAAAACACATTTCCTTGCCTTTTAGAAATCCTTCTAGTTTCTGAAAGTTGTCAAAAAAATATGGCTCTGCAGCACACGCCTCTTAAGGATCTTGTGGGACTTAATATTCCCTTAGCAGCTGTTGTTTTTTAAGTTTATCTTCAATTTTATGAGCTGTTTAAGCAGGAATGCAAACCAGTCTATTTTTGTCATTTGACATTAATAGGCTTTTCAGGGAATTTATTAGAAAGCCAGGGAGCTTCCTAGTTTGAAATATGAAAAAAATATTTATATTTAAACAATATACTTTTGTTATACTTCAATTTCTCAGTAATCTAACCCAAATGTAAAGATCCACTAACCAAGAACACAGGTGAGAACCCAAGGTAGAAACAGCATTAATGCTTCCATCTTGTGCCTCTATTAAAGAGTGAAACCATTAACTGTCATGCTGTGAATACCTCTGCAAAAGCAGTTTCTCCTTTCCCTTCTACAAACCACATAACCTCTAAGCTTAAGTAATCAGTAACATCCTCCTATTTTATTTATATATATTGTATGTTTCCTAAGGCATCCAAATGGCTGGTAAGTAATGGTGTGGAAAACCTACAGAGAAGAAGAATAGGTCGGCATAAAGAGAGCACATCCATGTGTGTAAGCACTGTGCTAAGGAAGACTTTTAAAGGAATATGCTGAATCATGAGCCTTCATCACCCTTGTCACCATTAGCACTTAATTCTCCTGGCCAGCTACGCTTTCCACCTCCCTTTCCTTGCCTCATGATGGCAAGACCTAATGGCACATTCCTACCTTCCAGAGTTTCCATTGCTGAAAAGCTCTCCCGGGCTTTTTACGCTCTTTTCACCTGAAATGGGTTTATTCAAAAACTCTGTTCTGAACTGGTATAAACACAGACCTAAGCATTACAATATGTTGAAAATTATTAATGAGGCCATTGCTATTACTTGACTTCAAATGCCCTGACATGCCTTACTCTTGTGAGAAGCATTTCATGCTCCCAGCTCTAACCAGATTCTTCCTTTTATCTTCTGATGTAAGGATTCAGGATTCAATTTAGATTTGATATGGCTATTGATAATTTGCAGAATTAATATATTACATAAGATAATCTGGGTTCATTATAAAGCCCAGCAAAGCTATACAAAGCAAACATCTTCTCTAGACATTTACTACTAAAGTTGGAGCTGAAATAAAATATTTTAAATGTTTCCAAATACATGTATTATTCCAGTAAGTGTAGCCAGCACTGCTCAGTGTGACAGTATGTATCAAGAAGCAGGCAAGGAAAATACAAAAACAACAGAAAAAAACCCTATGGCTTTTGAAAGGATATAAAAATGCAAACAAAAAATCCCATTTGGATTAGTTATATCACACCTAACTAGCCAAAAGTTTCTACAGTGAGCTCTGATCCTGAAAACTTCTTTGTTAATACAATTTGTGAATCAAATCCCTGGGGCATAACCTTCAGCCAAGCTGCAGTTTCTGCATTTTTGCATGATTTTATATCATGTGTCATTGATTAATTGCAAACACAGACTGTCCCATTTGGGGATCTGGCACTAGCACACTGACACTGCAGAATTTAACAGCACAGTTTAAGGAAATACTGTAGTCACCAGGAGAAGGGGTTTTTTGGATGAGCACATGACTGAAGTCTGACTCAGTTCACTTTACAGAAGCACATCATGTTTTTCTCAGTCCTTTCTACCAAACAATATAATGTGCTTACACATTGTATTCATTGTCAGGCAAACATGGGATAACCCACAAATAGATCAGGAGCACACACACTTTCAAAGATGCTATTTTGCAAGGCATAAAGACAGAGGAAATATAATGTGTTCAGTTCTGTCTCAGTAGCTGCCTTTTTGTACCGTCCCTGACCTGATTCAGGTTGTCTTGGACTGCAGCCTGGACTTGTTTACTTGACAAAAATTCAGCAGTTTTTTATTGGTTCTTTGCCGAGACCACCAAACCCATTTTGTCACAATGTTCTGGCAGTTTGTCACAGTGGCTGTAGCCACCTACTTCTGCTCATTACCACACTCAGGAGACCATCCCCTATGGCTCAATGAGGACCTGCAAGCAGGTACAACCACCGACCTGCAAGTCAACCTTGTGTCAAGCACTGTTTTATTTTTCCTTTCCTGCATTCCTGCCAAATCCATCGATAATTTCTTCAAATTCTTCAAACAGGGACACTTCTAGTGATACAGTGCTTTTGTTTGATTTTTAACAAACCATGATTTTTCCCTTTTGCCTGCCCTTGCTAAGCAAATACAGCACCCGTTACCTGTCCATATGGACACAGAGATCCAACCTTGCCACCTCCGCAAGAACTGGCAATTATTAAATAAAAAAATAACTACAAAACAAAGTAGTTGGACTTCATACGATGAAAGCATGGAGGGTTGGAAAAAGTTGTAAGAAGCTGGAGAGAAACTGTAACAGATATATCACATCTACGTAACACGAAAACTGGAAAGGAAAAAAGCCATTGCTATTCTAAATCCTCAACACAGCGAAGTGGGACTGCTTTACAACTGCTCATAATCATAGCTGGTTTTTGGAGTTATTAGTTTGTTCTTTCCACTGGCCCCTTCAGGTTTCACTCTCTTCTCTTAGTTCGTTCATAACTAAGAAATACCCGTGCTCCTCCCTCAGAAAAGATTTCAGCTGCACTAAATGCCAGGACAGAACCACTGTGGCACCTGCAGCTACAACTCCTCATGCACACTGCTATTTCACTCCTAAAGGTCATATTTAAAAGCTTATAAATCACAGTATCAAACTACCCTGGCCAACACCTACGCTCCAACAAGAGAAATCTAGCGAGTTAATCGTTCACAACTGCAAATCATGGGCAGGCACTGCTGACAACCAGAAAACCAAAGGCCCTGTACTGTCCTCTGACTCCCTTCACCACAGCTGGATTTTATTGTACTTGCATTTATCCAACTCCCACTGTTTTGCAACACTTTACACACCAACAGGGTCAACTCCTTGCAGATGCTCGGCACTTTCTTCTCTCCATTGTGGTGTGCATGTACTCAGATTTCTTTGGAGTGCCTAAAAAGCTGACAGTGCACATCATCTGTTTGGAGATGTGGTATTTATTGCTTGCATCAGGGGCTTTTCTCTGTGATACATCAAAGCAGGGCAAACTAGCTCATTACTTGCTGCCTCAGAGTTCAAAGTTCAACTCCAGATCCAGATATCAAACTTTTTAAACATTAAGGATCATCTGGTTTTACTTTTAGTTTGGCTCATCGAAGGGAAAATCCCAAATCATGGTACTCGGTGCTGGCTTTCTCATTTCTGTCCATGAGTGCCGAGTAATCCTTGGGAGGCAAGGAAAATCCCAAAGCGTTGCCTACCTAATATGTATAAGACAGAGATGTTACTAAAATGGTGTCCTCTTACTTATTTTTAAACTAACTATATAGGACTGCAGTCAGTTGCCAGCGCAGTGACTCAGCAACGCCCCGTGCAAGGAAACTCCCTGCTGGGACTCCTCTCCAGGTTGTGGGCCTTTCCTTACAGAACAAACACACCTGCTTTGGGCGCCAGCAGCACGGGCTCCTGAAATCGGAATGCGAACTGCTGCGAGTAATTAAATAAGGAGCAAAGTGCCTTGCCTATGCAGCCTTCAGATCTCACCATGGCATTTTATAAAAGCTCCATAGTAGTCAACTCAGCACCTGTATATTACTTCTCTTAACTTACATTCAAGTTCAGCAAGGTCCTTAATTTTGCATTAGAGTCTGCCTGTCACTTCTCAGTCTGCACCTCTCACGCTTATACCTGCGAGTCTAAAAGCACGGCCCACATCCCTAACAGCAAAGCTCTCTTGGGATATTTGTCTCCCAAGTCCTTTTGGAACATGGAGTATAGATAACAGATTTTCAGAGACTATCTATTAATTAGCATCCACAGAACCATCAAGGGCGTCTGTGGCTTCCAACACAGTATCCTCTATTCAGTAAGCAATTTATTTCAGGAGGTTGACTCATTTCCTTAAAGCTTTTTCAGCTATCTGTTGTGACTGAAAAAAAATTCAGAAAATTTAGAAGTACTCAAGGAAATGAGCCAACACATCCTGGAAGAAATTCATCCAATATACGCACACAATAAGATAAGTCAGTCTTACATTTCTAAAGGAATGAGCAGGAAGGAGTTCTGAAAGAACCTGAAATATTTTCTGTGAAACACAACGTTTGTTTCCCACCATCATAACTCTCCTTATGCCCACTTTAAAAGCAACATACTACAGCTAATCAGGAAGTGTTTTTTCTAAGTTGTTTTTGCTCCCCGCAAAGAAAAAAGAAAACCTCCCCTGAAGGAGTTCAGTGAATCTCCCCTATATTTAAACTAAAACCATCGCTGCCAGTATGCCTCATGAGCAACTTTCAGATCCCTGGTGCACCTATCCCACTGAACTACCTCATCACAGACACATTACCTTCATGGGTTTCCAGCAACGTGCCAATGTATCATTAGTAAATATTCTTGGGTATCAAATAAGCCACCGCAAAGGAACGGGTGGAGTTCACGCTCTAGCTAAACAGAAGACAGTTTTTATGCTTTATTAGTTTTGTGATGAGGTGGACGACTTCTTTAGGGTTAAGATTTACCTCTTAAACAAAAAGGATACCAATATAATTTCTAATCTCAAATCTTAAAGCTGATGTCATGAAGATGAGAGAAACAAAGTCAAACATTGCTTATGGTGGGTACTGATTATCTCTGAAGATTAAACTGGACAAGACCAAAGCTAAAGGAAACACAAAGGTCATGTTGCAATTCTTTAGAAGCAGTATAATTTTTACCAATGCCAAAAAATCAAAGCCAATTATATTAAAATCATCACTAGAAGTCAAAAAAAAAAAGGAGATAACCATTTTGATCATTTAACTTTTTAGCATGAAATCTCAGAAGTAAAAAGCTTTCTCTCCCTTATGGTGTTAAGAGGCAACAGTAAAAAAAGGATAAAAAACTGTGTAGAATAATGAAGGCAAAGAGGTTTTACTAATTTGTGGGAATGTCTTGAAAGCACCTAGAGATAACATTTCCATTATTATTTCCTTCACATTCCTAGCAGAGTATTTTTAAAGAGCATTAATTCCCCCTATGCAGGCAAAGAACAGACCCTGGGATTGAATGGAATTAGAAACAAAGGCTCGCCAACTCAGCTACTCCCAGCAGTACAAGTAAACTCAGGCCATAAACGATAAACTGCAAAAGGTGCAATCAGACTTGCACTCCTATTACAGCAGCCCACAAATCCCATTCCATCACCCCCTCTCTGCTGGGATCACTTCTGCACATTGCACCTGAGCAGGTCCAGTGGCCACTTACAGACAAAGAGCCTCCCTCTCACTCCTGCTGACACACTCCTGCAGGTACCCCTGCTGCTGTCCCTCAGCACCTCTGAGATGCCAAAACTGGCACAGAGCTGTTTGTATTCCTGGGAGAGTGAATGCTCTGCCATGTTAGTGCTGCTCAGCCAAGGGGCAGCAAATAGCAGCACGGATGACAGTGACTTGCATGAATCTGAAACGCAGTCATTTTTGCTTAACTGCTGGAGCAGGAGAGGAGTGTACTCAATTTAATGTCCCGTAATTAGGTCTGCTTTCCAAAACCAAAATCTTACGTGCCAGTGACTCAGAACATCCAGCAGAACGGACAAGAAAAGCCAAAGCATCACTTGGGGCAACGGTGCCAATGTCAGGTGGGATATCTGGGATTTTATGCGCTGAACACGTAGCATGGATGTGTTTGGGGTTTTTCTAAAGGGAAGTGGACAACGCACTGGACTTTTCACCCTACTGCTCAAATAATTCACGAGTAAAAGAACACATCAGAAAAAGTGTTGTTGCCTCCAAATTAAATACTACCCCATCAATAACTCCTAAAAATCTTATTCATTGCTGCAATCTACCATTGCTTTGGTAGATTGTTCCACCCTCATTCAGTATCTGGAAAGCAACTGCCTGCCTGTCTCTACTGAAATTCAGAGATGCACCTATGTTGAAAAATTTGTCAAACTGAATTTTCCCCTACCCTGCAGGCTACCATCTGCTGAACTATGTCATGCATGAAACTCTATATAAAAATTAAACTACAGTGAACACAGAAATGTATTTTTTCCAGTTTTTTATGAAGTCATTACTAGAAATTTATCTCAGTGACAACAGAATGTGCCTATTATTGCACTATAATGTTTTTCTATGCATATTTCATTTTATGAAGTCAAATCCATTTAGGCATAACTGGTTTCATATGCAAGAAACTGCTTCCACACTTGATGGCAAAGATAAAACATTGATTAAGTTCCTGATCTTGCAAGGCACAGAATGCATTCAGTTATTAGTCCTCTTCACAGATGACACCTATTAGGTCCAAGCTTTCAGTTTTCATCTGTTGAAAATTATCCTCAAGTATGATTCCACTCACATGAACTAGATCTTTTTACCATCATATAAAGCTTAAATTCTCATGGGGGGG
>VXAY01002117.1:1337446-1395922 GCA_013399855.1 Oxyruncus cristatus | reverse complement strand
GGGGAATTTAACGGATCATAAGAGTCCATACCATATCTGAATACAAATCCATCTTTTCCTCTCTGCCTTACTACGGTACATGCAAAATGACTATGTTATATTTATGGAAATTGTAGGTTCATTTTTTGCATTACTGCACAGTGGGAGATAAGGGATTAATTTATTCCCAGGGTTAGGGCAGGAATGACAAGGGCAATGAACCTACTAATTTTTATGAACTTTCAAGGACTACTGACACATTAGTGATGGAATGAGCGATCAGTGACTTGAAACACAACGGAAGACTAAACAGTTTGACACTAACTCTGAATGACTGCTAGACAAAGGAGGTTGATCTCACGAAGAGAGCTTGACCAGACCTTGAAACAAAGCTCAGCAGCACAGTATTTGCTTGCCTCAAAACTGGCTGCCCACCAGAGTGAGAGCAATGGAGTCCTGGATGCTGCTGGGCACAGAGACAAGACACACTGCCAGTGCAGACGTAAGCTCTGTTGTTCCCAGAGAGGAGTGCCAGCTAAGCACAGTTTAACTGCACTCCTGTAGCATCTCCACCCCAAATCAGTACCTCTCTTATGCCAAAGTGGCAAACTGTACAAGGGCTGGGTACCCCTCAGGCCCAGCTGAACATTCTTCCATACCAGAGGAGTTCTAAGATTGTCAGGCCTGGCCATTCTCTGGATCTCTTCTGTTCCTCAAAGAGCACAAACTGCAAGACACATCTCGATGAGCTTTGCTAGGAAAGGAGGCCCATCAAGATCCATACTGGCACCTTCAATAACCTCCTTCAGTTATAATTTAGGAACCTGTGTATCCAATATCAGCATATATTAAAAGATTGTTTTAAACATACCCACCAATAAAGTTAGTTGCAGAGTCCTAATGTGCTTGTGCCTCATCCTTTCATGTGCCACTGGTTTTAACCACACCAGTCACGTCCTTAACATCCCCTATTTAACATTCAGCTTATAACACCTGTACATTAATTCAGATTCCTACACTCATGGATAAATCCATGTGGATTCAGGAGCCAAGAACTTCATGAAAAATTTACAGGAGGAATTCTAACACTATTTATAATGCAAAACTAATCCACAATCTATTTCTCACATGAAAAAAAAAAAAATCAATAGATGAATTAATGCAACTCCTTTTTCAATCCAGTTGTCAGTGATTTGGAATAACTGTTTTTCCCAAATGATTTTGAGAATACTATGGGGCATGTTGATTTGATGATAGTAAACAGCACAGAAAATGTCTTTTAAAAACAAAATTAAAACCAACCTCTTTCAAACAAATTAAAATGTAAGCTTAACACATGGCAGTTTTATGGTAAGACGGGAATATTATGAATTCAGAAGTCTACATTGTTTTCCATTATCCAGTGTTTGCCATCTTCTCACCTGCTAGAACAGTCATTTCAAAAAGGCAGGGTGGGGAGAAGACCACTTTCTATCCAAAGGATTATAAACGTTGTCATGCCAGAACCTCTCACAGTGCAAAGTTACTGACAACACAGCTGAGAGAGTCCTCCCTGCAGCTATGTTTGTCTAGTTTTCAGGTCAGGGGTATCTCAAAAACTTAAAAAACACAATTAACTGAAAAGTTTGGATGTTCTGGCAAAGACTTTCTCTGTCACAGTTTAAACTTCTTCCAAACATAGGTATCATCCTATGAGATTCTAATTTTTAGGGTTCTTTTTTTTGGGGGGGGTTAGCAGGGAAAAAATATTTTCTTCTTAAAACTAATAAAATGTATGCATTTTAATGGAGCGAGCATATCTTTTACAGTATCTGCTGCAAACAATGAAAATACAGAGAGGAAACACTTTCTGTTCATGTCTTCTAACTCTGTGTTGATAAAAAAGTAGCTTTGCATGTGGTCAGGATCTAGGAAGAATAAGATTGGAATGCAGTACCTGTAGGGAAAGCTTCTGAAGACCCTCAATTTGTTACAGATGGGTTTTTTAAACCACTGAAGCCTCACCATGTATGATTTTAAGATACAATTCCTGTATCAGACTGCCTTCCCTTTCCACTGTCCTACTCGAGAGGTGGCCTCTCCTTAAATATTACTAAGTAACCAGCAAACGAAATATTTCAAGGTGGCTTTTTCCACACACTGTGGTTGATGACAAACAGCTCAACACCAACCTCCTGGAAGCTGAAGCCAGAGACTGCCATGGAGCCAAATGGGCAAGGACTGACTCTTCAACACAAAAACTCAAGCCCATGGTTTGTAGACTTCAGCAGCAGCCAGAATGAGGAGTGATCACAAATTAATAATGTCAGGCCTAGCAACCAGTCAACAGACATTAACAGGACTGCTCAGATTTTAAAGTACAGGAAAGGAAAGGAAAGAACAGAACAGGAAGGGGGGGGAATCAAGAGAATAATCAGACTTTTCTGGAAGATAATAAAGATATTACTTTGCATGTTTTCTATAATGGAAACCAGACAAATCTCCTGGGAATAAAGTATCTTAACATTTTATAATCTCTCTGTCTACCGTGAGCCACTATTTTAAGTGTATTAAAGGTAGTTTGCGCAAAAGCTTTTTTCTTTTTAATCTTGTCTGACCTCAAAAGAAGAGACTCCAAACTCCATTATCCTAGGGGGCTTAGTATAAATCTAGATCCTATCTAAATTGCCCTATATAACTTTACATCAGGGTGGGCTTTTTGTTTCTTTTGGCGTTTGTTTTGGATTTTTAATGCTATTTTGGATCCATGATGTAGGTATAACAAAAAGCCAAGCAGCCTGTGTAAAGCAGCTGATGGTAACAAATGTAATGACCTTTGATAGCCAGCATTTTAGATGTGCTAAGGATGTCTAGAATGAGGGCATGCATCTCATAAATAGGACTCCGTAAATTAGGACAAAAATAGGCCAACCTGGGTAATTTGGCCATGGGAGATAATCTATTTAAAACAGAATTAGGGTTTGCTTCTCTCTCCTGACTTTTTATTCTTTATTTTGTACTTCCTGTTTTCTTTAAATATAGGACTTCATGACAACCCATAAAGCTCATCAAGATTCAATTTCCCTCAGCATCCCATAAGCAGTGCAGAGTCCACCTGCTTATCTTCTTGAGCAGTTCTCACTTTCCAAGGAAGTCCTGGAACCCTGTTGCTATAATAACACAGCAGTAAGAAAACTGGGATGTCTCATAGTCCCTTCAAACTGAACATCTATTTGTCTTCGATTCCAGCTGGGTCCAATATTTTGCACAGCCCTCACTGACTATAAGACTCACACTCTTGCCATAGCAAAATGTAGATTCCTCTTAAATAGAGGGGGAGGGAGAATTCCCAACCCCAATATATTAAATACCGCTCGTAACGATTTTTAAAACAGGCATGTACAAAGCAAAAGCTGCATCAGTACTCAACAAGAAAACCTCAAGGGTCTAACAGGATGTTTGTTAAATTCTGTAGTCTTCTACAACTTCAAAAGATGAAGATTTTCACTCTAAAGCCTAGTTTAAAAAAAAAAAAAAAAGGGAAAATGGATCTCTTCCTTCCTTTTCATCAAGACAGAAAGACTGAAAATGTACCTTTATTTCTCAAAGTAAGCACAGGTACAATACCTCTACTAAAAAGTCCACTCTTCAACTTCATCCCACCTCGCCACTTTCAAGTGACAATGCTCGTAACTGGTCCTGAAGAAGAAGTGAAAAGTCCATTCTAGGTGAAGTTTAAAGCTCAATTCAAAAAGATAAACCTGTATTTCAGATTTGACAATTTCACATTTCATGCAACACTGCCTGATTTACCTAAAGAGAGAAAATAACATTTCTGCCCTGCGTGTAGTCTCAGTGGGACACCTCTCTGTGCTTTTATAGATGTGTTATCTACATTCTCCACACTTCTCGCCTCTGGAGGTGGAAAGTTGCTTTAACAAAACTTCATGGATGAGGCTCTTCAAGAAGTGCTACTGACACTCTCAAGAGTTCAGCCAGCACAAAACCAGAAATACCCATTTAAAAGGATGTTTTCCTTCACAGAATACACTGTGTCCCTCATATACACTTTTCTTCTGATGATCCTTAGGAATACACTGGAAAGGAAAAAGAACGTCTGTACAAAGCAATCCCTCAGCAAGAAAGCAGATCACGTTTTAACTGCACATGTTGATGAAGCAGAGGAAGATACAAATATGGTACAAGGGAGCAAACTCATACATATATCTAAAAGCATCCCTCAAAATAAAAAAATCCAGAAAAAAACGAGCATGTATTTAGTTATGTAACGCTTTGTAGAATTTTTCAGTTAGGTTCAACATCCTCCACCTAAAATGAAAGACTGAAAGTTACTGCAGAGCAGTATCCTGTGATTTAATGTCTCATAAAATACACAGCCTTTTCTACAAAGTATTTGTTCATTTATGACTTCCTTCCCTTTTTTTTAAAAAATAACCACAAGTCCAGAAAAAAAATGTGCATGCACTAAAAAAAAAAAAGATTCAGTCTTTCTGAACGATTCTGTGTTCCTCCCCTTAGGCTTTTCTCATTTTAAAAAGGCAACATCTATTTTCACGACCATTTAGGAGGCCAAATATTTCACCAAAGTTGTACTGTAGGAGAAGAAGCTCCATCTACTGTTCCCTAGTGTAAGCAAATCAATCACCTGCAAATCACCTGGTGGCAAGGGCAGTGACAGCAGCTTCTGGCAGTCTTGTGACCAACTGCAACAACCAATGCCTGGGTGACTGTGTACAGTGACTGTGTACAGTGACTTCTGATCGGTCTCTTACAGAGAAAGGGATTAAGAAGTTTCGGTGGGATTCCTAGTGAGCCACCAAATAGTGGCAATTAAACCACACTCAGAAGCACAGAACTGTCTTCTCATTACAGAAAACTAATGAGAACATGTCAATTGAGTACATTAATGAATGAAGAGGCAAGTTTCCAGAGTGCCATTTTCAATGCCTTCGGTAATGGATGTATTCTACGTAACTTGAGGTGAAAACATACCTGGATCGCTTCAGACATTTGCCAGATCTCTCTGTGCAAATGCCAGAGGTCTAAATGATGCTCATTTTAGGATGTTCACCTTCTCTTCACAGAATTAACAACCACATTTTTCCCCCTCAAAACACTGATCCAGCTTTCATGACAATTAGTTATACAACCAACATTAAAAAAAAAAAAAAAAGCCACAGGACTATGCGTTTGGTTATGCAATGTGGTTTTGGTTTTTTTTGATAAGAGCAAAATATTTTCCTTTTTCTTATCCTAGCTCCTTGAAAAAAAAATGGTGCTTTCCTAAAAGACATGGGGGAATACTGGAGGTACAGCCAGAAGCTGGCACTGCCCCAGTGCTGTCTTGTGTTAGTGACCACACACAACTTCCACTGCCTTCAGGAGGTTGTGCCACAGGAGAGACTTTGTAAGTGAAATTATTCTCTTTTTAAACAGAGACCAGGATAGATAACCTCAAGCAACTACATTAAATGTTAATAACATATTTGAGAGCTTTTATTCTTAAAAAGATTCACTAACACCCCTCTCCTGAGAAAATAAGAAGTGTCTTCAACTTCCAAAGGAATAAGTGGAAACTGGGGGTACTTCACAGCAATTATTACAAAGGACTGAAAATCCTGGATTATACCTGTGCAATTTAACTTACCTTAATTGTGTCTATTGAAGTTATGGAAAATAAGTGGTTTTTATGATTATGATTATTTTGGCAATATTCTTTTGTTTCTAAAATACTCGAAAGTGTTTATAAAAAAATTAAATCAAAGATACAGGCGTGCCTATCAGGCTGAATACGCCCTTACCTCTTTGTCCTCTGTTGTTAAAAAATGTACAATCCCATCACTTAGAATGATGAAGCCACATGTCTTAAAAGAAGACAGATCTATTTTAAATCAGTAACAAAACTCTCACCACTACTCATGGATTTCAAGTGGCAGCAGAGACAAATTTAACATGAAAACATTCACACACTCTGTTATTACACAGTAGCGTAATGGGGGGGTTAGGCCCAAGAAGGCATAAATTTGGCTGTTCCTTATAGGATTCTTACTCTGTGGTAACTTAACATTGTTTTGTACGTGAGGGACTCAACAGACTGAAATCGGAAATATTTTTAATCCTGAAAGTAAGATAAAAATCACCTGTAGCCTACAACCAGACCCAACGAGAATTTTACAGAGCTGTTGCACTTTAGCATATTGAATACCAATCCTGAAGTGCTGTGAAGCATGAAAAACAACAGAAAAGGGTCAAACCTTTATGCAGATGAAGCTCTCAAGGTATTTAAATTAGAATGTTTAAGCTCCATTTAGCAGTCTGTGCATTTTACAGGACAGATCACACTTCAGTTGCTAATGCTGTTGGGAAGATCCATCTCTGTTTATTATGGAGACGCTTCATTTAGGTGACTTAAACGTCAGTGTATACCCACAGTTCATTCCAGGAGAGACTGCAGTTCACAGAGCAACTGCAATACAGCTTTTATAACCAGGTAAGCACTGAATCAACACAAGCCAGCACAGTTTGTGGAGCTGGAGTAATGTTGGAAAATAACATCGGACCAAAAAAAATGACAACCAGAAACAGCATCTCCATAGCACGTAACATTAAGGGGTGCAGAGAGGGAACATCTTGGAAAAAGTGGCACAGCAAGTATCCCTCCACAATCCTACTGAGTGCTAATTTCACTGTGCTACACTTAGTCCCAGCACAGACAAAATTCCAGTGGTCAGAACTGTCTCCATCAGTTTCTGCTATACCTGATTCTGGCAGTTTGAATTGACAGCTCCTTTCTACCTGAGTAATTAGGTTCAGAGAAGCAGCGCAATTTTGAGACAAATCAACACATCAGTCCCACTTCCTGAGCAGAAAGTAATTTTAGCTGCACGTGAACTGATTCCTTGAGAAGGCAGCTAAACCCCACACACCAGTGCAGTTACCCAGGTGCTACCTGTGCTCCAGCTCCTAGTGGGGACCAAGACTGTCCTTTGCACAGGTCCAAAACACACGTGAAGCAGAGATTTTTGTATCTAGGGACTTGATTAAACATAACACGGTGGAAAATCACAATCCAAGTATGCTACTGATGCCAGGTTCTCAGCACCAACTGCTTTGACCCACTGATCCACTCCGTTTGAGACACATTATTTGCTAATACACACACAGCCCACAGGCCCTTGCACGCCAGCCTAGAGCTCTTTCCAGCTCCCTCCTATCAAATATCCTGAACAGCACCACAAAAAGCACATAAAAGAATCTCTTTAGAGGATTTCCTTCTACAAGAATTCCTCATAAACAAAAATTCTCATTCCTTCAGAATTTACTCTGAATTTTCCAGTCTGTAAGCCAGCCACCAGCAAAGGTGAAAACAGGAAACTGTATGAACATTTATTAAGAATAATGCATTTCATCCTCTAGCGTGTCACTGTGGAACTAGATCTACATTAATTAGAATCATGTTTTTACACAGCTCACTGCACAAGAAAAGCAAAGAGGAATCCAAGGTAATTCTCTGCAGTCTTACCTCAACTTCATCTTCAGATTAATTATGCAGTATTCCACAACACATATCAGAACAGAAAATATGAAGTGGCAAAAGAGCAAGAAACACACAGAAATATTACAACACGGTCCTGACTTACCTATGTGATAAAGTCCTATCCAGTCAGTTGGGTCTACTTCTTCCTTAATATCCCAGAAAATGATGAGGTTCTGAGATTGTCCCAAGGTGTATTCGTACATACTGGCTGTCAGACTAGACCTGCTGTCCGAGGTCACTAAATCAGTGTCACTGTTGGCACGCTGCAAGTTCATGTTCTCAGCCATGGTGCCCTGAGAGGCCAAGCTCTGCAGATTCTCTGGGCTCAGAGTATACCGGAGCTGTGGGTTGCGACGTCGCACAAAAAGCAGGTGTTCTCGGGCTGAGCTGGCCATTCTTCTCCACTTTTGATAATTCACGTAAAAAAGTTGTTGTTCAGAGACCTATCATGAAGAAGAAAGAAAGAAAGTTTAAAGCGAGACAGGAGGCTATTCAGTCAAATATTAAATGGATAAGCATTAGTGCAAAAGTGTTCCCACAGAAGCCTAAAACAGACTGAGTACAAACTTCTTCTTCGTTACTCTACCACTGCAAACACCTCAGTGTCTGCACATTAAAAGAGAAAGCATGACTCACTTGAAACAAAATTCAGTCAGCCACATACCACGAAATAACATTTATGGGCCATAAAACAGCAGAAAGCAAACCATCCAGGACAATCTATGAAGCAAGAACAGCCACGGTAACAAAGCTAATTTAAGTCCGGCCTTAAGACTGAAGTGGCCTTAAGGGCGAAGACATTATGAACTCATCTTCCACAATAAAAATCACAGTGGTACATGATGTATATGGTAGTTTCAATAATACTCTCTATGCACTGTTTGTTCAGCATGAGCAAAATGTTGAAGATATTAAAAAGATTGGACATTCTTCAGTAGAAATATGGTATTCCAGATTTATGCTGCTATAAAATCATTTTGTAAGGATTTTATTTTATAAGGTACAAAGCATAGCTTCTCAGATCCTGTATACCACACAAAAAACACATCAAATCATTGACTGGGGTAGTTTAGACTATGGATATATATTCGATTAGCCCATGTCAGTTCATATATGCAGTCAAATTTTGTTGCCCTTTTCCATACATCGGAAAACAGAGGCCTTACAAATTCAATAGTTTTCCTCTAGCCCCGTGAAACAGTCATGCCAATATCACACACCATACATTCAGAAGCAGAACTTGCATCTCATTATCCACAGCTACTGAAAGTCCTGTCATTTGAAAATAAGCCCTCACACAACTCACAACTTGAGATAAATCATCAGAAAGGAAAGAATAACAAAATATTAGAACAGAGGGAACAGTTTATAGGAGGGCAGAATCAGATGATCCCCTTGCCATAGAAGGAATACAAATATTTCCTTAACTAAGCTACAGGACTTGGACCAAAGCTGTTTGCCTTCTTCAAGTTTGTATTAACTCGTTGTTTCTTTATTTTACAAAGGAAATAAAACAGCCCTCATCTGGCAGAACCATGTGCTTTCAGAAGAAACTGAGTTTTCTGGTAATCTGCTTTTCAGTCAAAAGTGTGAAAATTATCTTCTGTATTATATTCCCCTGCAATGGGAGCCAGGTGAATATTTCCTCCAAAGCCACACCAAGCCAAAGCAGTCCTTCTGCTCAGCAGGAACTTGAGTTCACAGGGAAGAAATTATGTCCTGTGCTCCTTACACTCTTCATACAACTTGAAAACAGTTTTTCAGCATTTCTGAGCAGTTTGTAGCTAAACCAGTGATGCCAACTATTTCATTATAGTATCTCCTGTGAGGGATGTATACTGAAGGAAAGGTCTCCTTACATGTATATAAAAATAACCACATAGAAGAAGAATGGGAGCGTAACAATACACAGGTACCTGTGTATTATTCCATGGTTTTCTTCTCGTGTCAGAGCCCTCAGCTGTCACACAGAGATACATTTGTTCTCTTAAAATAACCCAAGCATTGTCAGACAGTGCTGTGTGTCACCTGTTCCTGGTTTCAAGCAAGAAAACCTGTAATGCAGAATTAAGTAGAACCAAGGAGAAGTAAATGAATTGGTTGGCCACTTCCATGGAATTATCATTTTAATTAGGCCTACAGTACACCACTGCTATCAATCAAATGTCTGACAATGGGTTTATTGGAGAGAAACCCTTGCCTAGAGAGGTCAAAAGATATCTAATTATTAAAAATAAAAAACAACATTCACAGACCCCAAGACTGGGAAAGAAAAAAGAATTGGATTTTTTTGAGGTGTCTTTTTAAGGTGTTTTTTCAAAGAAAAGGGCATTTTATATTTTAAGGGTTTTCTTTTCCTATTCATTCTTCCTTCCCCACATGATGCATCTTCAAAACCTGCCTCTTCATTTCCATATCCTATCACTCATCTGCAATTTTCTCTTCAATAATATTTCAATGTATGGACTACATAAAATTCCTCTGCTATTTTTCAGCTTCTCTTAAATGGGAGATGTTTTGAAATATTAAGAACTAACAAAGGGGAAGAATAAAGTTCAACTCATCCAGCTGTATGTAGTTCATCACATAGTATACATGGTTCAGCACCAAATAATGCAGAAAAGGAAAGAAACAAAAATTCAGTTCAACAATTTTACCTATACAGAAATGTCATGGAGATGACCAGATTTACTTCACAAAGTACACAACAAAGTACACAGTCTTTCCTGACATGAGCAATATTTTGGCTGCACATACAAAGCCCACTATTCCTGGTGTTGGACATCAGCAGGGTTCACTCTGTCATGTTCCTGTGCACTGTGTCTCTAACAGTGCCAGTGATGAAAAGGAAACTTTGGTATAAAAGGCCTTTTCAAACAAGAGTCAGGGAAGTTAGAATCTTCTTTCCTCTGTTTTCAATCTTGACAATCCTGGATTGCTTCAAGATCAGAAGGGGAAATAAGAAATAGCCACCAACTTCCCCAGAAGCCAGTGAAACACACAGGGATCGGCCAGTCCCTGTGATCCACCCTCTTTTTTGTCCTCCTTTTTTTTTTTACCTTGTGATTTGGGTAACAACACAATCTACATTTAAGTGTTCAATGTCACAACGGAAGAGTTGTACCACCAAGTCAGGAGGTCCCAATTTGCACCTGAGCCTTCCCACCACAGCAAGCAGCACGTGCACCTCCCTGGGTACCACCACGCTCCGCGCCAGGAAGTCAGGCAAGATTAATTAATTAACAGACTGACAGCATGCTATTCAGTTTGTTTTCTTCTGTCCCACGACCACAGATTTATGTAATTTTGAACTACTGTATGAAGTGGTTTTATGGCAGTAAAATCACTGCAAAATAAATGTCATGCAGGAGGGCTACAAGTTAAAGAAAGTTTTAACAGGAGGGATGAAGAAATTCCCTTCAGCTGCAGAGCCGTATGCTCTACCCAGGGCAGCACTGGCATTTGCTGGAACATATTGAAAATTTTTATGTGGCAGATGGACAAATTCATCCACGGTTAAGGACACATGAGAACTAACTTGTACTAGCCAGGACTATACCACAGTTTGAGAGATGAGAACAACCTGAGAAAAATGTTAACTCCTTTGCAACCGCCCATTTTCTTAAGTCCCAGTGGTTATCACTCTGCTGAACCACAAACATGATTACAGTTTCTGAAAGTAAAGTAAACCACAAATCTAAATGCTGGGTAACTTGTCTGATCCTACTCATAATACCAAGTGTCTTGAAGTCACGATTTAAACAATGATCCCAACAAATCATATAACTTAAACCAAGTGAAATCAGTTTGCAACCAACAAGTTAAACTCACATGTAAATTAGCTTGCTCCTATTATGGGAAAAAAAATAGCTGCAAAAATTCAGGACTTGTAAGTTTTTAGAGTATTTCCTAAATTCCAAAAATAGATTGTAAAGTGGCCCTGGTGACAAATATTACTCTGCTATGCAGTATCTCGCATTAAGCTGGGAGGTTATTTAAGGATATTTGTAAAGAGATATATGACACTCATACTGTCACAGAGGAAAAGACGACTACCATAAAACCCAAGCCTTAAGAAGTGATAGAAGGGAAAAAAGAGCCACTACTTTAATTATTTGCAGTCTGGAAACAGGACAAAAACCTTACACAATGCCTTCCTGCCTACAAAGGAAATGATGTATCTGACATTGCATTAACAATTCCCAATGTCTGTCACTAACAACATAACTAACAGAACACTAACACATACATCCTACCAGAGACTGAAAATAAGAATTATCCTCCCACCTTCAATTCCTGCTAAGCGCCACTGGAACAGCATTTGCATCTAGACTGTACTGTAAGGACAAGACTCTTGGATTAGCTCTGTGCACCGGCCCTGCCATGAAGGTTTGGCTCATCAGGCTGAATCCAAACACAGAAGCGATTTCACTCAGTATCAGACCAAGCTGGCAAGGCACATTGTTTTGTGATGGCAAGCTGAAACGTGGAAACTGAATCAGAAAGCATGGGGAAAAAACAGGCACGCAAGAAATCAGCAGATACTAACTCCAGCCAACTATTTCAGATGAAAAGTGAAACCTGCACCAAAGCTGCTTATCCGTATCACAGCTTTTTCTTCAGTACTTGACGAGAAGCTTAGAGAGAAATAGGACCGAATTCCTCTTAATCTCTAAGTGGCACAAGTTCAGGATTATTTCTACCTAAATATACTCCTCAATTACTAATCACAGAGGGACCAGAACTGGGAAATAGTTCCACTTAATATACAAAATACAGATAGGAAAAATCCCCTTGCCCGACCTTCTTCACTAAAGGAGATTGAAAAGAAACATCAGACCTTTTCATGCAGTTAAATACTCAGTAGTTTAAAAAAAAATAAATAAAATAAAATACATGAATGGAAGTCAGGGTGCCAGCACAGGAATAACCAAAAAAATATCCCACCCCACCATGCACAACAAACCAGCGTTCCCATGCTGCCTTGTTTATCTTACTCATAACAGTGATTCATTTCTTGTTTATGTAGTGATCTTTGATGTGGCTTACGGGTCTTGCTAACAGCTTCTTCCCACAGCGTTTACTGGAAAACAATTCCATAGGGCTGGCCCTAAGAGCACGACCAGTCACCCCGGACAGGATTTGCGCTCTAGGCGGGTGGCTGGGGGTGTTGCCGGGGAAGTGGTGATTAACCCATTTCACTGGGGGACTTGGCTTCACATCACTGCTCTGCAACATCACATCACCCACAAGAGGAGCAGGGCGACGAGGTGGGCACTGCAGAAGCCCACGGGCCAAGGCTCAGCAGGGAGAGCCCTTAGGGGGTGCTCTGCACCAGAGTGTCTCTGTGCCTATGTCATGATGGGCAGGAAGAACTGTCCCACCCAACTGACCCCCAAACGTCCCCCATTCATTGAATAATTTAGGTGGGAAAAGAACTTCAAGATCATCCAGCCCAACCATTAACCTAACACTCACAGGTTCACCACCAAACCATATCCCTAAGCCCCATATCCTACGCATCTTTTAAATAACTCCAGGGAAGTAGACCCATTTTCCTGGGCAGAGGGTTTCAATGTCTGACAACTCTTCTGGTGAAGAAATTTCTCCTAAGATCCAACATAAACCTCCCCTGGGGCAGCTTGAGGCTGTTTCCACTGGGCCTTNCTCGGGGAGGCCTCGCCGACTCACTTACATCATGGCTCCGAGTTCCTTCTGCCCCACACACAACACAACGACGACAACAACCCTTCTTTTCCGGTTTGAGTTAAATTATGTAATTCGTAGAGACGTCACAGAAGTCTCTAATTGGCTACCTAGCCGGAATTTCACCTGGAACTAACCATCTTCTACTCTAAAACTGAGGGGGATGGGCTAAACCATGACACCTCCTTTCCAACAGTTGTAGAGAGCAATGAAATCTCCCCTGAGCCTCCTTTTCTCCAGACTAAACACCCACAGCTCCTTCCTATAAGACTTGTGCTCCAGCCCCTTCACCAGCTCTGTTGTTCTCCTTAGGACACATCCTTGGTGTCATCTCTCAAATGCCACTCCCACACTGACATAAGCAATCCATGTAATTATACAAGCAGAAGAACACACTAATATAAAGAACAGAAAACCTGCTGGTTTTCCAGTTATACACTGTGTGACATGGCTTTGTTCAGTAGGAAGACCAAACTGACCACCTCTCTCTGAGGTCTACGCAGCTGAGAAAGGAATATGCTTCTTGAATAAATCAAGAATTTTTGGATTTTTCTCCACACAGAACTCAAAAATAGTGTATTTTCCGGGAAAAGGTAGGACTCCAGTACATACACCGGCTTCAAACTTGCAAGAAACTGGCAAAAGAGGAATAGTCAGAATTTACTGGCAGCTGCAAAACCTGCTTATGAAGTTGGGTGATGGTTAACCATATGGTTCACTCATATGCTTAACCTCCCTGCACTTATCCTGCTTTCAGTACTAAAGAGCTTTCAATCTCCTTTAGAGCTGCTGTGTACCCTCTGCCAGCTGGACAGATGGGCCCCTCCCAGTAAAATACAACAGCTACTTACTCAGCAAGATCATCAGTAACTGATTTTGTCTGAGACAAAGAGATTAACTCGATAGCTCTTTAACTCAATAGCTTCCTTACAGGCCTGTATTCTAGTATTTCAATGACTATTCGGAAACACAGATTCGGTCTATGAAAAATAAAAAATAAAATAAAATAAAAAAACCCCAACAAAATAATAAAATCAGATAAAGCTGACATGAAGCATCCTTTTCTACACAGACAGAAATAAGAGAAAAGCTTCGTCTTTCTGCCCAGATGTCCTTTTCTTGTTATTCCTCCTGGAATATTTCCTAGAATTTCTACTCATGAAGTTTCCTGCAATCCACATAATAGAATTTCTCTCAGAAGGTATTTCACTGCAGGATCAGTACCATTTTTCTCTGTTAGGTAACATTCTGTCAGATTCAAGTCAAGCTAACACATTTGGATGCTCCCTACTCAGTCACACAGATAAAGATGAACATCAAAGCAGCCACAGTATTGAAGACCCAAGAAAAATCTGCTCTTTGGGATCTCTAATTTTCTCCACTGATGATCAAGTAGAGGGTAATAAGGCCTTTTCACTTACATGACCATGGCTATATCCTAAATCTATAGGATGATTTAGTACATTAATTAATCATCTTGTATCATGTAGTGGAAATTTAATTTTATTCCAGTAGATCATGAAGTTCAATATTTCAAAAATATAATTACCATTGTATTACGTAACTGCACAGTTCTGAGCATCACCATCAGGCAGAAAACTGATGAGATCCTTCAGCTAAAACATAATCATAACTGTTCAATATTGCTACCCAGAATACCTGAGTGTTCATTAAGCCTGCATGTTTTAAATAATTACTTATACAGTTAGATGATACAAGTAAGTCCAGTGATGGCTATCTTGGAGGTAAAAAAAGTGAATTTGTGATTGACTGAAAACCAAAAGACAGATATCACAAACTTGAAAAATCAAATCATTACACTTCTGACACCATTTTTCTTTTAATAACAAGGATACCTAGGATATATCAGAGAGATTAAAAGGGAAAGATGTCTTTCTTTTTTCACCCCAGTTCTTCTAATCTGAACATCTGACAGTAAATTTGTATTCACTGTTTTTCCTTGAGCAGCCAGTTCTGGACATTACTTTTGGGGGAGCTCTTGAAAGACACTAAAAATTATTAAAAGCTACCATCATAACTGACAAAGGACTTAGACACAGTTGAAGCACTTAAATGTTTTGTAATTTCTTTCCCTTTAAATGGACTAAAATTAAAAGTGACTTTAATTCAGCTTTAGTTGATTGGATAGTAACTGTCTTGAAATATAAATTGTTCTTTCCAGAAACACAAAGAGACAAGTTAAATTCAGAAACACTATATTTCTGCCGAGCTGCTTACTTTCTCCTTTAACAAAGCCCCCTGGACTTTCATAATAGGACAATCACTGGATACTCTTAGAAGCAGCTTAGCCTGAAGCAACGATGATGAAAGAACTTAATAAACTTGCTGATTTTCAGAAACGAACCCATATGAGCATGATCTTTTAACCAGGTTTCTTTTTTAATCCAGAAAATTGCCAAGAAGGTCAACTGAAGCATCTTGAAAGGCACAGCGCTCTGCACATCTTCTCTGAAGAGAAATGCTTTGACTTCTCCATTTAACCAATCTCCAAAGGAGTGCCAGAATAAATTACATGTCTGACACCGGGCAGGCTGTCCTAGGTAGGTGGCCTCCTAGGAGAAGAGGCAGAGGCTCCTCCAAAAAGTAATTCAGAATACTAAAACCACTCTCTCTCTTGTCTGCGGAGTAACTCAAGACTGAGCAAAAGAGGACAGAATTTCATCTAGATGTCCTTTTCCTTTGTTCCCCTGCTCTGAGTCATGTGAGGAGTAAACTGATACTTCAGTCTGCTACCTCATCCTCTGAACTCACTGCTGGGAAATCACAACTAGCAACTTCTGGAAAGAGTATTCAGAAGTTTTAAGGTAAAGCTAAAAATTCATGTGCTGAAATTTGACAAGGGATGTTGCCATACAGGAGAGGGAGGGGGAAAAGAAAAGAAAGCCCTCATGCATCCCTAGTCTGCTTTGGACTCAAACCTGCTGACTCAGCTCAGATGTTAAACATCTGCTCGGATTACAAAACCACCAGATTTAGACTGGCTGAAAATCTACTCAAAGGGAAAAATCATATAGTTCACCATAAACATGTATTTGAGAAAACAGTCTACGCAACACATTATTTGGCCAGAGAGTAGCTCAGTTAATTCACAGTGTAACAGAATATCTATTTTAGACCCTTTCAATGGATTTTCATACAGTTCACTTGTAAAGTCAGTCCTATACACTTTTGTATCTACGTGGAAACGAATGCCACTCTCATATCACCCTAACTGTGTGAGGCTTCCATCCCACCAACTGCAGCTTCCTTACATCAGGCAGAAGTTACTGCTCAACCCTGTTTACAAAGGCCATCAGACTGAGGGGTCTGTGTGTATTTCTGACAGGCCTACACAGCCTGCCCAGTGGCCCGTCAGGCACTGAGGGGCATTCAGTTTTCACAATTTATTGTAGTAATTCTCAAGCAAAAGCTTCAGTGTGGAGCCAGCTGGTACACAGCAGATCTGGCATACAGGAGAGGGACAAAAGAGGGTCAAAAGAGTAAAAGGTCATAAATATGCACCCACAGAATGGCATACACATACATACACATATGTACAGCTCGGCATGCCTAGAGTCATACCCGTTTTAGAGGGTACCTAATGACATACTACGTTGTCAATGTAGACAAATGTCCCATGTCCCTGCGTGCTGTCCCCACAGCTAAGATGGAACCAGCAAGTCCTAAAGCATTTCAAGCTAACTCAGCCAGGTGAAACACTGTGTTAAACACTGAGGCCTTGGATAACCTGTCTGAAACTGTACTGAAGAGATTATGGAGGGTTCATGTAATCCTTTCTACTGCAGCTGCCAGGCTGTGAGATCTGTCTGGCCTGCAGATGCACCTTAGTATTCCTCTGCAGGCATACAAGGGATGTCCATTGCCTAAAACTCATCCCTGTCTCTCACAAGAAGTAGCACTATAAGAACTGCACATAAATTTAAGTTAAACATACCAGATAAGCTCCTATCCTCCAGACTATTCACATAAAAAAAACAAAACTTGATTGGAAATTTTAGAGCAATTTCACAGCCAACAGGCTGTCCTCCGTATGTATTATACACCCCCCACCTCAACCCCCTCCTGGAGTGGCAACTACTTTAACCACGCTCATTTACTTCAGTAACCTTACCTGTAGCACCACCACGCAAAGAGTGGAGTTCCCAAATGAGGCAGAAACTGGAGGTACAGCCACAGAGTCATTAAACCCTGCACACCATGAACTATGCCAGGGTTTGATCTTCAGTGCTCATGACACAGATGTGCTCCTAGCTGCAGTCCACTGGTTGTCCTCAAGAAATTCGCTAAGTACTGATGCAGCTGCCCTCAGTTTAAACTTCTGATGCCAGGTCACACGATCCATCTAAAATACAGCTCCCTTCAAATGTCCATACCACAGAGACAGAATATAACCACTATGAGAAGCTATTTTGTCACAGAATGGGAAAATGTGAATTAAATTATTCTGTGGATAAACTGTAATTTATGCTCATTTCACATATGTGAAAGCCTGCAGGAACACACTGGTGACAAGAAAAATGGGTAACCCATTTAGCTCTCTTGAAATCCCTCCTGTCTTTAGGACTCGCAGAACATCAGCAGCACCAGCCCAGAGTTCTCCAATTATGTGTCTTCTCCCAAGGCTTTTTTCACAAGGGACAGTAAAGACCAAAACACAGAACTTCTACAGAAAAGAACAATTTAGCATCTGGCTGTCCAGGAAACAAAATAAACTCATAACCAGAAGGAAGAATGCAAAGAAAGCTTGACAAACAGCAAAGAAAAGATGTGTTCCTTCGAAAAAAGAAAGGAAATCTGCCAGGCCAAAAAAGCCACAATTCAAAAAGCCATTTATAAAACAATGCACTTGACAGAAGAAGTAGTACAATGATTTACTGCTTACATTGAGAGTAGTTCTACAGTTTTATTCCAAGTCTCTGCAATCTGTACCAAAGTAGATACTATTCAATGAGTGTCACATCCATGAATGACAGCTGTATTTTAGTGATACTTAACAGAGCCTAATTTAAGCATTTATTTATCAATTATTAAGAGCTGATGTGTCTGTATATATACAAGATGTAATAAGCATCTATACAAATGTATTTTAATTCAATTTTTAACTGGAAATCCATTCTATGATGATGGAAATTCTTGGAATGTACACTGAGTATGAATCAACATCCATTGTTTCACCCATCCGAGTCCAAATCCAATACAATCATTCCCATTTTCAAGGCTGTACGAGCTCAATTTTCTACCACATAAAATTGATTTCACCCACTGAAATGGCACCAAACCACCACAGAACTGGCACATCTCTCATGCTGAGAGATTCCCATGCTATCAGGAAACACAGGAACACTGTTTCTCTCACAGGAGCACACCCCTTCAATTCATGATAGTGTTTACCCATTTTTGTCACAAAAGGAATATTATCAACCTGAAAAAAGGCATTTCTTTGTGTAAAACATATATCCCCCGACTTCAAATTCATGAATTCTGTAACTGAAACATGTTCAAAAAGACTAAAAGACTAAGACTAAGACTAGAATAAAAAAACCAGTGCCCACCAGTCCATAGCCAAGTAATTTTCCCGACTCCCCACCTTTTAAACTTCCAGCCTGGTAGAACTGGCTGTAAAGTGGGGGTGGAAGATGTTTAAAAAAGACTCAGTTGATCTCCTTAAAGAACAAAGTAAAATTAAAACCAAAACCAACCTGAAGCTTTGTGTACCTAAGTTTTATAAATAAACTATAGATACAATCAGTAGATCAGGAAAACAGGAAACAATTATTTTTAAGAACTGACAAATTTTGCTGGAGTGAGTTTAACTGTCCATCAGTGTACACGCAGATTTCCATCCTCCTGCCCCTTTTATCCCTTTTGGTATTTTAGTTGGGAACATTTTACCAGTTCTAATCTCCCCATCACCACAAAAAAAAAAAAAGCCTGCATTTCCACAAAGATTTGAGGAGACTCTTTGGTTGAAATAAAATGTCAGAACATTTCTGCTTGCCTACAGTTTAATGGAGCTTTTTGACTGAGAAAATACTAGGCAAACAGCAAGCAAAGACATCCCCGAAATCAGGAGGAGGACTGTTGGTCAAGCCAGCTCAAAGGCAACGCCTTTTGCTTGCTGACTGTATAAGGGAGGAGGTGTCACTGGCAAAAACATTTCAATACTGTAATATTTTGCGTAACAGTATTCCTAGATTCACTAGGAATTTCTTTTAATTATAACTTCTTCAATTCCCTGTTTTCATAACGCTGCAAAACACATGAGAAGTTGTAGCTAGACAGATAAAAATTAAGCCCCAGACTCATACATGCATTTTTTGAGTTCAGCTTATGGTGTTCAGTGTATCATTAGAAATACTTCAGAGAATCAAACAGCTATGAATGCAATCTTTGCAGAAACTATAGAGATTGAAAGCCCTAAAGATTTCCCCCTCCAGAAAACTTATCTGCCCTACATTCTTCAAATCACTTCCTTATAACCCACAAAAAGAGTCTAGAATAAGAAAAAAAAAAAAAAAAAAATCAGGCTGTTTGTCTGTATTAAAAACATATGCTGATCTTCAGCCTCAATAAATCCAAACAGGAAATCAGTAGGGCTGTGTACAAAGGTGTTGATGATACTGCACTCTTTACTTACAGGATACATCACTTTTAATACTCAACACCCTCACGCTCTAAAGCAAATCAGTTCTGATGCTTGTCTTTTACAAACCAGACAACAGCAACACAAACACATTTCCAAGCCTAATGGTTTGTTTTAAAGAAATACAAATTGCAATATTTCGTCCTAATTCACGTTTTCCCCAGAAATACATCTTAGCTCAGAATTTCATGCTTGAACACAGTGAAGGAATTCTTATTCACCACTTTACGTTTTTTTTTTTTTTTTTTTTTGAAAACACCATTTAAATAACTTTAAGCAAGCATTTTAACTGGATAACTCAAGAAACTCAGTAATTCCTTTCAGCAAAAAGAAGTTAGATTGGTATCTAGTTACGCTCTTCTGGACAAATTCTCTTTCACAACTGTGCGAGTCAGATGAATTAATACCAAAAGGTTATTAACAGAAGGTGCAACAAGACACCAGTAGGACACTTAGACATATTCTGTGCCACACAACTTCCCTCTGCCTAATGCTAAACAGCTGCAGGGCAATGGCTGAAGCTGTCAGAGGTGAGGACCACAGCTCAGGGAAGCACAGCCCACTTCAGGGAACAGCCTCCACGGACAGAGACACACTAAATCTCACTAGAAGGGAACAGGGAAACGGAGAGAAACAGCTTCCCCTATTTATACTGATTTACAGTTTACAATCCCTAATCACACTCAAGAGAAGAGAAAAACACTTAAGAGACCTAAGGAGCACCACTATGACAACAGTGCTCCTCCTGGGGTGATTCCCGTGTGCCACCACCGCCTGCCAGCGTATCCCAGGGCACACTTCTCTGTGTCTGGTCTGCGCTCTCGAGATGAGAAAATTGCAGACCACTAAGGAGTTAGAGATACCAGAGCTATCACCACCCGTGCTTCCTTGCCTTGTGAGTACACGTTACAATTAATTATTTAGTCCAGTGATCACATGCTGTAATTTTTAATCCTTGCAGGATTATTGCTGCATTTGCTCCTTTCCTCGGTTTCTGCAGCAAATGAAGCAGAAACCCTTCGGAATCTAAATGAACAATTAATGAAAAGACAACAATACAAAGTGGGCTATATAAAGATGAGGCTTATTATGAATTAATACTTTTACTATTAAATATGCATGAGTTTTTAATAAGTAGAGCTAAAAATAGAGACGCGTATCCCAGGATTTCTCCGGGCTGTACAATTTTCATTCATCGTCATCCTGCAAAGAAATGGACCATTGCTAACAGGACTCTCATTTTTACACTGCTATCATTGGCCCTAATTCATCAAGGCATAAAAAAGCCCCAGCAACTGGGATCCTGGCATAAAGGACTCTGAAGATCTCCACCCTCTGCCAGAAGGTTTGAGGGAATGTGCAGCAGTCTCACCCATCTCCCAACGGGCACACATCTCTCAGCAGCCCAGTCCCCACCTACAATTTCTGTGTTTAGAAAGATTCCCTTTGTGAGAAGACTCCTGCATGAGGTAACAAACAGCAAAGAGTGGCAGATGTAGCCACCCAACTTAATAAAAAAACCCCAGAAGTAACTACTTAAATCTCTACATTTTAATCTTAGCATTTCATTTTTAAGAATAAATGTATTCTCCTCATTCCTTCAGGCCCCCGCCAAGGAAGGAAATCTAAACCAAAGCCAAGTGCAACAGATTTTCTGTTCGGATTTTAACACTAATTTCTAACATCACGTCATGTTAGAGATACAAATGAACAAAGGATTTTAACAGACTGCACTGGTTCTGGCCGAGGGTGCACACGTTCAGGAACACAGCACAATTCTATATAAATCCATCCCAGGGCGTAGGTGCTGCAGCACCAGGAAAAGGAAGAAGATTGAAATCAGTGTTTATAAATACAGCCAAGAAATCCCAGCACACATACCACCAAAAGTATAAACAGAAGTTAAGATAATCTCATCTGGAGGCCTAAATTTCCTACACTTATTTACGTTGGGGAATTTTTAATTTTTTTGTGAGACATTTTGTTTTGTGCGCTCACATTTTCAAAACGACCCTGGGGTATTTGAATCAAAGGAATTGCTATGATTGAGTTGAGTAAGGACTTGCTAATGCTATGTGACAAAAGGAAACAAAAACAAAGACATCACAGCATACTGCATGCTAGTATCACCTTAAATTATTCTGAAATCTGTATTTCAAAAAGAATTCTGGTTTGATTCTTAATTTTCTCTATTTCTCAGTGTGCAACAATGAAATGTAATTTAATCCATGTCAGATTTATTACTAATTAAAAAGCAAAACCAAAACACATTGCAGCAGAGGTAACTTTCTGCTTTTTACAGATAAATAGAGAGGTTTAAATCACATACCTATTACCATTTTAATCTTTTTTTTTTCTGGCAGACAGCAAGAAAGGTGCAATAACACGAGAGTGATTTTCACTGGAATGTCCTTGGCTTACTCTTTGTGAAGACAACTTAGAATTTGAGTTTTGCATAGATGCACAGCTACTTACAGCTAATAATTCAGTGTAAAATTCACATGACTTACTGGAAACTCAGAATATTACAGGTAAAGCATATTTCTCCCCCCTCCTCAGACACAGCCTTGTAAACACTCAAGATTTACCTTTGAGTTTCCTGTGACACATTATAGTCACAATGATCAGAGACACCAATTTTTTTTCAGATATTTTGGAAACAATTAATCTTTTACCACACCTGCAGAAATACACATAACCAGGGAAAAAAAAAAAAAAAACTGACCCATTTTGTTATTTTTGGTGCCCTTGCTATTCTCGGTTGCATTTTGGGCTTCAAACGCAACGCTCCACCCCACCCATCCAGGACCCAGTGGTTCGATATTGCCTGTGTAAATCCCCTGCCCCAATGTCCAGAGAATAGTACAAAAACCTTTGGTTGGTAGAAAAAGAAAAAAGTGACTGAAAATCACTATATACAACTTGATCAAACCCCAATGACAAACGAAAACTTAAAAAAAAAATAACAAAAAAGGAAGAAAACGGGGCAGAGGGAGGAGGGATAAAAAAAATAAACTATACTGGTTGGTTGGGGTTTTTTTCCCACTAATGGAAGTGTCCCTGCATTGTCCTGCATTTGGAAGTTGACTTCACAGGGTGACCTTCCCAAAAAGTAAGATGCAATGCAGCTTTCTGCTGGTTAGATAATATCACTGCCTCTGTGTCAGGCCTCCACTTGTGCCAAATTACCACCAACAACCTCTGTTGTAGGTTATTACTAAGCAGAATTAAAGAGAAAACACTAGAAACAAATACCCACATACTGACTGGACTTGATAGTTTGCCAAAATTGCAATGTCATTACTTGAAAAGATACGAATGAAGTCTTCTATCAACAGTGCTGGCTAGCTGGTGGTTTTCAGTGCAGTTTGAGACCGCTTTGATTCTTTAAAATCATTTGTCTAATAAATTATATGGCTGTATGATTACAGACAAATTATTATTTATTACCACTAAATTGCTTTCTCCCTATGATGCAAGTACAGTAGCTTGATAATAAAAATCGGCAGGTTCAGGCAACCACCCTTCATCAGGTTCCAGAACAGCACCTTTAAACTGTTTCCTAAACTGCAGCAGCAGCCCAGCCAAGCAGAGGATGTTGAACTTCATTAACAATCCTACACCACACGGTATTTCATACACAAACCTCAGATTAACATACAAACAAATCTTACAGCTGACAACACCAAAAACTCGTGGAGGATGCTGGAACTGCAAAAGAATACCAATTTTTAGAGAGAGCAGTGATACGATAGAAAAAATTATTTTAAAGTAATGCTGAACCCTTCAGAAAAATAACACACCATTAGAAGCAGTAATTAGCTGCTCTTGCTAATTGGTCACAACCAATGTCTTGTGACAACACAGGCCTGCTGTTGAAGTGCAGTAGCTTTATAGACACTGAGGAAGCAGAGCACTCATTCATTCCAAAAGCTTCACTGGAAGCCTTTCATATCACCCTGCAGGACCTCAATACACATCAGTGATGCCAACTGCAGTTGGAAAAGCATCAACTGCTGAAAACGACTCAGGCAAGCCACAAGTACTAATATAACACAGACTGCACTGTTAACTTCAAATTCATATCCCTACTGGACATGGCAAAAGCTTTTAATCCAAGTGTCATAAGACTGAGCCACTAATTTGTGATCAGCAGAAGTAGTTAATTGGAAATTCGGTCTTCCACTAGTACTGACTGTAGGAAACAAAGCAAGGTATTTTTGAAGTCCTCAGCGCAAATACAATTACTTTAAATCCATTTCTCCTTGGTCAGAGAGCAACACATACCAGCATTGCTGACATCCCATCAGATGCTGTATCTTGGCTAAAACAAAAATAGAGCTTCAATTACAGAACATGCTATCCTCAGACTTACTTTCTAGTATTTCTTACGAGTAAAGAAAAAATTGCTTTACTACTGTATCCAAACTAACACAATGATAAAGGTAGTTCCCACTGCAGCTGACCAGAAGTCATGACCGACTCTGATCAGACATACACAACATACACCCACGCCAACAGTTTTCCACAAAAATAACTTTCTTAAACCTCTTACTTCGCTTCTTGACATTTTCTAGAAAATCAGCACCAAAAGTGCTGGGTTTTAAAAGCCCATCTGTACTGCAGTGGGTTGGCAGGGTAAATTTGGATCATCGATGTAACTGTGTGTCATCCTTAACACCTCACCTTAGAGTTACAGCTCCTGAAGCAAGGGGTAACAAAAGACCTAGCAAATGTACAAAGGTACACAGTGGCAGAGCACACTTGAGGCATTTAAATGTTAAGATATGCAAACCAATACTTCTGATGCAAGGGAAAATCCCTAGGAAAACACCCCAAACCTCAGAGCAAACTGGCAAATGCTTCTTTTAGAATAAAGGCCAAGGATTGGCGCACGTAACAATAAGCAGTTTCAAAACTGAAGTACTGCACAATTCCACAAGACTAAGTGTTAAAGTGTGCTTTCTCTGCTATGAATTCCAGTGATGTAGCTAACCTGCCAGGTCCTGAACTATGCCCAGCAGCAGCCAGAGGCTGCACATGCCTGTGTACGTGAAGATGAGACGTACTCAGTCTGGAATCACCCTCGTCACTCGCAGAGCATCGGACATCAAGGCGAGGGGAAGCTGGTGATGTTCACCAGCCAGAGTTCAGCTCTGACCAGCGGATGCACACGGAGCAGAGGTTACACAAAAGCAAATAGATAGGCTGTTAAAAAGTGTCAGTAGCACACTTAGTGGTTGGACAGAAGATTCTGGAGGGAGACACATGTTAATTAAAAGGTCAGAAAACACTGCCACAGATCCAGCAGGAAAGCCTCATGTGGGTCAGAAAATTAAACTGTTCCCATTACATGCCGTGACATCAGCCTTTTAGAGCTAATCAGAAATTCTCTCATTTCGCTCTTCTAACAGTCCCACTTGTTCTCTTGTGTGCACAGGGAATGCAGGGGGGCTCTGGGCCCCTGAGGCTGAAATGCAGCTCCAACAACATGCTTTGAAAAGGTTGCAAAGGCTCGGAGTATGCTATGGGTACCACATCCGAACCAGCATCCAGTTATGATGCATACAATAAGAAATGTATGATGGAGTTTTTTCTGGGTTTGTTTGCATTTCCTTTTATTTTTTAATCGGGTGAGGCAACTGGAAATTTAAGCCACCAGGACACCTTCTGCCTACAAGCTACTGGCAGGATTTAATCAAGGATGCCTGATGTAATAGGCACTGAAATTCCTGGAAATTACAGAATGTTGCAAAGGATGTCAAAAGGTGTCATAAGGCCAGGCAACAAAAATAAAATGATCTAAGCATATGAGACCAGAAAAGCAATTCATGAAAAATACATGACTCCTTACTGCTAAAAAGTATAATTTTGGATACAGTCTACATTTAGTGAGCAATAACCAAACAGAGCCAAATATAACATGAGCTTTTATAGCTGTCTTACAATCTACATATAGACTGAGGAACCTTTTCTCTGTTGAGGCACAAATATGTCTTCCAGTTATATCTAGTGGAGCACACAGTAAAATGCAATTTAACATTATCCAGAAACAGTGTGGCCAGTGACACATCATTCCTAAAGTTCCAACTGCAGCCAGAGGATATCTCCTCCCAGCATTTAGTGGGTCAGCTCAAGCATGCACATAAACCTGTGCTGACCGGGTGAAGGCCAACTCACTGACTGCTGGAAAGATCAGGATCCTCTCTGGCACGTCAGAGCGCTCGCAATCAGGACCAGGCTGAAAGGTTGGTCCAGCACTAGGGTAAGGCCTGAAAAGCAATGTGCCTTAGGTCTTTCAAACAACATTCTCATGACAAAAAGCTCCAACAAAATTGAGACCTCATAAAACAAAACAAGCTCAGAAGTACATTTAATGTAGCCAATGGGATTTTACTCACTTCAAATTTTCAATGTGAAGATGTCACCTCCTGTAAGCACCACTAAGCCTAACCTCGTAACAGACATGACACCCAGGGCTCAGGTGGATTTCTTATTATCTAGAATTCATAATCATTCCATTATTAATCCACAGTCACAGTTCAGATATGACTAAACTCTTCTATTATTAATAGATTGACAGTGGAATATTCAGCTTCACACAGTCAACTCTCTCAGGGGCATTAAACAGTTGCTCTGTGGGTGGGGATTTTTTTATGGTTTGGTTGGTGGGGTTTTTTTAAGCATTATGATATCCAATTAGTCAAAACAACGATGTAGACACCCTGCATTTCATAACATGCCATTCTTTTTGTTAAAAATGGAGATAGAAGTAGGTGAGATACTGGAAATACAAGACCTATTTCATGTCTAACATCAATCTCACCTAATCCTAGTTATGTTTTCCTAAGAGAACTTAAGTTCATGCAGGGCAGGTTTTACCAAGGAGTAGGAAGGGGGTGGTGAAGAGGCATGAGCTGCTCAGAGGCAATCTGAATGCATATAATAAAGTTCCCTAAATAAGTAGAGTCCCAGACCTAAATCCCTGGTCTTAATGTTATTCTGTAAACCACAGTAATGATTGCTGCATTTAAAGCACACTTTTCATTATTTTCTGGATTTGAGGCTCTTTCTCCTCCATTTGCTTCAAGATTCCTTATCAGAATGCGTCACCATCATCTTAACCATTCCTGAAACACCTTTCCAAGTATGATGGGAAAAGGGTTTAAACCCTCCCAACACATTCAACTAAGAGTTGCTACATACAGCTCTCCTCGCTTGTCCTTCACAGCATCCCTGACAGCTTCTCTAGTTCACACCTGAGAGATGTTAGCACTGTATTGCTACTATGTATTTTAAATTACTTTCAAAATATTTATGAAAAAAGACCAAAGAATATTGTCAGAATCCATATTGTTGATCTTGTTTCCAATTACTTATTCTTAATACATACCACTAGGAACTAAGATTTAAAAACTAAATGACAAAACACTACGCACAAGCCATGCTGCCAAGAACAGTTATCCACAGCCATGTTTTATTTCAGAGAAAAACCATCACCCTCCAATAAACAGAGGATTTTATTAGCAAGCTGTTTGTTAATCCGTACAATTTGTATGTAGCCGATGAATCAAACAGATAAAACTACCTCAAAATGCATAATTAGGTATTTAGAGAAGCAGAGAACTCCTAATGATTTACTGAATACAGTACATTTACAAAAGTAGACTTTGAAATTAAAAATTAATAAGCTATTAATAGGATGAGACAGCTTGTGACTCACTGTCTAACAAAGGAAACGTGTCAGGGAACAAAAAAAAAAAAAAGGAAAAAAAAAAAAAGTCAGTAGATTCCAAGTATGACTCTTTAAAGCTATTTGCACACGCAACTTATTTTAGTTACTAAACACAACGGGNAAAAAAAAAGGAAAAAAAGAAAAAAACTCAGTAGATTCCAAGTATGACTCTTTAAAGTTATATCCACAAGCAACTTATTTTAGTTATTAAACACAATGGGGTGGCGTGTTCTCCAAGGGGATTAAAAAAAAAAAAAAAAAATAAAAAAAAAAAAACAAAANGGATTAAAAAAAAAAAAAAAAAAATCAACAAAAAGAAGCAAATATGCCAACCTGAAAACCATGGTCAACATTCAGTAAAAACCGGCTGTGTCAGAAGAGACGTCATGTCATAAAACCCAAGAGGGCGAAGCTCTCTTGCACATCATAACTAAAGAGATCTCTTCGTTAAAACTTTTTTGTTGGGCTTTTTACCACCACTTTTTCTGTTTTCTGGGAGTTTGTATCCTCAGAAATCTTTGCAGATTTCATTTGATCTAATCCCACATCTGCAAACCAGAAACAGTAACAGAAGAAAATGTGCATGCTTTGATTGCCAGAGCGCAATTTGAAAAAAGCAGAAATCTTGTCGCCTGCCCTTACTCTCACCATTCTCTTTTGCCTCATGGAAAATATTAGTCTGTGTCTTGCAGGATGTAAAGCACAATAGTTTGAAACTAGGCATTTAAATAGAGAGACTGGAGTTTTTCTTAGAGAGTCATTGCTGAAATAAAGTTGCCAAAGTTCTCTTTAAATTAACACTTACAACTGCACTGTTCTCAAATATTGCCACACTTTCAATAAAACCCAACTTATTTATTAGGAGAAACCCACTCTTTTTACAACAGTTTCTTATCAACTAATAACTTTTCTTCTCCAACTCTTCTTGCGAGAGAAGCTCAAAATAAAGGGGCTGACATTGCAGCCTCTGTTGGACAGGGAGCTAGTTCTAGCCTGACCACATCAGTATTTTACCCAAATTCTTATTCTCACACTGCTTCTATGAATTTTATAGTTCACAACTACAGTCACTAAACACACTCATAATTTGGCATGCTTTTGGCATTCCCTTAATTTCCTTCTTCTCCTAAAGATAACAGTCTCAACTCTCCTTATTCACTTTTTAGGAATGGTATTTTTCCATGCCTCTAATTGCTCAAAGTTATTGCAGTGATCAAATGCATGTTCCTAAAGTGCTTTGATGTGCTGGGAATGTCTAAGTTCGAGGCTAATCACGCGACTCTTCCAGCACTCAAAGATATCATCCGAGCACAGTGAAATAAGTAAAAGGAAGATTTATCACGGTTCAGTCTTTTACATATACAACCTTTTCCTATACAAAGAAAAACCTACCATCTTATTTCTCCAAAAAAAAAAAAAAAAATCATTTTCAGAAAATTATCTGTGATGTTTCTGATAGACCAGTACAGTGCCAGCAAAGTTGGCCAAAAAAAATGGAAAACTAGTCCAAATTGCCCGATTTGGAAAGACTGCCAAACTCTCCACAGTAAGTGGCTGACATTCTCTATTTTTCTGTCAAAATATTTATCAGGTTTTCCCAACAATAACTACACTGACTTTATTAACGTGGCAGTGAATATTTGTAGCACAGTGTATTTTTTCATACGCAATTTATCTTTCATTCTGAGTTGACCCTTATTTTTTGAATAACAGAAATTTAAAAGGTTAGCATAACATATGTCAAAAAAACAAGCCCCATGGGCAGTATCAGCCCTCTCTGTCTCTTCCACACAGACATGGGATGGAGAACCCTTCTCTGCACTACTTCCTCTGTGCCCTGGCGGCAGCTTTCAGCCAGCTCCCCAGAAGAGAGCTGGAGCATCCTTCTGCTCTTTCCTTTACCCCCTCCATCAAACCCACCAGATGCACTGCCACATCCCTGCCACCTCCCTGCCACCTTTCTAAGAAAGGGACCCAAAAACCCACAAGCGACCTCAGTGCTGCTGCCTCACAGCTGACCACTGCTTTCAGAGAATTACTCTGCTCTTCCACACCTGAACTATAACAGGCTTGCAGTCCAACGAAATGTGCCAAATGGCAGATTAAAATAGCATTTTCCTACCAGGGTGAAACAGCTTTAAATAGCAGAACTGTTTTAAATGAAACTTCACATCCGTGTGCTATCATTTTATGTTTGTACCTTCTCTTCACATTACCTGTCTCTACTACCAGCCTGTCTCTACTACCACCACTCTTGAGTTCCTTCAGCAGCCTGCTAACACAACCCAACTTGGTCAACTAACACTATAAATAAGAAAAGCAAAACTGGCAGCTCTACGTGCAGTCATTAAAAGAAACCAGTCCAATACAAGCCAGTGCTCAGTACAAATACAATTCCTTGAAATACTTCTAATGAATAGAGCTCTGAATTCCTGAGATTTTACGTTTATAAAAGAATTTTAAAAAGCCAATTTATATTCTTTCAACACAGTTTTGGGGTAATATGAAGAAACAGAAGCTACAGTATGAATTCTAACTACACATAATGAATGCACCTCATCATATCTCATCTCCATCACTGAGAAAATAAAATCTTTGCTATTCTCATCCATGCTGACACTGCAATTGCAAAGAAAGATTGTGGTTAAATGTATACAGCCAGTTCCAATGACTCCTACTGACGTTTTTTATTGGTGGCAAAACAATTTCCCAGCATTCTTCTTCCCTTCTGAATTAAAACCACAACACTAAGTATAAATTGTCGCTGGACGTTTTGGGAGGAGGAATACCGTCTGACTAAGTGTTCTCTCAGTGACATCGGAAAGTGGTGAAAGATATCTCCATAAGGAGAGAGAGCAAGAGCTTCCTGACTAGAAGAATGTAAGTACGTTTTCTCCTATTAAAATCTTAGAATCAGAGAGTTGGAAGGGACCCACCAGGATCACCCAAGTCCAGCTCCTGGCCCTGCACGAATCACACCATGTGCCTGAGAGCGTTGTCCAACATTTATCAAACTGGCAACTCCAACGCTCCTGAGTGAAGGTGAGCATAGGAAAAGACTTTTCATCCGAAAGACTGTCTGGAGGCCACCAGTTACTTCCACTTCTCTCTTTTCCAACTCAAGAATACCTATTCAATTCTGGCTTTCTGCAAATGAGAAAAATAAACAGATCTGTTACTACAGACAAAATGAGGAAGGGAAAAAAAAAGGATAAATCTGCTTTCCAGCTAAGGCAAGGAAAAAACCTTAGCTCCTAATGTTGTTCTCCACATTTCTCAGAAGGACTGGTGTGAGACCAGTATGTCAGGCTACCTGCTCCAAGGAGAAAGAAAACACACTCTGTAAAGTCACCATCAGAAAGACTGCCCTACTCCTGCTCTGCTCGAAGTTGCTTTGCTACCCAGAACCCAGTCTGACAGCACAGAGCCCGGGGTCTGCAGTTAGATTTAATATCAGACTTAAGAGCATAACTCTGCTGTGAATTCACTGCCAGGGGAAAGGATCCTTTGGCTGTTTCTCGCAGCAGCAAGACCCAACTCACCGCCACAGCAAGCAGGAGCTGGACAAGGAACTGTCTCTGCTGACCCACTGAGCTTACTTTTGATTTTGGAAGTAATAAATTGAAGAAAATAAATAGGTAAAAAATAGGATTATTCAGGAGTTTAAAAGAAAGCAAGATGAAAAGAAGTCCGCCTAGGGGTTTGGAGTAGCTTTTTTTCCTTCTTAAGCCAAAAATTTCAGAACACAGAGGAGTTACAAGTAAGCATTCTTTGGAGGAAATAGTTTTGGAATTTTCATTTTGTCGTCCTACTAAATATTAACCACATATTAATTTAATTGAAATGGACTCCAAGTAAAGCACAAAACCACAGGTAGTACAAAACATTCTTCTAACGCTTCTATTTGTTAGCAGAAGACTGCAAAATTTAGTCCCATGATAAACACTACTTGATAAAAATAATGGTTTAAATCAGGAAAAAAAAAACCAAAAAACAAACAAACTAAACAAACAAACAAGAAAAAAGCAACCTTGGCTAATTTTACTTTGCAACTCACTGCACCTTGTGTGATTATCCTTCAGAAAGATTCTCACATAACTTTTATCAGTGAAATTACTGTAACACTTCTTTCCCTTTCTAAAAAACTGAAAATTATGGAGACACAGTTTTGTCAAGGAGTAAATTAATTGATTTTATCTCAGATAAACTACTACTTAGAAGTAAATAATTAAAAGTATTCATTGTGAATTGGCACAGAACTTCTAGATGTAATTAAAATCCTGCTATATTGTAGCTGGGATTTAAGAGGACTCCTTTCTACTGTTGGTAAATGCATAGTGTAATGAACTCTATAATCTAACAGAAGAACTGAACCTAATCAGCAAAAAATCAACAATAATTTAATTTTATCATGCATCAAGGCATCTATGGGTGGTAGGAGAGAGAATCACTATGCATAGCAGTCATTTGCCTCTTATCTCAAGTGGTTTTTTTTGGTCTTAGTCCTTTCTCAGTAATGAATCTGACTACAGAAATATTAGTTTCCTAAATGTATTTAGAAAGGGCAGGGGAAAGAGAAAGGCATTAAGACACTTAACAATTCATTAATTTATCACTGACTGGAATTGGAAATCAGTACTTCCATCAAGTGCTATCAAGTCAATCTTTTCTTTAGGTCACTTACAGCATCTTCCACCATTGGGTTAGTACGTACATCTCCTGCTTTTGAACAGAACACAAACACGGGTGTGTCATGGAAATAGTCATAAGATACAACTACATAAATGTTACAAAGAAAGCAGTTTTGTTCTTACCTGTGCTGTTCCTCTGGACATTCTCAGTGTGTATTAGATGTTTTCCAAAAATCAAACACAGTCAGAGAACTTTTTTGTAAAGATTTTTACTCTGAAGGGACCATCATCCTTTGGTGGACTGTGAAAAACCTCATCAGAGTTTCTGGCAGCTGCAGATACTTTCCAGAGCCTCCTGACAGCAGCAAAGCTCAACAGAACTCTGTCAAAATTATGCTGGTGCTACAGGAGGAATCCACCTGCAACAGGACATGAAGGTTCCTGAGCAGAAAAATGGTGTAAAAAAGCATTACCCAAAACTCCTACCCTTCAGCAGCAGCGGAATATTGAAGGCTACAAGTTGGTAGAACTTGGGAATCAAGCAAGCGATACAGGTAAGACAGCTCACAAATCACAATGTAACAGGCCACAAGCCAGGCTTTTCACAGCATATCCGTGAGAATCCCACCAGGCATCTCTTTTCCAGCACCTGAAGTGTCCAGCAGTTGTTAAATATGTTTAAGGAAACTATAGCGCTACTGAGGTGATATTAAGAACTTAAGCAAAACATAAAAAGCTTTGGGTTCTCACTGTTTCCCACTGCAGAAATAAATTTGTGATTCTTCATTTCCTATTGTGACTAACTAGTAAGGTAATGCCTTTGTAAGTAATTTTCTGATAAACATTTTAGAATAAGATATACAGTACCTTATTTAATGCACACCATGTTGTTTGCATCTGTATGTACTACTGAAACAGCAAGTTGCCTGAAAACCCACCTTCACAGAGCTAAACTCAATTGCTATCTTTTTTTACATCATTGTAAAGTTAAGACCCAAATGCTGTACAGGCATTGCACAGACTGCCAAATCTAGACTAAAACACCATTTCTACAGTCCAAAAAATCTGATTATGCTCACACTAGCCAGTCAAATCACGCTGGGTTGCACTGGATGAGGCCCTCTGAAATTAGAATGAATTCCACATAGGAATGTCTCTCAGGTCACATGAAGATACCGACATAATACTAAGTATGAAATTTGTATTCACATTTTAGTAAAATAAATGATCAAATGAAGCTGTACAATGCGTTTTGAAAAATTAATACCAGCTTCCAGCACAAGGGTATCAGTAAGTCACAAGCAGAGTAGCAAAACAGTGAAAAAAATAAAAGATTAAAGCTGCTTTCACAAAGCTGCAGATTTCAGGAGGTTTCAGATAGGATGTGGCATGCAGAGTAAATCCCAGGTGTGTTTAAACTCCATAAAAATGATATATTCCCATTTCCTTCCAAGAAGCTTTCCTTATAAGATGTTTTGTTAATTCCTTTCTCTATATTAGCTAATTATTAATAATACTTCACTGTATTAGCCCTTCTCTCTCTTCTGCTGTACCCTGGGCCCTGGGGGCTGCCAGAGGCTTTCCCTTCCCCTAACCTTGGCTGCTGAACTGCGCAGCATTAGGCACATTCCAGAGGGAATGTTTGACTCTGGCATCCTTCGCTCTCTCTTCTTCATATTCACACTTCAGAAAGGTACTTCCTGAGCACAGAAGAAAAACCCAGCGTGACACTGAAATTGTTTTATGCATGGCTACGTCGTGCAATGAGCAGAAAGCCCGTCCTCACTCAACACTGCTCTTAAATTATGCCCCTCTTGCTGCTGCGGAGAGTAAATCATTCATAAGTTCAGCATTAGGGAACTGGCAATGAATTATTAGCTACAGCGTGCTCTGATACTTCGTAACCAAGCGTGTGCAAAACTGTTAGGAACATATTCATACATTTTACTATTTAAATACTATGCACTGATTCAATAGTCCAGAAAAGACTTCACCCCTGTAACCAAGGCAACGGGAGCTGCCGTGCAGCTCAATCCTACTATGAGTTCTGGATTCTCAGTTTGTGCTGTAAAATGGAAAGGACGCCTGTGTCGTGCAGGCACATACACACAGGCTTACATATCATATATAATTATAAAGAAATGCGTGTGGACACACATACACGTATTTATACAGACACAAACACGAACAGAAATTACCAGGGCTGACGTCATAATTTCTTTTAAAATATCAAACTCAAAATCTCGACTAAATAAAAATTAAGGTGGTTTATATTTGCAGTAGAGGTCCTCACCCTAGCAAAGCTCATCTACCAAAATCACATGGATCTACGTTCACTAATGTATTTATGATGTTTAATTACACAATTCTTATGAAGGACTTAGAAAAAACTCATGCCAAGTGTTCAAATTCATTGGACATGGGTACCGATTCCTAGACACTATAAGTAAATTAAAATCACTAGTGCCTAGATGAAGGAAGGAACTCATAACAAAAATCTGTTAAGAGTTAAGCCTCCAAAAATATTTAATAGTGTTCAGGAGAATCGTTCATATACCTTTATGTCATTAATCCCACACAAAGATTATTTTTTAGGTTCCTAAACACAACTGTGAAGAACAAAGCGTTTCTTCCTTTTGAAGAGGGATTTGCCTTCACACTAAATTACCAGTACATTCATCAAATTTGATATATCTGATTTTTCCAGGATGAAATAGAAAACCATTTTCAGCGAGTGACTGATACATAAATACTTTTGATAGCTGCTACTTAACTCTTCCAATGTTATTTTTTAGGAAGTTTTACTGGCGTTGCAGAAATGACATTAAAACACCCATTTTAATCTTCTACTCATTTCTGCAGAACACACACACTTCGACTTTTGCCACATGTTAATAACTACTTTGTGGAAGACCTCCAGAAGAAGGCATTGCAACTTCCACCTGATCTATTCATGAAGCCTGCAATGCTGCAATATTCCGGAGACACCTAAAGATTAAACATTTACCACCAGCGAGTCATCGCAGTACCTGCATTCATCGGTATTCATAACAATGGCAATGCACAAGAACCCCACATGAAAACAGACAGATATCATGGACAGATCACCATTATGGAAGAAAAAAGATCCTCAGAACCACAGACATCCCTCGCACGTGTATTGCTGGAGAAGAATATGCTAGGGTAAAACAACAATCTGTTTCCGTGCAATACGCTTAAATGAGGGACGTCTGAGTAAAATTAACTTAATTCGAAAAGTTCAAAATCAAAAAGTGAAACTGAGGAGCTCTGCTGGCATGCAAGAAAACTGGTAACAACAGTTACAGGCTAGTACCACTGCAATATAGTAACAATCCTTTAAGATACACAGTATTATTTTATTTAATATGACACATTCTATAGCTCACCTTCCCCTTTATTTCCTGTAGTATTTTCTCCTTGTGTTTCTATTACTGGTACTTTACTAAGTCCTTTGACAACTCGAAACATACTACTATGATCCTATGACTGTCAGATTTTTGTTTCCCTTCACATATTAAAACCCCAAATCTATAAAGACCAAATACTACACTCACCAACATCACAATCACAATCCAGCAAGATTCATAATTTAAAATTAGATGTATAATATTGTAAAATCTGGATTTAGACAAGCTCTTTACACCCAAACCCAAAGCATATCATAGTATCATACCCTGAAAGCAAATTAAAAGGTGTTACTTGTGTGATATTCACAATTACTTATGAACTATCAACGAAGAAAATTGGAACCTTTAAGAGTGAACTAAGTATAGACAATATGCAGTAACTTCCCATTTGCCTTGACAATTATTTTTATATAAATAATTTGTAAGAACCCTTCTTAACCACATTCTAAGGATATGCAGGCTGGCATAAACCACAGTTGGCCTCACTGATTTTCCAAGAAGCTGTGCCAGTTACTACATGATAAGTACTTGGTACTTTACCTTTTACCTCGGTGAGAATGGCCTGTTTCCTAGTGCCTGGCCTCTGATGCACTAGTTCACTGCACGTCAGAATTCCTAACTAGAACTGCTCACTATGAAGCCCACAAACAACGGGGGTCACAAAGAAGCTGGCAGGTTTTGTTTGAGAAACAAGCCCTGCTCTTCATTGACATTCTTTCCACAATATACCTGCACTCTCAAACCACTGACATGGAAACCTCACTTGTGAAAACCTAAACTGTTCTGACTAGAAGGGAAAGAAAACGTAGATAGTACACACAAGCCACACAAGTAGATGAGACTTCTTCAGCACTGGTTAAATTCATCAATCTTTCAGATGTACAGAGTGGGGGTTGTTTTACAGCGTAATCTTTTTATTTTTCCACGTTTGCAAAGGGAAACTCTCTTGATTGCATGGAACTGTCAAGGCGGACTTTGCTCTTGTGTGCCTCAAGCTTCATTTGCTGCAGTCAAGTTAAAAATATAAGAATCCAACCCTCGAGTTTTCATTTCAATTCTGATGTTAAAAGCTATCCCAAGATTTCACAGAATCATAGAATATGCTGAGTTGGAAAAGACCCATCAGGATCATCGAGTTCAACTCCTGGCCCTGCACATGACAGTCCTCAGAAATCACACCATGTGCCTGCGAGCATTGTCCAACACTTCCTGAACTCGGACAGGCTTGGTGCTATGACCACTTCCCTGGGAGAATTTGCTATTCCATGTACATTCTGCAAGTGGCACAGAGATCATAGAACTGTGGGGTTACACAAATGTCTTTGCTAGAGTCACAAAAAGACAGGGAAAAGATCCCTTACTTTGACATTCTTTTCAGTGACAGTAGTATGATGGCAGCAGTTCAGGCAGTGGGTGCCAACTCTAAGAAAAAATGTAAGAAGAATTTTTAAATTTAAAAAAGTCTAACCATCTTCTCTAACAGGTAGAAGTGAAAACCTGGATGCCCCAGACGTTTTGCATGCCTGGGAGGAGACTGTCTGCACTACAAAGAAATCTCTATCAAACAAAATCATTATTGACTGGAAACATCCATAAGTATCAACTTTGAGAACCTTCCTACTTGGATTTCCTCGTGGAATTTAGATTGGTCTATCCAACTTTAAAGACTTGGAAAAAAAAATCCCACCCCCTTGCCCAGGGAGTATTCATGTGTTAAGATATTAAGCAATGTCCCCAAGCAGGGATCAAGCAAGGTGCTTGACCCAGACAGAGTGAGAAACAATTCCTGCCCTGAAGAATGTAAACAAAAGAGAATTAAAGAGGGAGAATATATAGCAAAATGAGAAGCAGGTGACAGGTCAACAGCACAGCAAAACCTCAAAACAATGTCCAACTTGCTAGAGCCTGCACTTCAGAAAGGACTGGGCTCTCAACAAGCCAGTGAGAACTTAGTTATATTGATCCAAGGTAGAACTTGACATCGTTTCTCTGCAGGTCTGCCACAGCAGAGCACAGCACTATGTATGACTGAAATATCCTGCTCTCAGCTGACAGTGTTCAGTTGAAAATGAAGATAAAAAGCCAACTTTGCATTCTTACCACTGTGGTTAACTCTACCACTGCAGGAAGCCTTTTGAAGCTTTGAACTGCTTAGCAGCTCCCTAGAGTTCAGTAAAATTTACAAAAGGCCAAGAGCATCTTAGAAGCCGAGAAAATATGTTTATTTTTATAAAAACCTTAGAAGTTATGACTTGTAGAATCCATTCATATCCTCTTTCTCCCTGCTGCCTTCTATCCTTCTATTTCTCCAGACTGAGAACCTATCCTCTTATTTTCTTGTCCCTTCTCCCTGTAACAAAATAATATTACACACAAAAGACTGAAATACTGTTTCCTTATTTAATACATCAGCCATGCAAAATGCCAGTTGTGCAGCCCACTTTTACATGAAACAGGATGTGTGAAGAGTCACAAATACAGCCACCCTGAAGACAAGAAGTGCTAGGCTTGTCACACATATCGTATAAACCAGCCTCTGCTGCCTTTTCTAAATTTTATTTGTGAAAAGCTTATTTTTTCTGCACCCTTAATAGAGTCACAGCACAATTCCTTAGGAAGGACTTGAGGAGTTAATTCTCACAGTTAGGCAGGATGAAACTTATTCCCAAGGAGGAGACAGGCATACATTTTAAAATTTTTAATTCCGTAGCTGCTTCTTTGTGTAAGGATTAATAGTAACTCTTAAAAGCTTATCCAGTATTGCAGGGGAATACCACCATTCACCCAGAAGCATGCATGCTACTGTAAGCATTATAACAAACAGCCCTCCACAAAAGAAATACCTTTTACACTAGTCAACAGTGAAACCGGAATTATTTATGGAGCTGGCAAGGGTGCCCCACAAACTGCAGTGGGGCAGCACAGCGAAAGGTTTACACCAGCAGTGAAGGAATAAAAGCATGCACAGACTTCCAGAACAGAAAGTTTGGACTTGAAATTTCCCTGCCTGGAAGAGAGAACAAAACTTTAATTGGAAATGATACAGGAAGCATCCACATATAGAAAACAAAGGAGGTTGGCCACCGAGCAGTGGGTACCCAAACTATGATGTGTATCATTAAAGCTAAAATTTGGACTGGAAAGAAAGTGAAAAACTGTAGACAACAGTCAGCCAGAATATTGGATTCACATAGAGTATTCTCAGCTCCACAAACAAGTATGAAGACAGGCTGAGAGAGCTGGGGCTGTTCAGTCTGGAGAAGACAAGGCTCCAGGGAGACCTTCCAGTACTTAAAGGGGGCCCACAAGAGAGCAAGAGAGGGACTTGTCACAGGGGTGTGTAGTGACCAGACGAGAGGAATGGCATTAAATGAAGAAGGATAGATTTAGATTAGACACTAGGAAGAAATTCCTTACTGTGAGGCTGGTGAAGCACTGGAACAGGGAGCTTGTGGACTCCCCATCCCTGGATATGTTCAAGGCCAGGTAGGATGCAGCTCCGAGCAATTCGATCTAGTGCAAGGTGTCCCTGCCCTCAGCAACAGGGTTGGAACCAGATAATCTTTATGGTCCCTTCCAATCCAAACATTCTATGATTCTATGATTTTAAGTCCTTTCCTCAGAACAAAGGGTTCTGTTCTAGGTTGAGCTCTAATTCATTCTATGCTGCACAGGCTCTGAAGTGGCAAGGGCAAAGCTACCATTATCCATTAGCCTCAAAAAATGCAATGTAAAAAGCTGAGAAATCAGAGCAATGCCACAGAATTTCAGACACCTGCAAAATCAAAACCCAACATCAAATAAAAATTAACATAACATGCGGTGAGGGTTAATATAGGCTTTCATTCAATGAAAGGAAACATACAAAGTGGAGAGATCCTGACAGAAACAATTATCTGGTATCCCTGTGAAAAAGAAGCAGAATTCATCTTCTCTGATGGATTAGAAGCCACACCACTGGCAGCAGCAAAGGCCAACTCAACACAAGAACATCTTTGATTAATTCACTGTCTGGTCTTGTTAATGTGAAACTCTCATGAATTTACTAAGGACTACAATCAGGAGCATATAATTAAACATGAGATTCCTCATCTGGACAAAAAAAAAAAAAAAAAGAAATACCACACAGGTCTTGTCTTCAGTTTTCAGTCCCCAAAATACCTCAATATTTAGTTAGACTACGTCAATAATCAACAATCCCAGATTCAGAATCCCCCACTAGGACCAACTGTCCAGCAAAAACAGTTTTAGTGGGAGTTTTAAAAGAGATGGGTCACCTTCCCTCACATCATGCAGGAGTATTTTCTTACACAGAAGTTCAAAGCTCATCATGGTTTTAGTTTATCTTTACAATGATACCGAATACTGTCATCAGTCTGTTATCTCCCAACACAGTAATTTCAAGAAAAAATGAAGTCGATCCCCAAATCCTGCAGCACACCCTTTTTATCAGACTAATGAATTACCCACAACTTCTATCAAAGCTTAGACACTCGTTCTGAATTTCTCCGAACAAAAAAAAAGAAACCTGACAATCCAGGAGTGAGGCCAGAAGAAAGTAAGGGAAACTGTGATGCGTTGTTTACATAGCTCATCACTCTCTAAAGCTACACATATTTCACCTGACCTTTAAAATCACTCAATTCTTACGCCTGCTTAAATGTAACTATCGGTTAAAATCCACATTCACCTACATTTCACCGAATTGCTTGCATACAGTTTGATTCAGAATTCCTTCTAGACCAACGCTTCAAGTTTATTTAATAATGCACTTTCATAGACTTTATTATATATATCCTATTTGCAATGTATCTATAGTATTATCATCAATCTGAAAGTCAGTTTGCATTTCACTGAAAAAAAAGCAGTAAGAGGCAAAGGTGACTTTCTCTGAGCTGATTTAGCTGGTCCAGTACTTTGAAGCATGTCCATTTACCCTACTGACATACAAGTAAAAAAATAGGAAGTCTACAAGAATTAGAAACACTGAACACGATTCCCATTCAACAAAGCCCACAAAGCTTCCTTGAGCTGCATGTACATCAAATTTCCTAACACCTTTGGGGTCTCCTAAAAACATGGAACCTCTTATTTTGCACAGTATATAAAAACACCAGTATAAAATACAAAGTTCATGCTATTAACAGTGTTTGCTTCTAGTGCTCCACTGCTGTCTCTGAGGCAAATATATCCATCAGACAGCTTGCCTTCACCCTGTGAGGCACCGTGTCTTGGAGCAAGGGAGAAGCTTGGCACTTCCATGGCCTGTCTCCATAACCAGCTCTACACCAAACATGTGCACACTCAGAGGCTTAGACTAAAATGAGCTTGGGGCATATTTAACTAACTAGCAAGTAACTCCTAATTTCAGCAGTGCTGCACAGCTGTACTATTTACACAACAAAACCACGCAGAAAAAAAAAAATAGAAAAACTTTTTCTTCCCTTCAGTGCTGAGCAATTTTTGTTTTCTTAGGGTGACACCGCATGAGCACGAGGCACCTGATATGACTGAAGACAGCATAACTTATTTTAAACACTCAGCATTGATGAGGCCACACCTCGAATCCTGCGTTCAGTTTTGGGCCCCTCACTACAAGAAAGACACTGAGGGGCTGGAGAGAGTCCAGAGAAGGGCAACATCGCTGAGGAAGGGGCTGGAGCACAAGTCTTACGAGGAGCCACTGAGGGAGCAGGGGGTGTTCATTCTGGAGAAAATGAGGCTCAGGGGAGACCTTATTCCTCTCCATAACTACCTGAAAGGAGGTTGAAGCGTGATGGGGGTCAGTCTCTTCTCCCAGGTAACAAGCAACAGGACAAGAGGAAATGGTCTCAAGCTGCCCCAGGGGAAGTTTAGATTGGATATTAGGAAAAATCTCTTCACCAAAATAGTTGTCAGACACTGAAACCCTCTTCCCAGAGAAATGCTTGAGTCACCACACTTGAAGGTATTTGAAAGATGTGTAGATGTGGTGCGTAAGGGACATGGTTTAATGATGGGCTTCACAGTGCTGGGTTAATGGTTGGACTTAATGATCTTGAAGGGTTTTTCCAACTTTATCCAACTCCATGATTCTAAAGGGTAACAGCATCAACTGGTGTGTCAATAATCACACAGACCAAAATAAAACAGGTATCTGAGAGGTTTGTGGTTATGTGGACAATCACCACCAGTATCACCTTACAGTCAAAATCCAGCTTCCATTCAAAACAAAACAAAAAATTAAAAATTCAGACTGGTGAGATTCAAGTCAGGCATTTCATTTCCAAGTGAGGAAACTTGGGCAGACTTTGTTTCCAGTCATTCTTCAGCCTTTCCTGGCTTGCTTCCAGGTATCATCAGCCAAGCTGCATGTGTTACAACAAGAGGATCAGAGCTAATGATTGCTGGGAAAAGCTAAGAGGACACAAAAGGAAAGCTAATAGAAGGAAAGACGAGAGAAACAGAGGAATGCAGAAAATGAATTTTAACATAGGGCAAAAAGACGAATGACACCTAAAAATGTACAAAGTCCATGCATGATCCCAAAAGATGGAGGAACTACCAGAGAATTACCTTCCGAGGACAGAATTCAATGTAACTATCCTGCTTCCCCAGGTGACACAGGATGGAGGATGTACCCATCAAATACTGCATTTCACCTCCCCAGAAGCTGTGTATTACTTCATCCAACAAGACTAGAAGTTTAGATCTGTACTCAGGAGGAGAACACAGTATATCCAGTCTTCCTGACCAGGCAAGACACCTGAGATACTTCCAGTTTCAATGGTAGATCAAATCCTGAGCTTCTTCTCTGTCCCTTAAACTTCTTTATGTGCAGCAAACTCTGTACATACAGAATTACTGAGTTACATGCCCTGCCCTCCAACACTTCTGAAAAGGGTATTTTGCCAGAGATCATATGCACATGCACACCTCCTGATTTGCTCTGAAGTGGAGCCAAAAAAATAGGAAACAGGCCACAACTGCCCAAATTATTCATGCTGCATGTTTTCTGGCACAGCTGCAGAGCACACACAGAGTGGGCTGCAGGCTGGATGAATGGTTCTGGTAGTAGCAACCTTCAATCACCATTTTTCTAGAGCTATTCTTAGCCCTTCCTCTGCTACCTTACAAGTCCTTAAATTTAGAGGATTACAACACCACATCTCTTTTTGTGCAAGCAGACTCTGCATCCATAATGCACGTAATGGAAATCTGCACAAAAGTAAGTGGTCCCAAAAAAAGGTGTTAAATCAACACTAGATACAGATGTGTATGGGAAGCCAATACTGTTGGAAGGGGGAAAGTGTTTTAAACATTTTTATACACCCAATATTTCTTCTGTTTTTCCTAATGAAACATGTGGTTTAACACCCTAAATACTAATTCCGAGAAGCATCATTCCCAGCACCCCAGCCAAGCTGTAAGTTTATCTTAACACCTTCCTGTTTAATGGTCATTGCTTTAAAGGCAGTCATTGAAAATTGCAATGCAGTGCTTGGCCAAGATCCACACTGGCACCACCATCTATCTATACCAGGCACTGTTTCACATGCTGTGAAGGACTTGGGAAAGGACCTAAAGGTCTACTATATTTTCTCAGTGTTTCTGTCTCTGAAGTGGGAGATGGTTCATAAATGTCATCTTATTTGCTTTACATCCTACACTCTTATACTCACCTGCCATTTATTTTCCTCTCCCATCTGCTTTTTCTTAGGGAGCCCTGTCCATGTCAGCTAAATTAAGAGAAGACTGAGAGGTCATTTGATTACCAGAAATAAGCACTTACCCTCTGAGGAGGAGATCTGGTGGCAAGACCTTTCCAAACTTGCTGATAGTAATGCAATAGGATCCAGCAGCTAACAATTAAAGCTAGATCAATTCAACCTTGAAACAGCCTGCACCTTCCTAGCAGTGACTGCAGCTGAACCTTGGAACGGTTTACTGGGAAAGACAGAGGGCGAATCTTTGTCACATGATGTGTTTATAAAGTGAATGCTTTAATTTCTCTCTGGAAGAATTTATATACAGGTTGTGAAGTGAAAAGCATTTATTTCTGGGGTCTCTATCTCTTGATCTACAAACATATTTCTTAACTCGATGTCTATGAGCCACAGGGAGAAGGTGCTACTTTAATATCTAAACCATGTTCTTTAGACAAAAGTTCCCAGACGACCTGCAGAACACTTTAAACACAGATCTGCTGCAGGAACAGATTATTTCATCCAGTTAGACTGTTAAATCTTTTGTTTGAATTTTAGCATGTGTTTTGGCTGGGGAGCTGGGAGTTGGAATAAAGGATTATTTTGGTTTTTTTCTGTTTCATGGATTGTCTGAGCCTAAAAGCCAGGCCCTGAGCTTTACTGACCACCCTGTTCCACCTGGTTTCTCACCACACAACTGTTCAGTCCAACGCTGCTGTGGTCAGTATTGCACCTGCCTGAAACCAAACTGACACCAATTCACTGGCTTGCAGAAGATGGGGCCAAAGCCCCAATAATCCCATTAAACCCCAAATACTACAAAAAAATCACAAAAAAGAACATTCATCTGCATTTCACATGAGACATGATTCAATCAAAAATCGCGTGTCATGTTAACCTGGACAAAATATTAGCATTTCAATACACAGGCCTCTACAGCAATCAACAAGAAAATAACAGACAGAAGAATATTCCGAGTAATAACACACAAACTTACCAGCCTTTGTTTTCAAAAGTAATTTCCAAGATGGAAAGCTCTAGTATTCACTTCACCCATACTCATTTTTCCATATCAATAGGAAATTCTCCATCTTTTTTATTACTTAAAACCTTTCCTCGGGGGGGGGTGGGGTGGAAATCCTTATGAGAACCTGCTTTTAAAAGATAATCTAGGGATTCTATTTTGTGCAAATAGAGCTGATTTTCGAAAGAAGGAGGAGTTGGAGAAATTTAAGGCCGACATCTGCAACTGCAGATCTGATTAAGCACCTATGGAAATTAAGCAGGCACTTCAGCATTCTGCCAAACTGGACTGAAAAGTATGCAACAATGCTTGGATGATTTGGGATTTCACCTTCAAAACAGTTCAGGTCTTAAATGCATTCTACTATAAAACACGGTCAGATTTATTGCTCAGTGTTCCAAGTTGGCCCACAATTCTTTGGCAACTTTTCTCAGGGCAAGGGCATTACCTTCTTTCCTTTAGGCCAGATTTTGCCATAACACCCCTAATTTTTAGTCCCATGGAAGCAGCTGCCTTTCAAAGGATGATAAACTACACGAAAAACTTTCCAATAAAAAATATTATGCAGCACCCCAGACCTGCACTAAGCCTCTGCCTGCAAGGTCCACATGAAAACGAGGAAAAATGTCTGAGAGACAGAGTTCAAAATGAAGTTTGCAATACCCTCTCAGTGTCTGACCTGAAATTAAACTTTTGATTTGCAGTTCCTTTCAAATGCCTAAAGACCAATTTTAACAGAAAGATATTTTAAAACTGTTTAAGACTGCTTTCATTTTATGAACCAAAGTTCAACCGCATAGGTACTTGAATTAATACCAATTTTTTCCTGAAAAGTACATCAGAGGCAGTCTGAATGCTTGTGGTGTTCATTACACCATTTCTTTTTCCTTTCTTACAGAAAAAAAATTTAACATAAATTCCCCTATACAATTTGTTGCTCTGAAAACTACTATTAACACAAATTCTTTATAAATACAATAAATACAAACACCTCTCTGATAGTGAAGCTACCCACACACCTAATTTCACACTCACATTTCACTAAATAACTACTCACGTGTGAGTACTCACAGTGACGACTCACAGTCGTCCTGACTTGGAGCCAGCGATATTACTCCAACTTTAGGCTCTGTAGCAGATAATCCTGAGAAGTTGAAATAAGACATTATCTTTTCAAAACCCAGCATGGTTTATACTGTGCACACTATGGAAGCAACACAAAAATATGCCTGTTAAAGTCACATTCTAGATGAATTCCAACATTCTTTCTTATCCCTACTTATCTTTCCCTTCCGAGCATAGTAGCTGCTTATTTTCTGCTCCCAGCCAGTTAAACAACTCCTTTCCCCCCTTTCCAGTTTTTCTCATAACATTTATTTTCCTTATTCTGAAACACCTCGTAAAACAACCACAGCAAGTTATATAAGGTATTCTAAAGACCTCTCCTAAAGAATCCAGAAGCATTTTAACAAGCCTGGCATTTCAGCTAAAAAAAAAAAAAGCATAACATTTATTATTGAATCACAACTGAGTGTATTTAATTGCCTAGAAAACATTGTGGAAAAAAAACAAATGTGCATCTTAGTTCAACTAAAACTCGGCATAGCGCAGGTCTACCTGCATCTTAACCCTCCTGCACGTCACGACGAGTCACAGTTTTCTGGAAGAGCAGCCAAAGTACCTACCTGCAACTTGTCAATAGGCTGAAATGTGATTAAGTTACCCAAAGCTTGCCTCTGACAGGAAAATCTTGTCTTGCACAGAATTACTGCATGAAAGCATTGACATAAAGCAGTTTTTCCAAAGCAAGTATCATTTCACCTCCACACTGAAAACAGAGCACAGACAGAATAAAAGGTCCTCACTGCAACAGCAGTCAATTTGGTTTTTCTGTTTTTAAGGGTAGCTTTGGGGAACCAAAAGTTACACTGACTTCCAGTCAAGTTCTGCCTCTTCTGTCCTCCAGTCCTTTCTTTCACTTTTGCCATAAGGACTGACCTTGAACACAGCCATTAGGAAAAGTTTAACACATTCCTGTGGACCCTAATCACAGGGGCCGCTGCATGCTAATAGGAAAAACGTCACGGGTATCTACTACATGTGAACTGTTACTCATTCTTCCTTGCATTTTTTCAAAACATCAGGCTATTGAATTATCCCTGCAAAACTACACAAAAAACACAGTAACAGTCATGCAACTGGAGACACAATAACTACAAAATATTACATAATATTTCCTGTACTCTTCAATGTTCTGAGAGTTTCGAGGTATTTACCTCAGAGGCTCTTTCTGAGCCACAAAAGCTGACGAACCTTCCATCCACTTACCAAAATAATTGCAGTTGCCACTTCCTAAGAAGTTAATAAGTTAGCTTACACTCCAGGATCCTAATGAAAACAAATGAAAACGTACGAGTTTGTTAAGGCTCGCAACAAGCTTGATCTTCCTTAAATTGCTACCCTTTTCAATAAGCCTGGCAATCTTTTACGTGCTATTCTTTAATCTTCATGATCCAATCCCTTCTGTTGTGCGACACTTTCAAAATTCTCTTCTTCCCATTCCTTCTGCTTTTCTATTTCCCAATGAAAGTTACCTGTTAATTGGCAACCAAGTACAACTGTGGAGCAACACAGTGCTGAGCATCAACCTATACCAAGTACTTACAAGGAGACTGTGACTAGTGACTTAGATTTTGCAGAAGGGGTTCATCTCCCATGAAACTGCTTGTTTGCCTCCACAGGTTTCCAAAAGAAAGGCAATTTTGTGCCTCAGAAGAGACCACCAGAGTTCAAGCGCAACATATGAATTCAGGCAGACCAAAAGGACAGAGAACACTGATACAAGTTAATGACTGGAAATCTTTATACAGCTGCTTTTTAAGTTCTTTGCTGGGAGCAACTGACTCCAGCAAGACAATTAGGTAGCAAAACCAAAAGGATCAAAATGCAGAACTTCAGACACCAACACATTTCAGTAGGATCAGTTATGACAGTGAAGTTAGCCTATTTAGAGTTTCCAAGTGCTGATGCTAATCATAATACTCAAAGCTAACAAAGCAAAAGAGAATACAAAAGGTTTCTGGACGTCAAAAAGCGCCAAACGAATTATTCTGCCCAGTAATTCAAACAAATACAATTGTCTATGTCAAAGAGTTCCAAGGGCAGATGCAATTAAAGTATCACTGTCCTAAAAGAAACAGGAAAAGGTTTTCATTATTCAGGTATCTCAGTTGCTGCATGTTAGCGCTGCTTCTATTTCTGCAACACTTATGTACATATAAGTCGCTTACATTTGCTTATTACTCACACTCCAGGCTTCTGATAAAATTACTTTTCAAAACCTAATAAAGCATCGCGGATCATTCGAGACTGATACTTAAAATTGCCACATGCAGAAAGCATTTTTAAAATTTTACAAATGTGTTCTCGGGTCAGAAACGGCTCTAGCAACTTCATGATTTTACTAAAAATATCTTACCTAAATTTAGTATTCTGTGTGTAGGCATACCACTATATTTATAATTTTTTGAAGATACTAAAAAAATCTTTTATGGCTAAATTCTATGAAAAAATAAAACCGTAAAACTCACTCCAACTGATTAAAAAAAACCCATAAGCATACCTGCAGCAAATAAGTTTGCATATTGAACCCAAACACTCCTTGCTCCATTTGCCTTGTTTTGGAAAGCAGTATCCCACTCTTACATTAAGGAAGAGAGGAAAAAAATCTCAGGTGTTCCTCCTTATTGTCATTGCACAGGAGCTGTTGGAGGTGAAAAGCAAAAAATCATATGTGCCACCTTTTCCTGACACATGGGAGAAAATCCAACATCAAGGACTTTCAGTCTCTCAGATACAGTGTCTAAAAAAAAAAATGTTACAGCACAGGCAGAGTTCAGCAACTGATAAAAAAAGGTGACCCAAGGCACCTGCCAGAGACCAGGAAGAAGGGATTTGGAGCTGAATTCTAATCACATCCTTTATTTGCTGAGTGCAACCCTCCTTCCAGCTCACACTTTGACAGTCCTGTGGTTGGCCAGCGTGGCTGTCTCCAGAGCTGTCCCCAACAACTCGAGTATCTCCTCTTAATGAAGGTTTTTTCTCTTACCCTATGCAAGGGTAATCAAAACTTCCCTTCACTCTCCAGACTCCCATCCTTACTAGACCAAAAAAGGCAAGAAAAGGATAACCAGTGCCACGAGAATGTGCATGCAGACAACTGCAGAAATCCTAAATCACTGGAGTTCTGAGGAGGGATGAGAATGACAAGGTAATTGCAGAGATGCCTGAAGACAAAACAGAGAGAAAGAGAGATTGGCAAAGGAAGGAAATCACTTTGGGACATACAGGATCTTAAGACAGGAAAACTTCAAAGAAAGTAATCAAAAGAATAATTTAAAGATAATGGATACACGACATTTCAGAGTATATATTCTTAAAACACTAATTGTTCCTGTTCTGTGGTTAAATTGATTAAAGTTTGGGGGTTTTGCAATTAAAAAGCCACATTAAACACACACATATGATAACTAGGGGGGAAAGAATCTCACAATCTAATATCACAGTAACCAAGTTTAATTTAAAATAATCAGATCCGTAGTGGTTGAACTATCATTCAAGAACTGGACGGTAAATCAAGCATAACTCTTTATAAAACACTATTTCTAGAAAGGTGTGATATTTATGAAGCTTGAAAGCTTGACTGTGTTTTGGGGATCCATTACTTTCCTATCCTAAATTTCAAAAGCAAACAGAAGGATGCGTGCTGGGGTTGGGGTTTATGCCACCACCAAGACCAGTGTTACAGTAATTGTTAAAAGCGATAATGAATTCCTTAACAGATCTAAAGGAGATTACCACATTTAAGGAACAAAAGCACTGTTTATTTTACTACATGCTTTTGAAAGTGAGAATAATTTGGGAGTTGGGACTAGGTGATCTTTAAGGTCCATTCCAGCCCCTTAACATTCTGTGGTCAGGGTGGCACAAGGAAGCTTTTCACACTGAGACATCACTCGTCATGAAAGGGCTTTCTCAGAAGTCTGGAAGCATTTACAGGAGTTCAGATTTCCCTGATCTGATTTAGAAGACTGTTCCATAGCTGAATCCTTACAACCAAGAGCATTTTATCCCCAGTTCTTCAAGCGTTAATCCTGGGCTTTGCAAACTGCGTTGTGCCAGATCCACGCACCCATGGGATAGTTCACAGCTCATCTCATTCTTTCCACTATAAAAGCCTACACAAAAAATTTTCCTGCGTGGTCCAAGAGGAACAGTGCTATAAACACTTCTAGCTCTTTATTCCTTGGGACCTTCCCACGTGCGAACAATGGATAAAAACTTAAATCCGTTCGGACCTTAAAATTCAGTTTCTGCTAAATGTAAAATAGGTGATATTCTTTTCACCTCAGATTTCTAGACGTGCTATTTATTATAGACTATAGATAAGTGAAATATCATATGCAGATGAAAACATGGCTATAGAACCTAACTGACACTTCGAATATTCGTGCTCTACGAGATTGCACAGGGACTATTTTTAATTTCAGATAAGTAACAACAACAAGAACTGAACTTTTAAGTAGAGCTACAAAACTATGGTTACCTACATTAGCATCTTATAAAATGTCTTCACTCAAGTCCATCTAAGGCTTTACAAAATCACAGAGCATGTGCAGTAACAGACACCCAGTGAGTAACTTGAAGTACAATATTCATATAAGAAAACCTTTTTCCTCATATAAAAGAAATGTGAATGTATCTCACCATACTTCTGCTGGTTTTCTGTAACAAACAACATTTCACCAAATTGCTAAACTAGTTTGTTAGTACATTGCACAGACTGGAGGAAAACTGATCAGATACACCAACAGGAGCGGATTACATCCTGTTAATCCATTTAACAATTTAAGCTGTACTTGGCCTGATCCAAGAAGTGCAAATCACAGTAGCCCAATTAAGCATTATGCCCATCTACATTGGTTGGAATCAGGCACACAAGCATCTCCTTTTTGAGTAAACCTCAGTAAGTCTGAAAACAAAAAGAAAAATAATAGCAACAGTATTGTACAAGACCACTTTTCTGTATTCAATTCATTAAGCACAGAACTCAATTGAGAAGATTCATTTTTTCTCCACAGGATGTAAAACTTCCCTTAATTTCCCCTCCCTTGGAAGACACAGCTTCTAGCCTTCAACAATCCACGCTGGACTCAGCTTATCAATCTGACAGTAAACGATTTCATTACTGGTTTCCCAGGAGGCAACAAATGAGATTTACACTCAAAGTGTCTTTTGGATGGAGGAGGAGCAAAAGGACAAGCCACCCAGGACAGCAGGAAGACAGGGAATCAGAATCTGCTGTGACACTGTATGTCCTGGCTGTCAGGCTGCAGGACAGGGAGACTTCAAAACCCATTCTGTACTGACAAGGAATGACTCCAATATTGATTTTTCATGGGGCTACTTACATGAGTAAACATTAATCAATTCATGTTAGGGTTGCAAATTAGGATCTAAATAAATTATTTGACAAATAAGGCTTGCCTGCAGCTGACTTCCAGCCACAAGTCATGAAACGTATTCCATAGACAGCCAAATATTTTATGCTTTCAATCCTGCTTTTTGTTTTCCAAATGACACATAACCAGCTAAGACACTAAGTCAACACACGATGTTTCACACGTGGTTAATCAATGCATATTTCAGATAACAAAATCTTTAAGAGGCTTTTTATACAGATAGTCAAAACTGAATTGGGCATTAATAAAGGGATATCACTGATTGAAAAAAATCACATTAATCTGTCAGAAATTTCCATGTATTAGTGCCAACCCCCCCCTGAAATTACAAAGAAGAAAGATTTAATGAAAAGTATTTCTATTTTTCCAGACTGAGCACTTGAGAGTTTGTCATTGCTTGTGTTTGGTTCCCCAACAGCAGTCTCCCATTGGTTTGGGTGGATTTTTATCAAAGCACTGGAAAGTAAAGCACTTGTATGGTGACAACAACACCACAAACCTTGGAAGGGAGACACTGTGATGTGCAAAACAGCTGAGGCTTACATTTTCTTCTGTGAACAGATTCAAAATGGACTAAATCACTTAAAAACAAAAGAAAAAAGCAGCAGTGTAAGAATAACCAACTTAAAGTAAGAAAATAAAAAGCTGTAAAATGAAAACAAAAGCTTCTTTCAAGTCAACACATGGCAGTTCTTCCATTAAAAGAAAAATTAAATATATCCATCAGCCCTCTTTATATTGACTTTATTTAACCCACCCACTCATAAACAAGAAATGTAATAGAAATAAATGTGTCAGAAGAACCAAAAATTGTTAGCTTTTCTCCCTTAATAAAGTCTGTCTTCATACAGCTGACAATGAAGCTTATGTCAAGAGGTTGGCATTTCTTTTGTCTGTGGTACCTCAAACTCTTCACAAACTGAGATAAGCACAAGCAAGCTTTAAGAGAGGCTGGAGTAAGCAAGCTTTTAAAACCTCCCAGCTTCGTGTTCTTAAAGGCTTGGCAGTTAATTGTTCCAGTTAGTGATCTACCCTATCAAGATGAGGCAAGTGTATCTTAAGCTCAACACAAATCAAAACCAGACCTCTTTGTAGTGTATCTAAGCCACAGCCTTTTACCTATTAACTTACCTTAGCTAGAAATTCAGCACTTAAGTCTATGCCTTTGCACACAGTCAGCATCAATATCAGTATTAAGAGGAAAAGAAACAACCTAATATAAAAGCAAGGATTTCTTTCAAAACGGTGAGTCAGTTTTTAAAAGTCACAGCATTTCACTGGAAATGAGTGTCTCAAAACTACAAGGCAAAATTAAACACAACACCCAATACACTAAACAAACAAAAAGATAACCCCAACCAAATTCAATTACGGAAAATAAGGATAACATTTTAAATCAGCGATTAGCCTACCTCTTAGAGCATCAAGATTGACAACTGGACCTTGTTTAACTGTTTATTATAAAGGTATTCATAAATCAACTCTACAAAGGAACCTGCAGCCTTCTATAATTTGCAATATACAGTGTGTTTCACAGAATGCCTAAGGAGGGAAAAAACAAACCTCTCTTCTCAAGAATGAAAAAGTCTATATACTGTGGTGTCAGGAACAAAAACCATACCTGCAACTAAATATGTGACACTAAAACTAAGGCAAGAAGTGGGAATTATCAGTTCTGTGGAACATTAAGGAGCGTGACCATCGACAGCTGCTGCATAGCAGCACCACGGTGCTTTCAGTGGCTCTCAACATTAACCTATAGCTTCATAATGAAAAATATCAATCTGTCACACTTCACAGCCCAACACAGGACAGATTATCCAGGTTCAGAGCAAGCTCACAACACACACTTACTCAAGCTAATAGGACTTGTTCATAAAAGTTGAGCTACGTCAAGGTTATATTCTGCTGAAAGGTGTTTTATTCCAAGGAAGTCAAAACACCTTTAGAAAATGAACCAGAGAATTGGCATCATATCCGCACACTAAGAGATTATTTGGTGAACAGTTGAGACAAAAACACCGTGCAAGACAACCAAGAACTCTGACATTCGTTCTAGTTATGATACTTTGCTACGTATGCTTACAAGACCTTACTGGCATTTTGGGAAGGTCTGGATATCGCTCAACATGGCATTATTCAAAACGTAAGAAGCTAGTTGTTACGTGAAAAAAATGTGTGTGCATATGTATTTATTTTTTTTTTATACAGACACACAAATACGAAACAACAACGTGCACTAAACTTCCCTAAGTGTTGCTTTCTCATAAGTGACAGTGGTTTCTTTTTCTCTGGATAGACAGCATTCAACTGGAGCTTGTTCTTATCCAGAGACATGCAGCAGCATCTCTATGGCTACATCTGCACCTGTGTGCAGAACAAGCCAGGAAACAGATGTTGAAGCCATGCAGGAGAGCACACATGCTAAATGCTCTTCTCGCACAAAACAGGGCTGTCATCCCTAGCCCATTTTGGGATAGTCCCTAGCCCATGGCCTTCCCTGAGTGGTGCCCCGTTTGGGCTGTGACACTGGTCCAAAGCAGGCCAGGGAGCCCACTAACACCTGAACAGTGCCACAACCCTGTGACAATGCTCCAGTTCGGGCTCTGAGCCCGTTCTGATACCGGTACAGTCACAGCCATGCTGACCCCAAAGCAAGGTCTGCAAGCCTCAGAGAGCACCACACAGTTACGTTTGGAATTTTCCTATTTTCCTTCACAATACAAGTATTTGGGAAATTATTTCCCTGACAACAATATTTATGTGCATAAAGACACTGTAGACATTTTTATGAGAGCAGTGACCAAAAGAGCATAAATTATGGGTTTTATGTAGCTACACTTTAAAGAGATGATACATTTACAATCTCCACTCCTTCTTAGTTCTAATAGGAGAAATCTCCTATCAAACAACCAGCTCAGAACAGACTCAAATCAGTAATCATGCAGTAGAATAACAAGATCAACCAAGCAGATTAGCCTTTTTAAAATGCATCTTAAATAAAGAAATCCCACCGTTCAGCAAGTACACCTTTTGATGCTGGAGTGCTGTGGCGTAGCACTAGGAAGCTCACATGCTCTTGAGAGAGCCAAGTTAAGGAATCACTCCAAGATGGACACAGGCCTTTTATGACAATCAGGATCCAAAGGGAGTTGCTGGTTTTGTAACTTTTTTAGTTGCTATTTTGCCAGCACTCAGCACCTGTAATATCCAATGCCCTTGATAGGAGGCACCCTGCAAATTATCACTTTTGAGTCCTTTTTCAGCAGGGTCCCTACAGACCTCACTGCTTCCCACCAGGCTGTGGCTGATCCACTCCACTCATCATCAGGTGCTGCAGTTTCAGCTGTCACATTTATTTCTGGAAATCTCTTTCTTCCTACTGAGGCTACTCCAAGTGACAAGGATCGGTTAATGTTTTCTTTTTTTTAAAGATGCTGCTAGTCATTCCTGGAAGAAAATGAAATTTACTGCTGCATGCTTTGGGCTCATCTAATTACAATACTAGCCTTCAGGGAATTTTTAAACTAATGACATTGGATTTGTCAAGCACAAAAACTTTTAATCTGATTTTTCAAGTGGATCCTAGCCAATGGATACTGGCCACCACAGCACTTAACAAAACACATTTGACTGTTCTTCATGCAATATTCAGGTGGGCTTCTTATGGAAATGTTAATTTTTGTTACCTAATATCTTTCTCCAGTGGTCAATACAAGGCCTATAAGGATATTGACAATGCCATTAAAGTTTTTATGACTAAAAGTCCCCAAGTCAAATTATATGTGTGTATATACAGCTTCACAAATGAATGGAGGCACACACTCGGAGAAATCTGAACCAGAACACTGTATGAACAACTCCCCAGTTTGTCTGCTGACCTCATAATGCAGCATCGACAAACACCCGCTCAACAGTACAGTTATTTTTTATTTCAACATCCTAGTCTTTATTTTCAACATTGTGCTAATACAAGGGAAAAAACCCCAAACAAACAACAAACTATTAATTAAGTCACAATGACTCCTTAACCACCCCTCCCCAAAAGCAAACAGCTCACATGATCCATCAATCATCCACTTCTGGGTCCTTCCTTAGTTCTAAAGGACAAACACTGCACAATTTCAGCCATTATGTTTGGTTTGACTGTACTAACTGGGTATTTTGGTCAAAAATTAATGGACTCACACTTGAGTTTCAAATTCATTTCAATTATTACGGCTTTGCACACACAAGCTGCAATTGTGCCGTGTAGAAAGGTTGGTAACTGCACTTCAAAGAAAAGATTCTGTTTCAAAACCTTCTTTCACACATAGTTATTGTGTATTTTTTTTTTCAAAACTGCATACTTCAGGGCAAATTTACTAAACAACTTATGAAACACAAGTATTATTGTTCACCAAGACTGGTATCAGCATACTAGTCGTCCCCAATCACACAAAAACATACAGCTGTGACACAGAACTGCGCAAATGCAACAAAACACAAAACAGTTGCACAATCAAATGGCTAAATCCAAACCAGATTTAGCCCCACTCATTTGTCATCTTCTCCCCAGTACTACCAGGTATCATGAGAAGAAGGATCATCTCTCCACAGAGATGTGACCAGCCCGTTGCTTCGAAAGCTAAATTCATAAATCCTGTCAGCAGAACTTGGAAACCTAACACCAACACTACCAAAACAAATAATAGGATTCCTAGGTGTTGGAAGGGATGACTGAAACAAGTACACTGGTAACGTGAGTGACTACATCTCCAGCTAACAGTCCAGGGCTTGCACTTCCAAGGAGAATTCACAGTCTTACTGCAGTCTTCTAACACAACTGCCCCGAAGTCGTATCGAAACACTCAGAGCATGCAACTACTGGGCTACTTTCTCCAAGTACGCAAACAATCCTAGGAAAATGCACAGATTTCAAGCACTGATGTCTACATTTCTGTAAAAAATATTAAAAAAAAAAAATTAAAAAGCCTTACTCGAGCTCTTCTGAAAGTACTACAGTATTTTAGCATCACATCCTACTTGCCATCTCGCCCCACAAAGACATGCCCTTGTAACACACGTCCATGCTACGCAAAGCTTTATCACCATTTTCTATCTTACTGCCAATGAAACAGGTATTTTTCAACCTTCACATCAATATCACAGATATTCCAACCGGTCTCAAACAAGCTGCCAGGGAAAAAGCACCACAGAGGCTCTGTATAATTTTTGATATAAAACATGCAGTTTACTTCAATTTTAATGGAAATTACATGGAACTTAGATACTAAACTCAAATAAAAAAATAATAGTTATTCTCATTCTCATCTTGAAAAGGGCCCTGATATGGTTAGAGAAACACTTCGTATACCATCAATTAGCTTCAAAGTGCCAAAACAGGCTCACAAGGTTCCAAGAGTACATCTCCTTTCCCTTTAGGTTAGAGAACTTCTACACAAAAGGTTCAATTCAGTTCCATCTGCTGGGCAATGAAATTAATACCTTTCCTACCAGTAACTTTACTCCAGCCTCTCCCCCTCTGTAAACACAACCAAAGATCAGCAACAGACGATATGAAGAAGACAAATGCTGTGACCGTGCCATGCATGATGACAGCAGGATCAAACAAAATCAGGTTCAGCTACTAAGACCATTCCACACTTTGAAAGGCAGCACTGTTGGATACAGTCTCAAAAAGGGGGTTTTGAACACGCTACTAAATTTGAACACAGTTATATCTCATTTTCAGTGATTCAGTAACATTACCCAAACAGGTGTTTGATTAGCCTATGGAGTAAATGCAATATCCTAAGCATCCTGCTTAATTCGATTTCTGCTCAGGAAATCTGACAAAACAGTGTATTGTTTCTGGCTGGCAGCCACTGTACTATCACAGAGCTTCTTAAAGGTGTAACACTGTGAATTCTACCAGGTTTGAAAAAGCCTTGGAAGTGTAAAACAAATAGAAACGCACAGTTGATAAACTGACTCTAAAAACAAACAGCGAGGTCTTTAAGGAAGGCAGAGGGTCCTTGAATAGCCTGGCAAATGCTTCAAGACAAACCATCTCCATAGTATTAACAAACTCAAGTCTGCACTGGCATCACCAGAAGGCTGTTTATAAAGACAGATGAACGGAAGGGAAGCTTTTCAACTTCAATTCTGTCAAGTTAAACTACTACCAAGCGGTTACTACCAAGTAACTCTAAAAGCGGTCTCCAGTCAACCATATGAGCTCCATGGAGCCCATGAGCTCAGAGCCTAGTTTAAGGTGGTGTAAGTAAGGACAGAACGATAGATACGCACATGGGGACTGGCATCTGACTTCCACTGGGGTAGCTCCAGCTGCCACGAAAGCAACCACCGCATTTTTTGAAATTTGGAGCCTGAACAGCAGTGCTGATTGAAAGGCACCATTAGGCTTGTTCCACCCATATGCTAATAATGACAATCATGCCTTATGGCCCAATGCTGCAACCACACACGATCATCTTATAAGGAAGTTTTGTTCCAAAGAAGTCCAAGAACTGAGCAAAGAGCTCACCTACATATAAGAATAAGTTTTTTAATCCATCCGTGACATAGATTTCTTTCTGTACCTTAGTGCTGTGAATAACTACTACTGAAATAATTCTAATGCTTTGACTTATTTTCTTACTTTTTTAAGAAAAGTAATAAATTGTTGGGGACAGAAGGAAAAAAAAAATCTAGAAAAGAAGTTTTTGAGCACTGAGGAGGCAGCCCTGGACATTGACAAAGCGAAGCAAGGTAAGGCCCCGATGGGATTTCGGGTACAGGAGTCATTCAGGGCTGAATCTCTGTTACAAACATTCCAATGCGACGTAGTCCAGTGCAAAGACTCCTTCACACAGCATTCCAGAAAAGAGGAAAAAAAAAAAATGTTATAAATATTCCCTCCGTGCTCCTGATACGTACCCAGGAATAAGATATGCGAGTATAAATTATGTAACTATTACCATCTACATCTACCACACTCCCTTTATTTTGGCATCACACAGGCCAAAGAGGAATTTTATTTTTCTTGAATAACCTGGTTTGTAGTGATATGCACCGAAAAGGTTAAAAGAAAAAACCCAAATGTACTAAGAAAAAATGAGATCTCCACATGAACAAACAATCCAGAGAAGGGTGAGAACGTGAATGTAAACCTATTTTTCCCTCACCCCACACTGTCATTGTGCTGTATTTTGTGCGTCCAGGAATAGAAACACACATTAAGCCCCACTGTTTTGAAAACAACACGCTTGAAATCTGCAGTGATCTTTCTTCCCACCACGGACAGTGCTACACAGAATGTGGAGGACAGCCTCATGCATAAATAAATAAATACACGAAACGGCGAGGGGGGAAACGCGGAGGAAACAAGCGCGGCACACAAAGTGCCGAACGCCTTCTCCGGGCAGGAAACCCGTTATAATTAAGCGGCCCAAAAGCGATTTAAATTCAGCCAAGGGGAACCCTGCGGGTCTCCGCGGCAGCGCGGCGCCCGAGCCTCCCGCATGACGGGGCGGGCGCTGGGGATGGAGCGGAGCCGCGGGGACACCGCGGCGGGGCCGCACC
>VXAY01002117.1:1241989-1337001 GCA_013399855.1 Oxyruncus cristatus | reverse complement strand
AGCGCCGGCGGAGCGTGCGGGGAGTCCGCCCAGGCCGCGGCTCCGCAGCCGCCCGGGCCCCGCTGCGGGCGATCCCGGCCCGCACCCAGAGCCGCACCCCCGGCGTGGGTGAATCCGGACCCCGGGGAACGGTCCCGCGCCTGCTACATCGTAGCCGCGATGGTCGAGGCGGCGCCGCCGAAGCGGTGCTTTGGAGCGCCGGTTCCTTTCTTTAAGTCACACACAGTTATCTGCACTGACGGCTATCGGTGTCATCGGCGTGAGCATGAGCCAGCCTCCGCCGTCTCCGCGGTGCCAATTACCCGTCTACTTCGAAGCAGCGAGGTGCCATCACTCTGCATTTCCTACTTTTCCGGCAATTTTACTAGTGCTTTGTCCGTCACAGTGATTTCAAGGAGTGTTTTCACAGGAAAATGTGGTTATAAAAAAAAAATTAAATTAAAACTTAAAACACTGTAATTATCAGAGCACCGAAGAGGTGAAACGCTGCAGAATCACAGTCCAACAAAAACACGACAATGCCAATGATTTGACAGAAAAAATGGACACATTAGACTTCACAGAATCACAGAGTCTCCTGAGAGGGACCCACAAGGATCACCGAGTCCAACTCTTAGCCCTGCACAGGACCATCCCCAAGAGTCTCACCATGTACCTGAGAGTACCATCCAAATGCTTCTTGAACTCTGTCAGGCTTGGTGCTGTGACCACTTCCCTGGGGAGCCTTTTCCAGTACCCAACCTTATTCTTACACGATGTAGGTCCTGGTTATTATTATGAGATAACAACTCATGCTTTGTTTTCTGAGTCACATAAAGACCAAATCTTCCCACCAGAAAGGAGCACATCAGTCCTAACTACTTTGTATTCTACATCTGTGTTCTAAATTATAGATACCTACCAATATGTGGGCAGCTCTGGGTTTCTGTAGACACTGTTTCTTCAGAATAACCAGATGGCAATTATATTAAATTAATGTATATACAACACAGAGTAAATACAGGGTGTTCTTAAAGCCCTGGGCTTGAAATCCTGTCTGTACTGAAGCCCGTGGCATTTAGTCTTGGGCTTCAATAGAAGGAGGGGATTTGCTCTTCAGCTCTTCTGTACAATAAACTGCTCCAGATACGTGTGTATGCGGCTGTGTTCCAAAGTAGGTCACGCTATAAAAGTCATTAACACTCTTCCACCCACCTGAAGCTTTAAAACTTCGGTTTGTTTCTTTTCTGGGAATTGCACACAAATTGGCACATTGGTACTTAGGTTAAATATGCTTAGTGTCCAAATGATCAGTGTGCAAAAGATTAGTCTTATACAAATTTTCCCCGATTCCTTATACTCAAGAGTGTATTCTGACGTGAGATTGCAATAAATATTTGGATTTACGTTAAGGGCTCAGGTTTGGATGTTCATATACAGGTTAGTGGTGATTTGGGCACTCTTAGACACATCTCTCTTTTCAGCTGTACTTTGACTTGGCATCATTAATATAATTCTTATTTTACTTTCTGAAACAAGATGAAAAGAGAAAAAAATATGTGCAATGCCAAGAGTTTCATAACATTTATAATTATTTGTGCTTTATTTTTGGTTATCATGACTTTTTTTGATGATGAGAAACTGAGAGATGAAAACCACTAGCTAATGAATTATTCTCTGGATTTGCAAGCTATAAAAGCCTTTGGACTGTGTGACGTGAGTGCAGACTTTCTTTAAGTTAAGACTTCTCATCTGTCAAATTAAAAAAATACATAAATCCAATGCATTGGATTTTCATGTTTCTCTCCCTCAAAATAAGTATTGAGAATTTTCTCGTGCCCATGGTACAAAAATCCTATTTCTAGTAAGCAAAAATGTTAATTCCTATGGATACTCTTGACTTCCCCCCAACGATAAATGGCAGCAATCACAGTAGTGAAATCTAAAGTATTCGTAGAAATTCAGAAACTACTGTTTCCAGTAGTTACAAACCCGTCGATTTCTATGCATGCATTTCTGATATATTCCCTTTATATGTGATGCTACAGGCATAGTCCTGGGCACCCACAGAGCTGGGTGCACACTAGAAAATAAACACATTCCATAGAGGAATTGGTACTTCTCTCTTCATGGGTGCTCACACACGAGCAGACACTATGCTGGTAAGCAAGAGGCCAACTTTTCAGAGCCATGAACTAAGGCAACGGCTAGTTTGAGATGGACTTCAAGCTGAGAAAGCCAGCCTGCTTTTCTGGAGCAAACAGATGCCTTTTTCCCTCTTTCCAGCTCTGCTGTTCTCCCCACCCTCCTTTCCCCTGCCCTGCCCCATCCATCTCATCTCTCCTTTGCCAAAATATGAGTATGAAAGAAACAGAAGCTCATCCATCATACATCATACAAATTGGCTTTGCCTGGTTGGGTGTTCCTACTGCCTCCTCTAACATTCTGTAGCAGAGATGTGCAGAGCACAACACACGGCAATACCTTTCCAGACTGACAAATATCTTTTCAGAGTTAAGTTACAATGTATTTGAGGCAGAGCTGTTAATGGGTGAAAGTTGGAAAAATTATATTACTCTCACCTGCAGACGAGGATCTAAAAATAGATGAAGTAGTACTAGAATACAAAAACTTCCAAAGAAGAGTTACGTTCTTGGTTTATAAAGCACAAATGTTTCACTGGAGAAAAACAAAAAATTCAGTCATCCTCAGAAATTATTCGGTAAAAAATCCACAAAATGCTATGAACTGTTAAAAGACAAGGAACACTATCCTATATTATATGAAGATTTCTTTTTTTCCAAGCGAATCAGTTCTTTGCAAAACAATGGGCCAAGTTGAATACTCAAAATAGGAGTTTCTTTGCCATGACCATTAAAAAGCCAAACATAAAAAGCCTAAAATCGTGTCAGATGGCAATGTAATCTTTCATAAGACTTCTGGACAGATTACTGTGCAGCAGGTGAAAGTATTAATTGAAAGAATAACCGTAGGTGCCAAAATCTGCAGGACATATTCTCTGACCCATCCCACCTCTTCTGTGCTGCACAAAAGACTTAACGAGAGTGAAAACTATCTGCAGCTCCCAGCTGGTTTGGGAGTTTTTTGTGATATAAAAGAGTTCCTGAGTGACTGTGGAGTTGTCCACGCCATGAGAGGCCACACAACCCTGCAATCTGAGAAGAGAGAGAAGAGAGCACAGTAGGGGAAAGCATTCCTGGGGTTTGCTGCTCCAGCCGCCTGCAGCTGGTCCGTGGGCCCTCAGGAGCTGTTGCCATCTGGTACTGTTGGTGCCAGGGCAGGCATTTATCCAGCCAGAGATTCAAGGGGCTTCACAGCAGCTCTCCACTCTTTTGGAACACAGAGAAGAAACCCACTCCACCAGACCATCTGGGCTAACCTGGTTAGAGCTCAGATCTGCAGCCCCCAGTCTGGCAAAACTGCCACGGATATCTCTGAGCACTAACCTGAGCTGGCCTTCTGGTCTTTGACTTGGAGGAATATTAATATATAAAACTCAGATGGCTGAGTTTTGATTTAGAAACATTTAAACCATTAATGAGAAGTCTATAAATTGTCAATACTAAAGCAATCTCCTAACAATAAAAATTTATGAAATTATTGAAATAGTTCTTGAGTACAGAAATGAAATCTGGTGCAGTTCCTAATGCTTCTAGACAGTTACTGAAGTGTGCATAAAGATCACTGAATTGTAGTTGAAGTTATGATGGTAAAAGTAATTGTGAGTTCTGGTGGTGCTTGCACAGATTGAAATTTAGAACTGTACCCTTAGGCCAGTAATACAGGATTAGACCCATACACACTGCATCCAAAATCATGCTGAAAAATCATTTGTAAAACACACTTTCACAGTCTTGCTGTTTGACTTCTAAATGTGTCAGTCTGGTCTGCAGAGAAAGCCTGACTAGGCTCATGGATCATGCTCCTGTAAAATCAGGAAGCTTCCATAACTGAAGAAAATGAATGCATTGTTCTTTGAAATATTCTTGCTGAAGCAAGTAAATGGAAACCAAGGGGAAACAGTCCAACATCATGAGACAAACGACATAAAGATTGTGAAGGCATCAAGGCATTAGTAAGGCTGAAAGGAGGATCCCAAATCTGTATCAGAACCCTGGAGAATTTAAAGATCTTTACTGACAGTAGTGAAGCACTTCTTGGTTTTACCCAGTGAAAGGACAGCTGAAAAGGCTCAAGCAGGTGGCAGAGCCACATCACTGATACCACTAGGATTCAAATCTCAGATTATTTGTCTGGTACCCCTCTCATGGTAGTCATTTAGTTAATAATTTGACTAAAATCTTCAAATTATCTCTTTAGGACTCTTATCACTTACCACAACAGCAACAATTACTGCGTAAGTGCATTTAGTAAGCAAATGGAGCAGATAGTGAGCACGCTACACTACCAGTGAATTTTCTTTAAATGATTTGAAGACAGCAGTAACTCCTCTGGAAACTAGGCAGCAGGTTACCCTAGTGACATTAATTCCTTCTGCATCTCACGTAGGATTGAATACAGAATTAGCAGAGCTTGAAAATGCCCCTGCAACTCAGGCAGAAATAATTTACTTCTCACTGTAAATGGAGGCTTCTCTTCAGGAGACACTTGTGCTTCACTGGTCTTTATCAAACAGGTTAACATGAATATACATTCCACTAACAGCCATGATCAGCAATGGAAATTCAACTTATCAGGAACTGAGAGAGAACTGTCAAACACTTGAGCCACATTTATCCTGCACAGGACAAATAAACATTAATGCCAGGAAAATAAAGCCACTTTGAAAGCCTGGAGAATCAACAAAGAGGCTTTTTGCCCGTGCCTAATCCAGCTAAACCTTCTTAAAGACCCATTCAAAATAGATACTTGACATGATTTCCATCCACAATAGCTTTCTTACACATTTTATCCTCTTCCATTTGTGAAAGGACTGTAAGTTTATATTTAAGAATCCACAGAGTCATCTAAAGTACAGATGCTGAGACTATTATTTTGCCTAGGAATTCAACTCAGAGTGGTGAAAATTAATAGGGCTTTATCTTCCCAAACCCTTTGTCCAATTCTATAGAGAGAAGATATTCATTCAGTGAGTGCATAATATACAAATGATGTGACCTTGTGGTAAATCACTAGTCTGTGATAATGGCAACATTCATTCCACAAGAATATAAATCTAATTTATTGTATTTATTTAATAAAGTGTAAGCTGACCACCTTGAAATGTTGCCGTGTATCCATTCCTAATGAATATTCATTCAACTGCTGCTCAGTGGGCAGCTCTGCTTCATGAGACTGTACTTTTGTCCATCAATCAAACATTCCAAAACAACCTGAGTAGAAAGAGATCTGTAGGTGTATCTTTTTCTTAGAAATTTTACAAAAAATATTACACAAGTAACTTTTTCTTAACATGTTCTTCTGCCTTCTAATACAAAAGGTTTTACAAAGCTCAAAATTCTTACTCAGGTTTCCACTACCTGGTGCACATACTATAAAAAAAAAAAATTAGGCAAACAAAAAATTAGATTTTTGAGGTTTATAGGTTCTGAATACTCCGCCCTGGTGATGTGGCGGTGTAGCAACCAGTATGACTGAGAATGGGGACCTCAGCTGAACAACACATGAAAATAAGGGCTCCAAACTGAAGTCACAATGAGGCATATTAACATGCCACAAAATCTGAGCAACCTGGTCTAGTGAAAGATGTCCCTGTCCATGGCAGGGGGGTTGGAACCAGATGATCTTTAAGGTCCATTCCAACCCAGGCCATCCTACGATTCTATGAAAATGCTTGTACATCAAGCATGCACTTCAAACACAAACTTAACTGGTTAGCTGAAGAAGGACAAATCTAAACATGCACCTCAAGTTAAGCCAAACATCAACAAGGAAAACCATCACATGAAATCACATTCAAAATTTACAAGTGACTCAGGAGAAGAGTGTTATGACACATAGAAAAGAATTGACAGTAACGAGGAGCATTAGAGGAAGTAACAATATTTGAAATCTTCACACTGACAAAGAACAACAAACAAATATTTGCGTTCACAGAGTAAATAAAAACACAGTAGTGAGTGTAGGGAGTAAGGCCCAAATAAGAACTTTGGAGTGATGAATAGTACAGTTGACTGCTGGGCTTGTACCCAGGCCTTGTCTGCCTGTATTACCTGCTGAAAACAGGAATGGTGGTGTACACTGCTTCATATGCAGTAACTTTTGGTCATGCAATATGCTGTGCTGGAAACTAAACTTGAAGCCCTGCAGGTGCTTTGGAAGAGCAAAGCCAGGGACAGGAATTCTTGAGAGAAACATTAAAAACTCAATGATACAAAAGAATAGGTAGAATAAGGTCAGTGTGGAGTATGGTTGCACAAATGCTCTAAAAGCTAAAGCATGGAGAAAATAAAATCTCTACAAGTGTTTACAGTTTTAGATATTTTGATAAGCAGATGACACACTGCAAGGCTATCTGGAGTGCAGTATGAACTGATCAGTCACTCTTATCCTGGTGTAGTTGGATCAGGAATACCCGTCAGGTTTCAGCTAAGCTCACATCATTGCATTAGGCACCATTTAAATCCCATGCATAATTTTGGGCTGGTATGTGATTTCAGAGCAGGAATCCAAACCACCGCATGGCAATTATGCCAGGAGAACAGAAACCACCTGCAAGTGTTTCTCTCAGTGGCGAATGTGGGCTTGTTTTTATAGCAACAGTACTAAGCTGAGGTGGGCAGCACACTCTTCTACATTTGTGGCTTTGCCTACTTTGCTTTACACAAAAACTGAAATATCGTCTGTCTTCCTTGTCCTATAGTACAGTTCACAGGACACAGAATTTTTGCCATGTCAACACCACTCTGCTATTTGTGTTTGATAGGTGCAAGCCTTAGTTTTGTGGTTTACTACACCACTTGTTTTACAAGGCAACTTTTGAGACTTCACTTACACTCCATTTTCCAAACTTTTTTTATAGTAGAGACCCAACTTCTAATCCCTGAAGCAAAGTACCAAACAGTGTATTACGAATCTTGGATTTACATGTTGACAGGCTGAAAGTATGGACTTAACAACACTGTCCAGATGCTACACAGGAAGATATCCAGATTTCCATAGTGAGGTTTCGTCTGCTGATGGACTGACAGCATCATGCAGTCGCAACCTGTAGGAGCTGTTCTCCACTGCCTAGTGTCTTGTACGAAACACCACTTCCCATTTTTAACGAAGCCTGAATGAGTTGTACAGATCACAAATACAAATTTTTAAAGCATGATTCCAGAGAGCACTTTTCATCATTCTATGAAGAATAATCCTGCAGTGACAGAGCGCAGTCTACACGTGCAAAAATGTATCTCACCCTAAGGACTCTAGTTCAGGGGGCAAAGATGCCATTACTTAACAACACAGACTGGAGGCTTTTGATTGTGTCAGTTAGGCAATGTAAGGGATGTGGTTATTATGTGACCAGATTACTGCAAGGTGGGTATTTGTGCCTGGATTTTACCAGGGAGTGGGAAAAGGACTTTAAATTCTGAAAAGTCCACTCTAATCAGATTTGAATAGCACACTTAATCCTAAATTAATGCATCTCAGTGAGAATGAGTGGAATTTATTTCCTAGTAAAAAGCTGAATGTAGCACAACAACAAAAAAAGGAATAAATGTTACTTAGCTTAGCCTTGATGGCTAATTGGGGTACTTTAACACACTATTATCAAAGGTGCCTAAATAACTTCAGTAAAGTACTAAAATATATTACTGCAGAAAACATAACTTCCACATAATATTCCTATGAATAATGAATGCTATTTAGGCATCAAGCTACGGCTTTCACATGAAGATGTAACATTACTTTCACAAAGGTAAGTATGACATCCTGAGAAAAACAAAATATTCCAGGTAATATAACTATTTAAAAATCCTTATGATTACAACTTGGTGTATTCTGGAGAGTATCATTACCATGTATTTGTTAAACCTCATAATTTACCTCAAAGTGCACATGATTTGGAGAAGCTTGCTGCAATTTTTTAATGTATTAGGACTATTTTTTTCTTTCAAGTGCCGGGTTGACACATGAACAGAAAGTGGCAGGAAAAGAAATACTGTTCTTCCCACAGCAAGCACACTAATGTAAAGCTTAAAAATTAAGCAGCTACTGCACATTTTTGCTTAGACCTTTGAACTGCACCATATGGTTGACGTTCAATTAAGCAAAGATTTATCAGTCCCTGATTGGAATATGTCCAGAACTTGCTATTTTCTTAAATATTTGAACCAGAGGACTTGAACCGAACGCACAATTTTATTGACTCAGAATACTCCACACTTTCAAGTCTTTGAATGAAATGAGGAAAATTTAATGTGTCTTTTCTTGGGTATGGATTTTTAGATTTCAGAATTAAGATACACCAATGCTATAAAAGCTACAAGATGGCAGTTTGACGTTACAACTTTAGCCAAGTTAAGATCTCACCACCATCAAAAAGGTGAGGACCAAACACCTCCCAATTCTCCTCAAGCCATCCCATCACTTACTTTACAGATGCTTTAGCAGCCACCAAACTGCACAGCAAAGAATATTATATTCACTAAAACGACAGAATATCTACCCAGTAAAAGTGTGTGTTGTCTTGCTAAGTCAGCAACCTGGATGGGTTCACCTTGCAATCCAAGTGGCACAATATCTGATATGACAGATAGGTGATCCCGTGACTGGGAAGAGACGACAAGGGAGAAGGGAATGAGACAACTTCTGTTTGAAAGCACAACGTTGATATTTTGACTTCTAATTGAAACTGTTTTCTACTCCCCAGACACTTTACTTCTTCTTTTAGTTGTATGCCTTGTAAGTACATTTTTATCACACTCAAGAGCAGCACTAAATTCCTGAACAACACACAAGTCCATGACTTCAAGTCTAAAAGTGCTAAGAGTGGACGAAGAAAAAAGAACTGCTCAATGACTTCAGTTGGAATGTTATCCAAGCGAGTGTTGCAGTAAGAATATCAAGATCCATAACATAAAATGTTGTGAGTGCATAGGAAAAGATGAAACTTTTTCATTCAAGACTGTGAATTTCATTTATTTGACAATGGACCGAAACATGGATACAATATTAGATGGAAGTAGGTCACAAATTTTTTTTCCCATCAGATTCTTTGAGGCAATAGAAATGTCACAAGAAAGTTGTTTACAGTGAAAATCCTAACCCAAAATTTGGCAATAATTAAGTCAGTCGAACATAAAGCTTTTATGATAAATTGTAAATGCTTAATTTTAAACTCCATGTAAAACTCTATGGTTAAGTTCTGCTTTTATAGACAGATGGTAAGGTTTTTTTCTTTGCTTGTTTATTATAATATACTTGAGTGCATCTATTCAGTTCACTGAAAAAAACCCTGAAAACGTAATTTGCAGTATTCTAATCCACAAGGCTTAACTCCTTTGCAATTGCCATTTCAATGCAGCAGTGGATTTCACTGTCACTATTGCTACAAAGGGATTAACCTCTCCATGTTCATTTTTTTATACTGGGGGGGAGAATTTAATTGAAGGGCTCAATCAGTTTTGAAGGTTTCTGGTTATTTGTCTTTCCTTCTCATAAGTGTGACCTCATCATTGCAATTTTTCATAAATGTGGGAATATTCTTCTACCATAACACTACAAAACATTCCTGTAGTCCTGCTTTTCATAGAATGGTTTGGGTTGGAAGGGACCTTAGAGGTCACCTAGTTCCAAACCCCCTACTGCGGGCAGGGACACCTTCCACTAGACTAGGTTGCTCAAAGCCCCATCCAACCTGGCTTTGGACACCTGCTGGGATGGAGCATCCTTAGCCTCTCTGGGCAACTTGCTCCAAGTGCCTCACCACCCTTACAGTAAGGATTTTTTTCCTAATACCCACTTCAAACCTCCTCTCTTTCAGTCTGAAGACATTCCTCCTTGTCCTGTCACTACACGCTCTTGTAAAAAGTCTTTCTCCATTTTTCCTGGAAGTTCCCTTCAGGTACTGGAAGGCTGCAGTTACATCACACCTGGAATTTGATGGAATACTAAATATCTTCTAACATAGATGCTGCTAAAAACCAACTTCAACTGTAAATTTACTAGCAACAGTATACAAAAAAGAGTGTATTTACTGGTGTTCACATAGATTCCAGAATAATACTGGGGCATTACAAATTGGGGCTGCTCTACTTTCATGACTTCTCTTATGTGCTCCACCAAACTGCTTGATCAAGTAAGATTCTCATTCTTGATTTGACAGATTAATGCAAACTTTATTACCTTAACAGAGGGACTCAAGAGAAACTTGCCCGCTGCTCTGGCATTAAGTATTTTTATCATTATTATTTTACACATATAGTTCAACAAAGAAGTTTCATTTACTTTGGCAAAACACAGCCTTGATGCACAGATAAGACACTGTAGGAGTAAGACACTGATAAGACACTGTAGGAGATGGCTGGGATTCTTAGCTACATGTGTATCAAGGGACAAATGAAGATATTAAGTGATTTAGCTGGAGCTACTCACAAAGCAGCACCTTAGCTGGAACTGAAGAATTCTGATCTCAGATTCACAGTGAGAATACTGCATTCTTTCTACACTCTGGTTGCACTGTGTATGTTCAGACCTTTTTGTCCTTTTTGAAAGTACTGGAAGGAATAGGGAGCTCATCTAGCACACTGCTTCCAAATCCTTCTTAATATCCAAGGACTAGATAGTACTTCAGGAAAAGCAATCTATGGAAAATGCTGTATTCTTTTTTTGGTGGGAAGGTATGGGATAGATACTTGCGTTTAGACAACAGAAGCTGTACTAATTAAAATGCTACCATATGTATCACCTTCATTTCAAATATTCATTATAATAACAATAATAATAATAATAATAATATGGGCTAATTCCTGACTTAGCCGATCAGAAGTCAATGACACAAAGCTGCTAACTCACACAAAAATGTATTTGTATGTGGTTTATTTTGCCTTTTTTTATCTGCAATTCTTTACACTTCATGAGGCCACCACCTTCTGTTTAGGATATTATCTGGGTCTATGGACAAGGAATTTACTTGTATAGGTCTGGTCCATCCTTCTGCCATAAAGTAGAATGAATTACGACAGAACGATTTGTGAGATATTTTGCTCAGGACATCAGAGCAAACGGTCAGAATACTGTCTTTGGCCACAAATTCTATAAAGAACACTGATTACCTTGAAAAGGCACAGTGAGATTATAACGTATTACACACTTTTGGTGTACATAGTTATGAATTCTGATTATAAAATAATATGGATAAAACAATCCATCATTGTAAACTCAGCGAGAAAGTGCTACAGACTTCTGTAAAAGCCAACACTTCATTCGACCTAGTTTTTCTATGATCCAGTAATTTTGGCCCTACAGGTAAGGATCTGTGCCCATTGCATCCTGCAGCCTTTCAGTTACTGAAAGATATTCCAACCCTGGGATATTTTTTGAATGATCTGACGCTGCTGTGTTGAATGCAATTGTGCATTTTTCCTGTAATCACACAAACCTTTGTAAGTGTCGGGAAAAGCCCCTTATGAAGTGTCCAGGGCTACAGTACATGTCTTTTTTCAAAAAAAAACAAAACAGGAGAAAAACACTGAATTCCATATGATGTAAGCAGGCTGACAAAAGCAAACGCTAGCAGAAGGATTTTAATGTTCTCTTTAAATGAGTACTATTCATTCATCAGTACTTTTTTTCGTGAGTTGGAACCAGGATGTTGCCTGCAGTTTGACGTTGAGAGTTAGGAACACAAAATCTGTCAGCTTTTAAGGAACCAAGGTCTGAAGGGAGAAATAGTATTTTACAAAGCAGTATTTAGGGCAACTGCATTTTAACATCATTAAATAGTGCCCCACTGGAAGTAAAGAGAACCCTCCACTGCTTGTAAATGCAGTAAAGCCCTTTAATCAGAACATCACCTTTTCACAAGTACATCAACGAAAATGACAGCCAGTAGATAAAAATAAAAGAATTAATAATAGAATATTGCTTAGATAGATTAATTAACTTCAGGATATTCAAAACAATAAGAAGAGTGATGTATTTTGCCGAACACATTAAGTTTTGAATATAAATTAAACTCTGCTACACAGCGTAACTAAACGTGTCAGCTGTTAGTGTATCTGTCAGCGATGCAAGTTGTTTTAAGAGAGAACAGACTGGATTCTTCAATCTGGAACTGGTATTTTGCACCTCACTCTACTGAGCTCCATTAGACCCACAAGGACACCAGCGTAAAATGGATGCTCCTCCTCCTTCTTCCTACTGCTGCCATAAATTGTCTCAAATCCCCCCCGACCTGCGGTTCAGTTCCCACAGGCCCACCATAAATTTGAAGCAGATAAATGACACTTTCCCTCCCACTGACAAATTAACTGTGTACCAAGTGGACACAAGAATTTGAGGTGAAAAAAGGCAAGCTGTATTCTCCTTCTGTGCATGCATGTGGTAATTCACAGCACATGTCAGTCTGCAACTCCCAGGATTTGGGCCACACTCACCAAAGCTATGCAGCAGTCTCTGGTTATGCACATAAAAATAGGACAGCACTTCAAAGAGTGCAGATTGCAGGTTTAGTATTTAATAAGGTAAAATCCCTCCCAGAAATACATGCTGACTTTTGATTATATTCAAAAACAAAATGTTCCTTCTTAAGGACTGCATAAACAACTCCTGAACTCAAACATAAAATGTTAATTAAAATTTAATGTATCCTGTGTGATGCCTTCGCTTGCTGTGCATCTCTGGTTTAAATCTGAGGTTAGTTATCTTACTGACTGATGGGACTCTTGTTCTGAAGGAGAAGTCATTCTTCCAGTAAATACAATAGTCATTTACCTCTTCTATCACGTCAGTGTGTTACCCTTAGAGACTCTTCAAAAATAGGCCAGCAGATACATTAAGCTTATGTGTCACTGGTGTTAAGGCAAGAGGCAAGCCCTCACTCAGAATTTAATTCTGTTTTATAAAGAGCACTTCAATAGGATTTACAGCTTTCAATTTTTGAATTTAAAAATGGGAAAAAAAATATTACTGAGAGCATTACTAGTAGTTTGAAAACTGGAACTTGTTTTATTACTTACTCTGATTGCAGATTTTCAGCCAGAACATATAGAAAGTCATAATACGGAAAACAATAAAAGCTATTATAAATCTTTTTGCATTCTTGCAATGTTTTTCATAGATTAAAAATCCATGTATCCACTGCCAGCTCCTAAAACATGAGAAAAGACAGAACTCTATAGAGAACAGATTTTTTCTTTCATTTTCACAAAACGTATGCAATTGTTTCACACTGTTGAATTACACAGACGTAAAGAAGGAATGTTACTGTTTGTAGGAGTACTAATGACAGTCTGTTTAAAATGGATTCAAACACCTAGCAGAGTCCACCATAATCTGCTTACATGAAATATTGTTCTCAGCAGGAGTGCAGGTCACTGTTCTTTAATCTAAGTGCACCAAACGTTCCGGTATAATTCCATTTGATTTCAGTGAAAGAGCCGCAAACACCGACAGCTGAAATACTGACAAACATTTCTGCCGCTGCAGGACTATTATGTTTGACTCCTTTAGATTTCATTTAGACTTGTCATATGTCTTTAACTCTGTTGAAATTTATGCATTAACTTATCATGCACCGTGACACTTTGATTACGCTTTCATTCTGTATTCTTTTAGTTCAGTGCCTCAGACGGGGGTACTTGTCTCTGAAAGGTAAAAAGGAAAGAATGTCTAGTGCCACACTGGGCTTTTAAAGCCAAACCCCCAAAGATATGAAGTTGGCCTGATAAGCTGACGTGGACTAATTAAGGTAGAAGCTGATTCCACTCCCATATCTCAGAGTGAAAAGTGTTGTCATTATTTCTTGTGCTTCTACTTCCCTATTAATGTACACAGAAATTAAAAATGGTAAATCATTACACTTGCTGAAATAAACCTGAATGGCATAGAAACATTTTCATGTAAAGCAACAGGACTTTTATATACTCCTAAAGGAGCAGATGCCATCTCATATTTTGCAGGCTTGTCAGAGAAGGGTTGGACAGCAAATTGACACAATTTCCAGATATTGATTGTCCCTTGGTCTAATGCTTTATAGTCTGTTTCCCGATTTCCAAAAGTGAGTGTTCCGATTCAGAATCAATATACCACTTAAACTGCCACCTTATCGCACCCTTCTCCAAGTGAATTAATAGAATCCAGATAAAATGCCAATTTTGGTGTATGTGTTCCACACTTCCCATACACATTCCCATTTACACACTAGAAATATTTGCATTATCTACTGGAATCTGGAATACCCATTACAATGAAGTCTGAAAAGAATGTTATTTATTTTGTTCACAAAATCATGCAGAAAAGACTGACATCCTCTGTTTTTTAGAGAATATGAATGTTCAGAGCCAGAACACTGTACATGATGCATACAGCATGTTAATTGTTTAATTACTGAAATTGTAAGGCACTGAAAGGAAAACAAAAGCAGTAGAAACATGAGTCTCCTTTTTGCAACATTTTAACCAGGGCCCTCTTATGTCCTTACAAAGTAAAGACAGACTACAGCTGCAGAACTCCTATTTATTTTTCAAATGTGTCTGACAGTGTTCTGAGCTACAGATACTGGTGTTTACTGTGAACATAAACTACATGTGAGAATCAGTGAGATCTGTATTTACACATATCCAAAGTTCAAGACTTCTTTTGTTTAAAGCTTTCAGTCTTGGCTCAACAGCACACAGAAAGAGTCTTCTAGGAGAAAGTAGTAAGATAGAAAAGTACCTAGTAATTCAATAAGTGTGAAGATTTAGTTACGTAATAACTTAGATACAAATTTATTACTGTATTTTCTGCATATATGTGTATACACAAATATACAGACATAATCATCCTTGCATTTTTCTTATTAGACATTAGCCCTCACACTAAATCTGATGGGTTTGGTTTATTTGGTCCTAGTTCTTAAACTCATAATTCTCAGCATGACATCATTATTTGTCATCCTGAAGATCCCTCTCTGTACGAGACAAAGCTCTCAAACTGAAGAAATATTGTATTAGCTCACTACAAAAAATGGGGAGGAGGGGAAAAGGGTTGCAGATCAGAGGCAGGTAAGCATAGAGAGATAAAAACAAAACATTTTTCTTTCTCTTGTATAAAAAAATAAGGATTATATATGTATTTCCATAAGCATAAGGAAGAAAAATATATTACATAGAATACCTATAATGCTATATTATTATGTAAAATATCTAATATACTTACTTAAACTCCTCAGCAGCTAATAACCCTAAGCCAGGGATGATCTTTTCATGACACTTCACTCAAAAGCTGGTCTCCAGCTTTCCTAAAGATCTAACATCTTGCTACAAAGAGCAGGCAGATGCAAACAAACTGGGTGGCACAAAATGCAGACTTACTGCCAAAAAGCCATCACAGTGGCAGAAATACTCATACCCTGACTTCTCACCAAGTTTCGCAGACATAACAGTGTAGGAGAGTTTTAAGGATGGATCAAAGAACAGTGATTTCAGCATATACATGTTCATACCCTTCTCAGTGTGCAAGTGATGAGAGTAAATTAAAACCCCACATATGTGCTTGGACAAGTATGTTGGAGTAAGGCAACATGAGCCAAGCAAACTCAGAAGTCAATATCTCAGTAATTATAAAAATAGCAGACAGGATAAAGAAAAAGCACAAAGGGTTCTGAAGAAACGTTCAGCTTAAATTTCTACAACTTGTATCTGATGCAATAAAAAAGGGCAATTTAGAAGAACAGGATAAACTAATTGAAGCAACGTTCAGAGAAAGCAGAGTTACAGCAGTGACAGAATAGAGTTGAGGCTCTTACTCCTACAGAGTATCTTCCTTTGCAGAGTGCCAACCTGGATGGACAAACTGATCCCATTTAGCAGATTTGATTTATCCCACCTCTCAATTCAAACTCGCAAGGTCCACCTACTGCTGCAGCATTCTTTCATACTATCTAAGGAATCCAAAATATGAGATATTTGTACTCGTGTTTGCTCTCTGATTTACCTTCGTACCAAAACATTCTGCATAAGCAAGTAACTGACTGAGATGAAAAGAATTCTAAAGACAAGCATTGCAGAAGTGCTGGCAGCTCAGACTACACCTTGAACAAAGACTTCAGTTCTACCTCAAAACAGTAGAAGGAATTCAAGAAAGATCAATGAAACGGAAGGAAAGTATTTTACATGTGCTGGAATAAAACTTCGTTAACTAATGACAGTTGTAGCATTTAATTATCTACAAATACATGGCAAATCTAAGTAGAAATTAAAACAAATTCAGAATAGTAAAAAGGCTATAAATAAGAAAAACATCATTACAAGAAAGGAAAATGTAGAAGCACTTTAAGCTCTACTGGAATACGGAAAAACTTCCCGAGGAAAAGCCCATTCCCTGAAAAATTTTAAATCAGACTAAAATTGTAATTAGAGACAACAAAAAAACCCCCAAACACCTGGAGCCATAACATTGCTGAAATAATCAAAACATTATATGAATTATTCTGATTTTTATATATAAAATATTTAAAACTCACATGAAAGCTTCACTAAGATATGTGGGCTGCTGTACGCATCACACAAGGCACAGGTGTCTCAGTAAGAAACTAAAGTGCACCTGTGTTCTTAACTACAAACCAAAATATTCTTCTACCCCAGGTTAGCTTGCAAATCTGTACAGCAACGATAATTCCATCACACATATATATAGGTGGCAAAGCTTAGAGGAAATGATACTGATTTGAAGAAAAAAGTGGGTGGGCTGTCATCATAATGCACCTGCCTGCCCCATCTCCTATCTATTGTTGTATGAATGACATTAAAAATATTACTATTTTAGCTTATCTTGAAGACTCCTGTGAAACTCTTGGGCAGAATATTTGGAGCAGAAAAGAACATCTAATTGTTTAACTTCAACTTTCAATGCTCGTTTCTTTGATCACCGTCATCTTAAAAGTTTGCCACGGAAAACACGCTACAGACAGTTTGATGAATGTTTTACTTGTATTTTTTTTATATGAAGTCACTCTTACTGAACTATGCACCAACTTCTAAAAGTAAAATAAAGAATGCGAACAAAAAAATCAGATCAAGCAGTTTTCTCAATGCCAGCTAAATTAAGAATAGCATTTGATCTGTTTGTTTCAAAATTGATAAGGTGCCTTCAGAATTATCTTTCTGTCAAGTACCGTTACCCTTCCTCAGCTCATGAAAGGATGTCTGAAATACAGCTTCCATTTGACCTACATATCAGTTGCTCTTTTATGTTCTCACTTCCCATACACGCTATTCTCCTGCATAAACTAGGCACCCCTACATTGTTGTATGAATATCCTCTAAAGAACAGCCTAAATACAAGACCAGTAGTTACCAAGGAACTGTACAATAAAAACAATGATATTTTTAATATTAAATGTTATTTATGCATCCATTCCTTAGGTGAGAAACTTAAGAGTTACTTAATTTATCATTTTAATCTCTTTTCCAAGTGATCTTTATATTCCTTCACATCCTACGTTTCTTCACAAGCCTCCTAGCAACATCCCCCAGGAAAAGACTTCCTGGAGCAAATTCTCAAGTGGAGCAATGACATCCTTATATCAGCTGAGGATCTTTTTATTACATACACAGCATTGATCAAATGCAGTGTTGCCCTGTCTGCAGTGTCACTCTCTTTGCTGAGAGGAGCTCCAACCCTTCCAGCAAAATAAAACAGTCATGCCTAAAGATCCTTAAATCAAAATAATTATAATCATCAGTAAAATGCAAAATTTGCATTAATGGAGAGCCACCAGCTGCAGTTGCACAAATTATAAAATGCACAGTCACCATATCTAGAAGTTCCAATAAATATCATTCCTCTCTGCTGCCATCTACAGAGAGATTTCAAATTTTTCCAAAAATCTACTTTGCACTTCCAGGTATGTATTTAATAAGTGCATCTCAACATGCCCTACAAACCAGTTCGCTCCAAACACATATTATATCAACAGGATTACCTCGACATATTGGAAGCTTCAGGAAAAGCTGAGCCCAAGAGATGGGTTGTTAAAAGGTACTTTGATGCTGTCACACTGCATGACAGTGATGCCTGATCTTGAGCAAACCCCTCAGCTGGGAATTAGTTGCTCATGGTCCCTGTCCAGTGCACGGGGAGAGTTGAGTCATATACAGAGGTCCCTCAGAAGCCAGATGAGCTGCCAAGGAGATTCTATCTCTAGTATGGACATCTTAAACACCTTTGTCTGAGTGCCCAGAACATCTAGTGCCTAATGTTGTAGCATCATTTTTTGCCGTCTGCTTCAAACTGCATTTCCAGGTTCACAGCCGGATGCCCTAAACAGGAAGCAACAGAGTTTCCTTCTGTGCATAAAAATGAAACTAAGTAACCAAAGGGGCACATTTTTAAAAGACCAACCCCTCGGATGCACGGTGGAGACAGTGTAACTCACTAAGCTCGCTGATCTGGGTTAAATCACTGCAAGCCCCCCACGTGTAAAATACCACAGTTGCTCAAGGCCCAAAGTGAATATATCATAGATCCATAGAATAGTTTGGGTTGGAAGGGGCATCAAAGATCATCTATTTCCAATCCCTCTGCTCTGGGCAGGGACACCTTCCACTAGACCAGGTTGTTCAGAGCTCCATTCACCCTGGCCTTGAACACTTCCATGGTTGGGGCATCCATAGCTTCTCTGGGCAACCTGTGCCAGGGCCTCACCACCCTCACAGTGAAGTTTTCTTCCTAATATTCAATCCAAAGCTGCTCTCTTTCAGTTTGAAGCCATCCTCCCATGTCTCCCCTGCCCCCTTGCATATCATTTGATATGCCACAAACTCATCACGTGTGAAAACAAGCACTAGCCTGCAGGTCAGCACGTTCCTGGAGCACAGCCTCCTTGTGAAGGTCTGAGCCCCTACACCCTGCAAGGAGGCGTTACAGCCCTTCAAACACTCTGATCTTGGGTGTTTCCTTGTACACAGAAGACAGTGACACCTCATTCACGCCCCACTGAAGGGCTCCACGGGCACCTGCAGAGCTGCCACGGAGTAGCTGCCCCCGGGGTAGGGGAGGGGGTATCTCAGCCATGGCCCTCATGGTGTGCCAAAATGTTGAATACGTAAAACTTTTCTTAAGAAAGAACATTCTTTGATGTTTGATCCTTGTATACTTTCAAGCCTAATCAACAAGAAGGCAGATTTAATCTGTGAAACAAGTGATGTCCAGGTGTCAGACAAATTATTTGTGGGTAGAATTGCCTTGTCAAGGTTTAGGGCTCAACATGTTTCAATGATCTCAGATTTAGCATGGTTAAAGCTTGGGAAGAAGGATGTACCAATGATAGTGGACATAAAGAATGCAGAATTTACAGGCCACAAGGACCTTTGTTAGAACCCCCGAGGTAAGGAAGAAACTGATAAAGCCACCTCAGCAACTGTGCTGAATCAGCTCTGACAGGGGTAATTCTGGCTGTGGGAGATGGCAACCACCAACTCATGGACCACTGACCCAAAAGAAGAGAAAGACTGAGCGTGAGGACTAATTACCATGAGAAGCAAGAGAATCATTAACCAATAGAAGACAGAATACTAATTAACAAGAGAACTAAGTAACTTGTAGCCAATGAACACTGATGTGTTTGTTTGCTAAAATGTATGAACAGTGAAAAGTTTGGTAGTCATCATGCTGGCTTTGTGGATTTACCACCCAGCACCACTTTCTGCCCAGAACTGTAACTAAATCAAATACCTCAACTCTGTGTGTGGATTGGCCTCTTGCACACTGGGTGAGAGAACCTATTTCGGGACAGGAATGGAGCTCCAGGTGAGGATAGGGGTGGTGGATCAGGAAACCAGCAGGCTGGGGTGAGACCTGGAGGCACTTGGCGTCAATGGGCAGAGGTAGGGAGAAAGCAGGGGTAAGCTTTTTCTTCTTGAAGAGCTCACACTTTTCTTGATTCTCCTCATCCTTTTCCTCTTTGCATCCATGTGCCATGCTTTGCTCTTCTCTCCAGGTGGCAGCTGTACTGGCAGAGTCAGCAAGAACAGTCTACAGCAACCTGGGGTCACAAGGAACCTTCCAGCCCTATGAAATGCAATTTCTATTCTAACTGCATCTGTAATGCATATGTGCAGTGTCAGGTAGGTCTGTATACACAGAGTAGGTCACTCTTTCCTCCTTTTCAGCCTCAACCATTTCACAGAACCACAGAATTGTTAGGGTTGGAAGGGAACTCTAGAGATTATTTAGTCCAACTCCCTCCTCCACCCCAACCAAGGCAACTTCACCCAGAGCAAGTTAAACAGGATTTCCAGTCAGAGACCTCAGAAACACCTGCTAGTTAACCATCCATTATCCCTGTGGAGGCCAGGGTACCATTTGTGGGAGAAAATACACTGTGAATAAACTGTAAAACACTGGTGAACTGAAACATGCCAGTTAGAGAGTGTTGTACAGACACTGAAATTTAACATCTTCCAGCTGCAGACAGAAAAAGACCTGAATCCAAAGAATGTAGGTAGTAAAAAAAAAGACCTTTTTTACCACTTTGCTCTTCGCTGTCCCTCTATATACTTTTTCTGTCAGTTTTATGCCTTTTCCTTTTGGTAGCCTGCTTTGAGAAGCACCTGAATGCAATTCACGAGGAGCGTTTGCAAGAACTGAACGTTGTATAGCAAGAAGCAGTGAAGCTGCACTGACACCAAAGAGATATAAAGAGGCTGAAGAAAAGCAAAAGAAGCTCAGAGACTCAGTACTGCTCTGGAGATTTCAACTGCATCCAAGGTACAAAAGATTATAATCTTATCATAGTTTCAAGTATTTACATACTTGGTTTTAAGTATGTTCATCTCCAACATAGCTAAACAGAAAGTGTACTCAGCTGGAAAAAGGAATTTGTGATATATTGTTGTCAGTAAGAGCAAACACTTAATAATCAGAATCTGTGCTTCCATTCATTGAACGAAAAATTACTTAGGAAATCGAGAATAAAAATATTTGAGATTTGCAATTCTCTTACCTTCATTACTTAAGGGCATCCTAGCTTTCATATGTAGAGCTCTCAATACCTTTTCAGTTTTTCAGGAATTTTTCTGGTATTTCACTGTTGCAAAGAGCTCTCTGAAACAGGAGAGACTTATGCCTCATCCCCATGTAGTGCTGAGGTTTTGTGCTGCCCATGTATTGTGACTGTGGAAATCTTGAAGTGTTACAATTAGAGCTGGATTTTCTTGGTTTTTTGTAGCTAGAAATGGCTTCAGTGGAATTCACTTTGCAAACACTAGTGGAAGAGAACAAGATGCTATTGCACTGCTTGGATGCATTTGTACATGTGCAGGTAAACCACTAATGAAGCAGATAAGTGATGACCTGGCTGCTGACTAACTGTAGCAGGACTCAAGGTGCTTCTTGAAGTATCTGTCTTTCATGGAAAGTGACTGGTCAAAGCAAGGAAAAAACCCCAAAATAATCAGATATTGCAAATGCTACTCCATCTTTTTAGATGTCTCTGTGGGATGGGCTTAGAGGGCTATACAGAACTTGAGGTACCAGACATTTAGGTATGTCATTATAATCCCATGACTCCATTTTCTCATACAGCGACACAGCTTGTGTATCTGTACATGTATATACAGCATATGTACATATAAGGTATTAACAACAGTTTTATGCCCTTTCTGGACCAAACTGCACTTGGGACCTCATTCCCAATTTTAACTTTTTCCCAGTCCATTATTTCTCACTAGTCTCAGTCACTTGATCGGGATACTTGACTGGTTCCAGAAAAGTGGAGTAAAACCTTAGTAATACTGTGCTACCAGTGCTGTTACCTTTTTTTTTTTCCCCCTTCAGTTTTGGATGTAATGACAAGTTTTATACATTGGAGATCCTAAGAAACACTTAGCTGCTGCTAAGGTCCTAACATCATAATGCTAAAGAAGAACTAACTGAAACACCTTTTGAATGTGTTATTTGATAATCAGTTACATTTCTTCAGCAGTCAGGCTGTAATGTACCAAAACCTTTTTTTGTTTGACAAAGAACTCCTTTGTCATATTCCTTCAGCTATATTAATCAGTAGAGCATTCAGAACATTAGAGAGTTGTGCTTTTTTGTATTCTTTACTAATTTATTTTAATTCTCCCCATGCCTTCTTCCTTTTCTAGTTATTTTTCTGCTTCTCTGTTCCCTGTTGTCAAAGGTTTCTTTCAGCTCTCTATTTCTGCTGGCTGTGCTTTTAGGACAGTGGTCTTCTTACGGCCATCTGGACAATTGTACTAATTTGAGAACCTGCTCCTAGAAATTAACTGTCTTGGAGGAATTTATGCCATTTGGATATTTTGGGGGTTTTATTCTGTTTTGGTTTTTCACCTAATAGAAAACGTGTACCTGAAGCAACAGAAGAATGTTAAAATACTCAGGTAGAAAGAGGACATTGAACAACTTTTTTGTTGCCTTTTTTCTTTTCTTATGGGATGGTGCCATCTGCTCCTTTTTCCTCAGTGTGCCCAGCAGCAGGTGCAATAGGTGATGGCAGAGCCGACTGACTGCAAGAATAAACTGATCTGTGACAAAGGAAAAGTCCAGGTATCTCTCTGCAGCTCAAAAAGGAAACTTGTTCTTTATGTTCATCTATGTAAGGTTGTTTAACCTGAGCTCGTCAGGAGCTCTTTGGAGGGAAGTGCTTATTTATCTTCTCTACTTAATTTGTGTAGTGTCAAGCACATATATTAAGACAGTTGTGTATCAAAATCATCTTTGATTCCACTCATACTGCCATTAGGTGACAAGATGCTGTTGATGCAGCACCTCTAGGATTTAGGATAGTTAAGCTGCTTAATGTGTGAAAAGAGTAGAATGGCTAAGAGCCACCAGGGGGCATTAAAACAAAGGAGATGGGTAGAAACTGCTTGAAAGGTTAGAAACTTGAAAAACTTTATAAAACAATCAGATTAATAAGGAGGGGGGCAAACTGGGATGGTAATGAAAAATAAGCTGAAAGTAAAGCTTTACTTCACTGTGACTTGTGCCATAGAATTTGAGACAGCAGAGGAAAGATTCCCAACTTTCTTTTAGAAACAGCACACAATGTTAGTGTGATTATTAGAGAAAAAGAAAGCTAAATTTATGCAATATTCCTAAGTCTGATGTAGTGACAGAAGGAAGTGACCAAAACTAAATGAATTGTAATCTTGGAATTATTTCTATGGAAGGACAAATTAGAAGCCATTCCTTTGCTGCTGCTCCTGCTACGAGACTCAGAGGAAAGGAAACAGTTGCCTTGGGCAAAGAGGCATTGTCACTCTGCTTCTGTGTTCCACTTAAAGTAATGCTTTGCTGTTTCTATACTATAAGAAAGCTGAGCTATTTTGTCATATCTCCTTTCTCTAAGATGAAGTGCAAAAGCTGGAGAAAGAGCTGTGGATGCATGTTTAGAGAGTACTGAGCTCGGCAAGTGCATCGTATAGAGACCAAACACACTTGGGTGAAAGAGAATTTCAACTTCGTACCCCTTAGACGTACTAATGTATTTTCCTAAAGAACAGAGCATATGTTTAACGTTATCTGTAGCATTCTAGTCAGCAGCTGAAAACAGAACCTGTTTTCAGCAAATCCGCCACGAAAACTATGGAAGCTCAGCTGAGCACAGCTGGTTTTCATTCAAACTGATTGCATATATTCAGGCTAGAAAACATGCACTTTACACAACTATAAAGCTAGTCCCCAGGATTTACTGTTATTATGTCCCAGTAGAGAATAACTGCAGATGATATTTATCTAGCTATATTGCTGGGAGGTAGATAGTTATTCTGTTTCAGTCTGTTCACTCAGTCTTACTAGACAGAATTACAGAGAAAGCATGTGCTAATCCTGGCAGGGAAGTCAAGCTTGTAGGTGTGAGACTGAAGCGGACTCTGCTCAGTCATGAGTTTGCCATTCAAAGCTGTAAGTTCACATAACAGCAGGAATGAATTCATAACAGTAACTGTCTCTTTAGAGATTCCCCCTGCTTCTCAGAATCCATTTTAGCAAGCTCAATACCGGGTGAAAAGAAGCTGAGCATCAACAGCTGATGGTCTGCAAGTAAGACAGATCCATGACAAGATGGTTGAGGAGAAACATGCCTTTGCACTACTATCAGAGCTTTATGGCTTCACTTATCTATCAGTATCACTTTTGACTGCATGCTGAGCCAGCAGCATGATAGGTTCGTGCAGAGGTATGGAAATGGGCTCTTTCACTCATTCCAATCATAACTCTTGCACCTACTCTGCTGTACCGAGGAACTGTGCAAAGTAAGATGTGCAGGTATCCCCAGAAATGCCAAGGCAGTGGAAAGAATTGAAAAAGTTGATTTAGAGGGCCAGAACGTGAGAAACTTACAAGATACCAAACTGAGCGATTTCCACACCGGGCCACGGAGGAAAAGGCAAGTTCTTGCCCTCTCAGGGCGTCTATCCTCTTTGTTTCTCCTCCGCCTTCCCAAGGCCTTTGTACGTGTCTGTTAAGCTATTTCTCTCTGGCGTAGGAGAGAGAGAGATAACACAGCTCTCTCTACAACCCCCTCTGGACTACAGAAAGGGGAAAAAATGTGTAACCCTCTTGAGAAGGCACTTTGCAGGCTTCCTAAGCGAAAACAAGAATTTCTAGCTTTCCAGCTACAAATTCTTCCGGAAGAAAACTACCCCTACAAACTGCTTACCCAGGGTCATTACAATACTGTTACAAACAGCTTTTTCATGAGGATAGAAAATATCACTTCTACTCCGAAGTGGCCTGCAGTAGCTGGAACAAGGAGGCACAGGATACTTGTTTAAATTCCCCACCCAAAAGCGAACACTAGGAAGCAAAACATCAAACTTAAGTGTAGGTGCGGTCTGAATCTCATGTCTAAGCAGGGTTAGCTATTTGATTTCCTGAAGGAAACTAAGTTGTCCCAAAGTGGTTTTTCCAAAATGTAACTACTTTGAACCCCCTTTTAAATAAATGGAATGTGAAACATTAGAAAACACATTTCAATCTTTCAAATGTAGTGATGCAGAGTATATCCAAGACAAAAGTATTTACAATAGAATTATCTTTCCTATTCTTGTGCTTAAAAAATAAAGCATGTTGAACAGAAATGTGACTAACTGAAATTGGTTCTTCTCTTTAAAGGGAACAGTTAATGGAAAAAGCAAGACCGAGGAAAAGGTATATTCTGAACACTTAAGAGTCTTCAAAGAAACAGTTTGAAACTGAGCAAGAAGCTTCCAGGAAAGCTACCTGTCAAGAATCTGCTGTGGGACATAATTAAAAGATTTCAGTGAATGACTTCCAGAGAAAGAGGTCTGCTTTACACTTTTCCAACAGAACAAGAGCAGTTTACAACCAATATTTGCCCTCTTTTCCATTCATCATGGAGTTGTCCATCACTTACATACAACAAATAGAACTTTGTCATGTGGTGGACAGACTTTCTAGTGGCCAGGAATACTGATATTTGTGCTCTCTTCGCTTTTCCAAGTACCATTCTGTATTCCCCTACACTACAGACCTCCTTGTAGATAGGATTTAGACATTTATATCAGTCCTTCCAGTGACTTCAAAAGGATAATCAGGTTGTACAGTCTCCAGGGATAAAATCCTAGTTTGGAAGTCTGTTTTGATCCTTGGGGACTGGATCATAAAGATCAGTATAAGCTTAGTTACTCAGATCTCAGCATTCACTTTTTTCCCTTTGTTAGAAGGGGATTAAAGAAAAGTCAAAACACCAGGTGCTGTAGCCTACTTCAGATACAGCAGATCAGCTGGGTGTGCTGCTTATTACGTGCTGTATAGGATGAACTAATTCTTACTGAGTTAATGTGAACTCAGTTTTTCCCCTGGGTAAAGAAATCCCTTGAAGAATCCTCCTCCAAACTGGCTGAAGTTTCTTTTGCTAAGAGAGTGCTGTAGCAGAAAGTAGAAGAGCTGCAGAAGTCTTTGATCAGTTACAAAGAAAAGCTGAAAAGCCAAAAAGCTCAAGTCCAGACAATGCCTGGCCTGTAAAGCTAATGCAGAAAGGGTAAAGGTACTCACATTTTTCCATATAGATATCCTACTTAGGAACTCCTTGCTCAAATTCTCAACAGAAGATGAATAGATGGACAGTAATTGTGTGGCTTCCCCTGTTGTCCCTCCCTCCCATTACACTACACTCCATGTGCAGTCACCTGTAGAAATAGTTCCCATGTAACAGCCAGGGAGTCTGAAAAATTCCAGTTTTGTTTCTCTCAACAATTTCCAGGAGACAAAATCCGAGCTGAGGAAAACGGAGGCAATAAAAGAGTATAAGAAGGGCAGTTATGAACAAGTGAGTTTTCTTGACCATTTTCCCGGGAAGACTGATCTCTTAAAACGTTACCGGAATTTCATTCCTGTATTGTCTTCAGTCACCAGACATCCAGAAATTTGTGTCAGAGCTGCACAGCATGCAGAACAAGATGCACTGTGAGGTGCAAGTGCATAACAGGCAGCTAGAGACTTAGCCAGAAATGGAGAGAAGGCAAAGGCAGCAGCTGGAAAATGAATGCCAGGTAAAGCAAGGACACCATGAAAAGGTGGTGAGATACCCATGGAAGTGTTTTTGTGCAAAATCTAGGGTGTTGTAGAGAGGTAGCAAAAAGACTTTATGAACTCAGTCAAAAGATACTCCTATAAATCTTAATGTATCTGCTCCAGAAAGCCCGAGTGACAACTTGACATACATTCACTATATATATCTGATTTTAGAGAGACAGGATTTTTTTATAAATGAGAGAACTCTAAGCTATTTACAATAAAGATGGAAGAGTCCTTCTGTTATACTGAAATTTTTCATTTGTGCTACAAAAAAATTGTAAAGAAATTTTTATTTTCCAGTTTCTAGGTAGAGAAAGTCAAACATCTGAAGAAACACAAAGAGACAGAAAAGAAACTAGAGGAAGCCAGCATAGAGTCAGAACAGGTGAGACTGGTGAGACTAATGCTAATGGTTAGCATTAACATAGTAATTCACTGAAAGTAACAAGATATAAATTCAGCATATGCACCAAGTAACCCTTTCAATCCCAGCTATAAACCTCTGGTGAACAGTCAGGTGCATACATGGCCTTTTCAACTAAGTGGCATTTATCACACTTTTTAAAAAGGCTTCATCTTTTCTGTGAATCACTTCGATTCAGTGGGGTTTGTGAAAAGAGCTTTTGAGCCCCGCAGCCTATTGTTTTATCAGGCTCAGGATATCTGTGTTAACCAACCAAACAAAAGTGTTGTGGCCAAGTAAATTGCCCACCTGAGCTGCTCTTGTGTCACTGTGTGTGACATCATGAAAAACCACCCACCCCACCCCTCACCCTGAGAATCGTTTGTCTTTGCATCACCCCATTCTTGCACTACTGTTCCACAATATCCAAATTATTACAGTGTGGGTGGATTACTGTAGTAGTTTGGTGCGAAAATATAGGGGTTTCAATGTTTACAAGGCATTAACCAGCATAAATGAAAAAAAAAAAAAAGTAATAAAGGTGCCCCAGCCTCAAGTCTTACATATTCCTTATCTGTCCAAGTATTGTTCCATGATTAGAAAGAGACCCTAAATAGCAAGAGAGTATTTCTACAGCATTCACATGGCAAAATTAGTCTTCCCTCACCTTTCTCAGGAGTTTGTGGCACTCATTACACATATTTATCCACCTTCTTCCCAATGCCTCTGTATTTCATGCTGTGTTAGAGACCCGAGATGACTTCACTATCCCTGTAAGAGAGGGACAACTCCTCTTCACAGCAATGCAGGAGGGCACCACAGAGAGCTCCTACCCCTGCATACAGGAGAAAGATGTGAAGGGTCTGCTGTTCTCACCCCTCTCGCACAGAACTCAAACGCTGGAACACAGTGTGCAATCACTGTTCTCTCTGCAGTTCTAATTACACTGTGCTGTCTAGATCACAACTGGCTTAGAAGCAGCAAGTCACCAGTGGGTCACATCTAAGTTTGACAGCCTGCAGCTACAAGTCATGAAAACCCCCAGCAAAACAGCCCTGAAGAGAGCAGCTCGAAAAAAGGAGGTAAAGAAAGCGAGAACATTCAATTCAAATGGGGAAGTGAAGAAACTAGATCAGGGAGGTACTCGGTAGCTTATCAGTCAGGATTTCAGTTTTCTAGACGTTCTTTTGTAGTTCCTCACACAGCCGTGGAACACAGACTCCCTTTTCTGGTTTAGTTTGTTTCTACCTCTTTTGCCGAAGGACACACTGAAGCAGCAAAGAGTACTACAGGCACCAGATAGCTTCAAGGTACTGTTTCTGTTCTTAGAAAAAGTGTATTGTACATACTTCATGCTTGGTTGCTGTTCTTTAACCAAATACACATCTGAAAGCAAACAGCTAGCCTATTTTCCTCTGCATTTACTCCCCTTTCAGTGGTTTACCTTCCCCTTGTCCATGCCCTGTAGAGACACCCTTCCAAAAGCCGTGCTTACCTTCTTTGTGTAGGTTCGTCAGTCTTCTCCATAATTAGTTCTCGTACAGCTGTGTAATTAACTCTTCAGAGATGTCGGTATTAAACTGCCAAAACTTCAATCTCTTCTTTAGCAGTGACAAAGATTCCCCAAAGAGTCATGAGCTTCATGGCACACTGCACCTTCTCCCAGGAGAAAAAGCAAGAGGAGCTTCCCACTCACACCTCCGTGGACACACAGGGCCAAGACCAGGCCTACAGCTCACCACTGGAGAGGCTCACGTGAGCTGTGCAGGAAATGAGCTCATTTGACTGGTGATTCCCAGCCCAGGGAAAGCATCACCTACTGTCAGGAGACTCCCTGCTAGCATCCAAGTGCAGGAAGAATCTGAAACTTCACTTGATCTGACAATTAGATAGGTGTGAACTGCTGAGGCCACCTGCAGATAAAAGGTGCTCACAGGGCACCTAGGAATACTTGTTTAAACACTAACCTCTCACTTGAATTACCTCACCTCTCACCTGGTCTTTTTGACGCGGGTTCTTTGCATTGTGAGTCTGATAATAAAGCTACTATTTATAACAAAACAATTATTCTTTTTTATAATCACTATAAACTGTAAACTGTTGATATGCTACATGTTTGCTTTTATCACTTTTCTTTTACCAGCTTCAGACTAAGGCCTGGCAGGTGCTATCATAACAAAGACCTGTTTGCAGAGGGTTCAGGTGAATTACTGAATACCAAGTCATGTGCCTGTGGCTGGATGCTGACGTGAGGAGCAGGGAGGAACAGGCAGGACTGGCTGCTTATTATGGTAGATGATATCTGGGCCATGAGAGAACATAGGCCTTGGGCTATTTTAGGAGCATAGAAGGAATTCATTAGGTGTGACGTTACAGCACACACTTCCTTACCTTCATAAGAATTAGTGGAATTTGTTCAACCTATCCTACTGTGGAACAACAGTAGTCAGAGCAGAAGACTATGTCACAATATGCTGAAAAAGACTATAACATGGACAAGTTTTCAAGAGCAAAGATCAGCTCATCTCCATTATGGTCTACTCTTCCACGTGGTGCCAACACAACCTGGCTGCAGGACATGTAGTGTTGCCCTCCATCTGCTTCAACAGAGCTGTTCATCACCTCCTCTGTGATCCATGGCACTACTGTTTCTGTGGGACTCATACATGTTATTTACAGTTATGTTTAGTTTAGTAGAGAGAAAACACTTGCATACCTCTGGAACCCAGCCCAAGAACACACTGGAAGTAACTCATTCTGCTCCTCCAGAAATTTGGCCCTAAACTCTAACTTACATGGTAGGACTCCAGACAAATTCGTGGTGGACAAGAGCCTCGCACCCCTTGAAGCAAATGGCTCTTCCAAGGAAAAAGGGGTGGCTGAGCACACTAGTAAAGCTAAACACACCTGAGCTTAACAAATTGTGCTGCTTAAAAGTAGATCTATGCCATATAGCTTTCGGTTTGTCCCAGTTAAGCTGGTTCTGTCAGAAATCATTGGCACCTACCTGCTCTGTAAAGCTAATTCAGTTTTTAAGACAATTAGCAGTTTGACTGAAGCTGTTAGTAATTATTTTAGTGGGGCTTGAGGAAGATTCCCAACATGATGACAGGTGAGGTTGGTAATGATGTAAGTACTCTCTTGTTCTTAGGGATTTACAAAAGCTTTCCCAAAATTGTAATGGCTGGATTTCAAGCTTTTCCTGCTTTGCTATTTGCTCCCACACACTCAAGGTCGGGCTGTACTGGGCTCTGAGCAACCTCACCTAGTTGAAGATATCCCTGCTCATGGCAGTGTGTTTGGGCTAAAGACCTTTAAAGGTCCCTTCCAAGACAAACTATTTCTATGATTTGCTTTTCCTTAAGCAGGTCACTTCACATGGGCTATGCCTGTTTAAAATACTCTTTATTGGGGAGCCCACATTCCTACAGCATCTATTTTGTCCCTTGCTTTATCTGAAGTCTTGTCTAGTCTAATCTGTTACTGCTGCACCATTAATACAGGCAATTCCACAAGACTTGTTTCTTAATCATCGACTGCAGTTGTGTGAAATGATCCCAGAACACAAATATGGGTAAAAGTGGGCTGAAAGTAAACAGCAAGTAGCTGTGACACTTTAAGTAACAAGAGTGCCTGGCAGGCAATAGCAAGGTTTGTTTTCTATTCAGCAAAGTACCATGCTGAGAAATACTTTTCAGCCTTATTTTGCTGTAGGGCATAACATATATCCATTTCTGTATATACATATAACTATATACTCCTTTAATTTATGATAAAGCACTGCATCTGACTTCTATGCTACTGTTCAACTGTCAGAAAGAATGAAAACCCCTGATTATTTGCAGTCTATGTGAAATAATAAGCTGTATATTCTTTTTGCTATATGCTATTCAGTAGGATATATGTTTGCTGAGAATAAGTAAACATCATTAACATCAGAATTTTTATTAACAAGTTCAGAAGAAGAACAAAGGTCACATTGATTTCAGTAAAACAAAAATCAATCCCTTTCAAATAGGAAAACTGCTAGGAATGTGAACTCCTAGAAAATTCTGAATAATTTAAAGATCTTGAAATACTGAGTTCTTCATCCTCTAGGGATTAGTATGAGCCCATTGCTCTTATGTTACAGTAATTTAATGCTGCACATTAAAAAACCTTCATCACCAGTGAACGTGGCTTCTTCAACAACCTCACTGGTAATTAGTTGCAATACTGCACATTGTACATTTTCCCCCCTGAAGCCCCAGCAAACTTCACTGGGCCTCAGTTTTCACTATTTGGTTCTATATACAAGACTGAATATCAGATTAGAGAGCAGTGCACCAAAGGAGAAGACACCTGAGCATGTCAGCGCTGTGCTCAGAACGGACAGTTCCCATCCCCACATGGTACAGTTCACATGTCAGAAGCAGAAAAAGTCCACAAAGACACACACAGCACGAGCCAGGGCTCTGACCATCTACAGAAAAAGCTGCACATAAAACCAGTTTCCCCAGCACTGCATAATTGTCAATACAAAGGGTATCAGTTCCACCTGCCACAAACCTCGTCACACGACCGCGTAGGTGTACAACATTTTCTGAGCCATTCTGGTATTGCCACTGCTCTGGTAAATAAGTGACAAGTTAAAGGCAGTGTCTCTTCTCAAGTCTGTCTGATCAGTTTCTATTCCCTGTAAAAATAATGATCAAAAAAAGTTATCCATATACAAAGATAGTATACTTGAAATATGAGCAGCAATTACAGTGGAATCAAATTATATATTTGTGGTTAACATAGGCAAACAAAAGAAGTATTCCTTGTGCCCTCCCTCTTTAACAAGTTTCCACATCATGTTGTTGATCACCAGAGAGTTATAAAATTACACACTCAAAACACTAGCTGTAAGTTAGATAGCCAGCTCATAAACCAGGAATGTGCTATCTTAATTTCTCTTTGTATGCAAAGTATTTGTTTCTCCAACCAGAATGTGAATACTGCCTGTACCTTTCCCCTGCTGCTTTAAACTCCCAGGGCTGACTAACAGCCACAGGTCTTACTTTACCAACTCTGCCTGAATACACCTGTAATGTTTCTACCTACCCGTGCCACAGCTAGGCAAAAACTTTCTCAGACCAGACTTGTAAATGTATGACATGTCACTTAGGATCTAATACAGATCAATTAGAGCTAAATCATGGCTCAGATGCACTTAGGCATTCTTAATACTGGTTCTCCTTGCTCCACCATGCTGTTCTACAGCATGAGTGGTTATACAGAACTTCCTGGTTGGCTACTTTATGTAAAGTTGTTTAGCAACTCTTTTTGCTGCTACTTCAGCTTATAAGTAAATCCTTCAAAATTCAAAAATTACAAGGTGGCAATCAGATTTGGGCTTCCAATGGTAAGGAATCACAATACAAACTGAAGGAAACCTGACTACACAGATTTCATGTATCTATTTTAACTGCAAGAAATTCTTGACATTTACCCGACTTTAATCTCTGTGCATAACTGACAAAGTTACAGTACCTCTAAGGTGAGAGGAGGAAGTTCAAGTACTCTTTGGTAGTAGTGGATTGCCAGGTGCAGTAATCCCAGCTGGTGAAGGCCACGGCCAAGGTTGTAGAAAGACTCTTGACACGGACCACGCAGGTCCAAGTAGCGGTGAAGGAAGGAGAACCCCTGTACACACATTACACACGTTTGTGAATGTTCCGCTTAAGAAGATGGCAATAAAATATGCTGGAGAAGAGGTGTTTAAATGTATCATTTAAACTTTTGATCTTTGCTTCCCCAGAAAACCACATGCAAAAGGTGAGTCACATTTGATGGACGGTACCATAAAACCTGTGCTCTGTCAGTCTCGCTGGCACTGATAACAATGAGTAGATCTTTTTTAATAAAATGAATACACAGTTATTTAGTATACTGACTCATAGAACTAGCTTGCTCAATATTTAAGTACGTGTGTATGTGTTTATATAATATATACACAAGAGCTGATCACCTTAGAAAACATGCAGGCAAAGGACAGGCTACAGCAAGACCTTATTTTTCTTTAAAAAACAAAAACCAAAAAACTTGAAAGATAATCCTTCCCCTCTTTTATTCTTAAAGGAAAAAAAAAAAAACCCCAAACCTTCCTTCACTCAATGCCTTGGATAGCATCAAGAAATGGTTTAATTCTACAACTTTTCAGAATTTCACAAAATTCTGAAGTCCATGAAAAGTATTATCAAAGTACTACTTCAGCAATGCAAGCATATTCTTTTCCTGATCTTGTGCTGCATGTAAATGTTTATTCCAGTTACCAGGGAAATTAGCAGTATCTATAAAGTGACCAAAAATAAACATCACTGAATAAGGGCATGAAAAATCAGTATATCCTAAGCAATAGGAGAGAGTTCACGTACCCTCTTGAAGCCAGCAGATGTTTTACTGCCAACTCTCCAGCAGAATTTGAAAGGAAACTCATACCCAGCAATTTCAGTGCTATGCTTTTGCATATTTGAAGCCAAAGCACTCTGCACGTGTTTCTTATTTCTTTCTTGTTTTGTTTTAGTTTAAAATTAAAATACACCCTTATAGATTAAAGGTATATGAGCAGCAGAATCTTAGGAGTACATGATTTTGTTGCCAACCTCACTCTGAACACCCACTCCTCCTACGCTGTGGTTCAGACAGAGGAGCAGGACCCAGAAGTTTCTCCCATGCCTATTCCAGTACTCATGTCCCAAAAGATGTGAAACAGGGCAGTGCATAAAAGGACAGTGACCAGGCAGCAGTGGAACAATTACTCCCATTTACACACTGACATGCTGTGAAGCAAGAGAAGCAGCTCGTTTCTCATCCTGGAGGATGTCACTGCCTACCGCTTGGTGTGTTACAACAATCCTGGCTCAGGGTTGGTACGAGGCCATAAAGATGAGTGGCATTAGACCAGAGCCACCTCTCAAACACAACAGAGAGGCAAACAGCACCATTTTACATTAAAATGCAGTGCTTCCTTTGACACTTTGAAGAAGCCCTAGGGGAAACTTAGAAGGGACAAGCAGATGAGGTGAATTCAGAAAACAGAAATGGAGCACACAACATTTTCATCCTCTCCCATGCATTTTGTTTTGTTACCACTTTGGAATATGATGATTCTGTTGTAAATAGAGGACCTTCTTTCTAGGGACTGTGTTGGTAATCAGAGAAGTTACCTCCTTCAACATAAGGAATTACTTCAGACACAAGCAGCTAATGATCATAATTTAGGTCACCAGTGGGTCACTGTGGTTGAATTATTAAATAACTATAATAGCAACAAGGAATGATGTAAAAATACCAAGTATATTAAGCAAGAAATGAGAAGAGAGAGAGAGAGCAGGGAACTGTATTGCCTGGGGGTAACATAAATAGGACGTCGCTCAAGTACATTATAAAAGGAGAACAAAGCAGCCCATCTAAGGAAGGCAGGCTGATTACAGAAAAAAAGTGGATAAAAATATTAAAATTAGGCCAAAGTTTGCAAGTTTGAAATGTCTTAAGTTGGCCACTGTCATAACTGGTTTAATATTAGAGTAACCGAGGACCTGTAGCTTTTGTCAAAATCAGCTTTCAAGAATTTCAGAAGTCACAAGAGCTCAGGATCCTCATCATATATTGTGCTGACTCTGAGCTCAGCAGCCACAGGAATTAAAAGACACTTAAGTTAATCAAAATAGTTGGTGGATTGTAGAGGAAATTACTTCCAAGGTTCTGTTTGGGAATACTCAGTCCGTGGTTTGTAACTGGATCTGGCAGATGAAAGAAAAATGTGAATAACGAAGCTGAAAAATTCAGGGTAGTCTAAACTGAAGCTCACATGATCTTTACAAAGAGAGTTATAAGAGGCACCTAAAGGGGAAAAGAAAATCAAGATGGGGATAAGAAACACTTTCTAAGTCTGTAAAATTTACTTCTACAATGCAGTTTATGAGACGTGTCTACAAAGGGCATGTGGCATAGATTCAACTCTACAGAACTTCAGAGCAAGGCAGGGCAAGAAAAATTTCGAAGAAAATCCAGATTACAGCCATCAAGAAATTAGTAATATTTTCAAACAGCTGGCAGCTGCTAACATAGATGTGAGTCTCCCATAAAAAGAGGAGATTCAGATGGGTGTAACTACAGTTCAAAAGCATATTCATCCGCGTTCATGTTTCGCCACCTCCCTCTTTTGAAATGCCATATTAACAACGAAAAGTTATTTAAACAGAGTATGTTGCAGCCATAATCGTCTGCAAGATACAAAGCAGGACACACTAGGGGTACAAATAATCACACTAACTCACCTGCACTATAAGAGCATGTCTTTTCAGCACGTATTTCTGAGAGGCCATGTGGATGAAGGTCAAGCCAATACAAAGACTGTACAGAGGTTCATCTGGGTTTGAACGAAAGGCTTGCACATACTGTCCTAAAAGGAAATAACTGAATCAAGATGTTTGCTGTGGAGAGTATTCCTTAAGAATTTAAGGGCAAAAAATAAAATCTTTGAATTAGAAGTGTGAACTAAGGAAAGAAATGGTTTAATATACCTACATCAAAATACAGAGGAAAAAACACAAAAGAAAATTGTTGATTTCAAGCACTCCTTGGATTCTGAAGGAAAAATGCAGACTGTGATGTAGAAATGGAAGCAGAAATCAGACACAGAAGACAAACATGGTCCTTGCTGGAATTTATATCCTGGAGGCCACACGTCTTAAATGTGACATTTGGAGGGCTTGACTGAAAGCAGTAGGTTGACTTCAAAGGCCTGCTTAAAATGTGCAACCAGCTGTATTTGCTGTTTAAATTGGGCTGGTTCTATCCTTCTTATAATTATCATTAGCCTTCAACTATCTTGGCAAGTTAGTTATATTTGCAATGTGTGCTAAACTTGAAACGTGCCAGCCTAATTTTTACTGGCAAAACTCTTTAGCAATGCGCTGATTTGGGCGCAAAATAATTAAAGCACCAGGCTAACACTATAAACCTGTAATTTTCTGATGAAAAAAAAATAATTTGATAAATCTTTCTCCTGCTATAAACTTTCTCTTGTTATTTTTGTTGATATTAGAGCATGGAAGACATTACCAAGAGCATGCTTGAAACTGCCAGAGACAAAGGCATTATGCCCGTTGAGGACACACAGTGCGTGGTTATCGGGATTTTTCAGCATCAGGCGGAGACAAAAGCGATGGTGACGGACATCCTGGGACTGCATAGTCACTTGGTTGAAGATGTTCCACAGCTGAGGTTTATTGACATTTTCCATTACCATGATTCTACAGAACGAAAAGTATTCAAGGAATTAGTAAACGCTATAAGGGAAGTACCGTCTCTGGAGTAAAATCTCAACAGTTTAGGGAAGATAACAAAGAGACCCTCAAAGAGCAGGTCAGTGACCGAGGCAAAGATGAGAGTGAAAGACAGAACCAATGGTTCTGCCCAAATCAGCCAAACTACTGCATTGTGCACTCTTTGGAATCAGAGGCTATTGGAAAGCTCCTTTAGTTTCAACAGCCTTATCTGTTTTAGCAAAGGCTGAAAAGCATCAGCCTGCCTCCCTCAGCAGTATTGTCAGCAGTATGACTACAGCCTCAGTGTAGGCAATCACAAGAGAGACTGCTCTACCTTCTCAGTAGCTCACCTGATATAGTTGTAAGCTTTTCTGAAGTTCTTGTCCAGAATTGCAGCAGAGAGCCCAAAGTATTCCAGCTCCTTGCGCTTTTGTCTATCATCATAAAATGAGTAATATTCCAATGAGGAATCCACTAGTAGTTCTGCCTCCTTGTACCGGGAGAGGTCACACAAGGAATATATAGCCTTCAGCAGGAGGTTCCACCAGTCATCTTTTGTCAGAACACTTGTGAGAACAGCAAAAATTGCTAAAAATATTGGAGCCAGGAAGTTGAGAGAAATTAGAACAAGAGAAATAAACTCTTATATCAAACTGATCTTTCCAAAGACATTGTAGCAATAACAGCCAATATAAAGTATTTACTTTTTCTCAGTTTAAGTGCAGTTTGGAAAATACCAACAAAAAAAAGTCAAAATGTGGGAACAAATAGCAAACAATACACACAGTTCAGACTGTAAACATACTACATGAACGCAATAAATTTACTCTTCCTAATTTACAAAACAGTGCTTAAGGTTGCGCCAGTCAAAAAAATCACACCACTTTTAAAATGTATTCCTAGAACATTCTACATTTGGGTGTATTATATTTGCATTGAGGGGAATGCTGGCCCATATGATCTCTAGAGGCCCTTCTCAAACTGAATTATTCTGTAATCTTACTATTTTTCTCTGAATGGGGATTGTTCCCTTAAGACATATTATCTTCATTTTTGCTGCCTTCTTTGCCCTAGAAATAAAGCAATGTTAACGCTGGCTGCTAGGATTTAGCATGCAAAATAGCTACATTTATATAATTTTTCAGAACTATACAGTTCACCTTGTCACTTTGCTTTTAATAAACAATCCGTGAGTTGTTACCTTTCGCATCGCAATTTGCTGTCTCTTGGTCATCATTGTCAGAAATTTTATCCCTCGACACCTTAATAAGATAGAGGTGTCTCTCTCCAGATTTGGAACTAGATATCAAACACACCTGAGCTCTGCTCATTGCTACCTAGAAACAAATTTAAGGGCAGCATTTCAGATGACATTATAACATCCCATGACAAAGGCAGCCTTATGGCCAATCCATCTTGCTCATGCCAAAACAGTCTGCGACTTAGAAACACCACAATACACCAAGAACATGAGAGAGAACATTCCCAAGAGGAATATTATCTCTGCACTGTCTCCTGCTCCAGTGCCAACTGGGCTATGCAAGAGGGAGATACAAACTCTTTAAATTATTTTAAAAGATTTCTCCTGGGATTGGAGCATCCCTATATAGACTGAAAACAAAACAACTTGCACAGAGGTATAACAAGAACACTGCCTTTCTGTCAGCTATTCAACCATACAGTGTCATACAACAGTAATGGCACTGACCAGATGGATAAACAGAAGTCTAAATATTCCCTTCCCTCACTCCCTATTTAAAAATAAACAAACCAACAGTTAACACAAACCACCACTGTATTTACTGGCTAAATAAATTCTTATTTTGTCATTTGTCACAAGAAAAAAGGGAAATTAAGAAGAAAATTGTTGAAATAGAAGTGTATCAACACTTCAAGAAAGCTCTATGCTGTCTGCCAAAAAGGTAAGAAACAGCTTTAGCATTCAGTGTTTTGTATGTACACTGAGAACAGGGAGTGGAAGTCAGTGTATCAATAATTATCCACACAAACAGTCCTCTGTTCTGAACACTACAGGCAGGAACACCAGTATTGCAGGATCCCTACAAGATTATATAACAAAATTATGAAACCATTTGTGTATAAAAAACTGCCAGTTCTCCTCCTGAGTTCATTTGTTGCTTGTCTTGACCCAACTAACAGCTGTCTAACTTCTTACAGCGTAGCTGGAAAGAGTGGCTTACCTTCAACAGCATTGACAGCATCGTGAGTAACGTGTCTATGTAACCATACATTTTGCCTTGGGAATACAACAGTGTCGAACGATGCAGGAGTAGCTTTAATTCCTAGACAATATTGAACATTATTATTCAACCTCTCGCACAGAGGGTGAGTTTATAAAACAAACAATTTTGACTGAATACAGTACTACCAGTACTGTAAAAGCTTCCAGCTGCAGCAGGTAAGCTCTCCCTGCACTGCCTTGCAGTAGTTACTGTTTCAAATTCTCCCATTTCAGAGAAATTTGGCATGACTCTTACCTGTGGTGCTGCTGGCGAGGGGATACAGAACCTCAACAGAGGCCAAACCATGCAGCTCACACGTAGCAACTGCTGATCAACTTGATGCAAAGTGACTGGTGTCACAACTGGGTCTTGGTGGCCAAGAGCTTGTACATCACACAAAAGTAATGAAGTGGGAGAGGAGAAATACTGATAAAATGCTCAGGGAGAAAGAGCCATGAGGATGAGTCCCTGATGCTGCAATGAATCCCCGGCTGTGCTCTGAAGGCTCACCATCGTGAAATAAGTTAAGTCTCAACCCCGGGTCCTATGCAGTTGACATCTCTGACCACTACCAAATTTTGGCAGAGTAATACATCCTCAGCTGGAAGCACAGAACACTTTACCCACCTGCTGAGCAGCGTTAGCATCCTGAGCCAGTGTATCTGGATCATACATTGGTTCCAGAGCCTCCAGAGCTTTCTCAGGTCGGCCCAGCTGCTGCTGAAGTGTTGAAAGTGAGATTCTTGCATCCAGATGCAACGGAGCAAGATCAACAACTTTGGCATAACTCTCTGCTGCACGTTCCATGTGTCCCAAGGCCTTCAAGCACTCTAGAAATACCACAAACACAAAACACTTAAATGGCAGAAAAAAGAAGATTTCAAAGTTTGCAAAATAGGTAACACAATTTTCAAATACCTTTTTAGTAAAACCACCTAAAACATGTATTATTAAGTGAAAATATTCAGAAGTATGTACTGATGCATGCACAGTTTTACTTAAAACAAGCTCAGGTGACACAAGATAGAATGAAAAAGAGATGCTGCTTCACTTACATGAAGCATTTTTAGCTGAGGTAAATTTCAGTGTGTGTGAAGAAAAAGAAAATGCTCCCTGACAGCGTTGTCACAATAAACTTCATCTATAGTTCTGCAAATACCAATTATCATTCAATCAGTGAATCTAAAATTCCTGTGACCTTAGATAAAGGTCCCTGGAAATGCTCAGCATTGTACTATAATCTCTCAGTACCACGTGCTCAGCAATCCTGCTTTTTCTCACCTGCATGCCGAAGCCAGACAACAGCCAGGTTGTATCGTTCTGAACAGACAAGGGAGCTCAAGAGAGGCAGTGCTGAGTTGTATTCTCCAACATCCAGAAATGCCTCTGCCACATCCAAATACAAGTCACCCATTTCTTCTGGATTTTGTTCCACCAGTGTGGTCAAAAGAGGCTTTGAAAGAAAAAAACACAAATAACCAATGAGAACATTTCTTTAAGACATGGTTATTGGAAGTTTACATTTTTATGCTATGATTTTTATTCTGTTTACATTCTGAACTATATTTCCTTTATTTAAATATTTTTTTAAAGTGAAAAATGAAAGATCTGCATTTCAGAATTCCTGAAAAAGCCACGTTTTTCTATTCTAGATGTTTCACATATCCAGTGGGTTAAAGTGTTCATCAGTGAGGAGTGTCCTTTATGAAGGAAGAGTCTTCAGATTTAGTACTGCAGTGAAACAAAGTGAAAAAGTGTTCAACAACTTTGCAATGTGGTCCTGGGCCCGTCACAGCAAACAGACTGTGACTTAACTGTGCTTTAGTAATACTTCCAATGGAGGTACAATTTCTAAGGGCAAAGACAGTATTTCTGCTATTATGGGTCTGTCACGTTTTTCTCAGTCCTATGAGAAAAGGAACAATTACTTGCTTCGGCAATTTCTTAGAACATTCCCCATCTTCTGAGTTGGTTTGTACTTACACTGAGTGGCTCTAGGATGTTCAAGTGAACCAAGCACACCATCAGCTTGACCGTGATGTCTATGGGAACACCCTCAGGTATGCAGCAGCTGACCTTCTCCACAGCTGTGACAAGGCAAAGAATTTCTTTCTGAACCCACAGGCTTTAACAAGCACTTCACAAGCTGCACATCTCCTCCAGGCCACATTCAGTGCCACGGAAGAAAATACTCTTATAAACTCATGCAAATGTTTGTGTAGGCCTGGCCTCTCCTTTTATATCTGTCCCCAAAGTTGGAACAACTTCGCCCTTTAGTAACAAGTCTCTGTTACTAATAATTCCACGTGAAGTACCAAGTGCTGTTGATTTCAAGAGCGGGATTCCATGGAATGTGTTTAGAGCCTTTCCCTACTTAAGATGTGCTTGCTTAATAAAGCTTTCCTTTAGCAATTTATGCACTTGCACCCTCTTCTCCTTGTTCTTTGAAGGAAATACCCTGCATTAAGGTATTTGCTCTTGCTAAGTTAAGTCCTGTGTCCCAGGGATGAGGCTGAACACATTGTTAAACACCACTAACTAAAGAACTTCACACGACACGGAGAGGGAACACAATCTGATGAGAATGCAAACACGAGGTAAGGTAGTTACCCATGACAATGCTGGCAAATGAAAGGTCACACAGTAAAACTTTATGATCTTGTCTCGTTCACATGCAGTCATGACTCCTCCTCAACTAACCCGTTTAAGATCTCCTTCACCACAATGCTTACACCAGACATTCAAAGGATGACTGCTATAAACCTGAGAAAACTGTGATTTCCAACATAAGGTTTCTCTGTTACCACCTATATCCACATCCCATTACTGCAAATCACACCAAGCAGATTGGTTCATCATTCTCTGAAGGTCATAATACCCAGCACAAGAATAACTATTCATCTACGAATAAATTCTTACAAAAATCAAGAATTTTCTTTTCTAAGCAAGCAAGCCCTGGAATGCTTTTGGCTTTGGTGGCAGGCTGGGTTAGAAGGAAGTTCTGAACAAGGAAGACAGTACAAAAGAAACCTTTTCTGGGTGAAGCCCTATTTCTGTGCTGTTAGAAATCTCCCAATAGACTGCATGCTGGTTCCTGAGCATATGATCAGTTCACAGACTTGTACAAAATTAAAAAAATAAACTACTTACCTGGAGCACTGGATTCAGCATCTGGATGACTTTGGTCGTCAGTCACTGCCTCCTGGCCTTCCTGAGTTTCTACCACTGCACCTGGATCTTTTAAAAAAGATTAGCAGGTTAACCAGTAGCACCAGCTAAGCCAAAAGTTACTCACTTGTGAATCCATAATCAATTGGTAGCTTACTCTGAAAAGTGGACTAGTTTTTTTGTTTTAGTTTGGGAGGGGTTTTTTGTTTGTTTTGAGTGTTTTTTTTCTTGTTTTTGTGGGGTTTTTTAAGGACAGCAGAACAGGAAACAATCAAAAAAGTTACAGAAGTTACAAAGCAACAGAAGGTGGAGAACCAAGCTCTTAAGTAGTTTAGAAGCTTTGTCTTAAGCAATTGCTAGACATACCAGGTAACTTGGAAACACTGTGATCTGATTTCAGGACTCGTAATCCTTTTGCTTCTTATGAATTATCTGTTAAAAGTCTCCATCAGGACAGTTGTTCATAAATCAAGTGTACTTTTACCTGGTCCCTCAAAGCAAAAAGCCGCATGAAGGATTGTAAACCTGCATTGGGTTTGGACCTGACTGCTGAAACAACCAACCCATTTAACCATAAAACATGACTGCATGTCTGCTTATGGAGCTGGCATGCTGTGTTCATTCCACAGCCCAAACATTTTCACAGTAAAGCAATGACTTGCATAAAGCAGGTTTCTCAAAGACAACCTACTTTATTAAATTACAAGCTCATATCCCTAGTTTTCCATGCACTGAAACATTTAAATGTTTAATAACAGAAGCCGAGTTTATGGAGAATATTAATCTCAGGTCAAAGGTTGATATTCTTGAGTACAGATGCCACTAAGCTTATCTTTTTTCTTTTTATAGAAGCTATTTTGACAGCAGTAATAACCGGTCTGATGTAAACACTCAGAGGAATGTGCAGAACTTTAAAAGGCTTCCAGTTGCCTGGAGAGCAGTCCTTGTCTTTAACAAGTTGCAGGGCTAACTGGACACCAGAGTAATTTCTTACAGAAAGCTGAGGTCATGCCATGTAACTCATTAAGAGCACTGACAAGTTTCAAAAGAGAAAAGCCTCTCAACATGCATCAAAATATACCCATGAGTTGAAAAGTTATGGAAAGATGTCATATGAGGACAGCAGGGTCATACCAACCACTTGATAGCTACTTACCCTTCTTCTCCTCAGTTGGACCTTTTTCTAGTACTTTTTTTTCGAGTATAATTCCTGTAAAATCCGTAATGACCTAAAACAGATAAAAAACTTGGATCATTTTAAAGATTAAAGGACAAATGCAGTAACCAGCCTACATGGCAGCTGTTCTAGACATCACAAAAGTTATCAGAAGAAAAGCTTCATTCATTTCACATGGGGTTAGTTGACTAGTATTGAGTTTGATCATGTTATGTCTTTGTTCACCATTTCTGAACTACACAAATGATCTAATCAGCAGCCCTTGAGCAAATACAGCAGTTACTTTCATCAAACTAGCAAAGTGTTTAACCTTTACAGATTGTTTTAATGCCTTTTGGAAGATTGAAAAAGGAAGCCAAGCTCCAGATAAACAGCTAAGCTCTCCACAGATCTTTCCGAAGTGTTCCAAGGATTCCTCAGCTTAATACATTGCAAAGAAACCATATGGTTTTCTTTCAGTTAAAATAAATAATTAAATAAAATTTACAGCTGCATACAGGTATTTTACAACAGCCCTGGTCACACACATAAATAGAACTCGATAAAACCAGTATAATTCAATAAAACAACTAATTAGAAAAAATAAAACCTAAAGACAAGACAATTCAAGAGATTCACTTGACAATGGAGTAAACGCAGAAGCATAAAGGACCGCTGGTCTAAGTGCCAATGCAGTTTGGTATTTTGTTCATTAATTGAAAAATAAGTATTTAAGTTATTACTGTCACCACAAGAGTGACATTTTACATAACCTTCAGAGGAACACCAGACGATTGTATTGAGATACTTATTTTTAAAGGCTCAGTTTACCAGTTCAAATACAGGTCCAGCTATTCTTGAACAAGAAACACCATCACAGCAACAGACTCAAGAAAAACCTTCAAGAAGGAACAGTGAACAGTTCTGCACCTACAGTTCTACTGTATTAACTAATCTGGTAGCTGAATAGTGTGTACATAAAACTGACTGATTGATTTTTAAAAAGGGAAGAAGTACAAAGAAGGATCAGAGGAACTGTTTGTAGGCTCATAGTGCTTTTCACTGACAAAGAGTAAGCTACATAAAATCTTGAGGAGGAAAAAAACACAAAGTAATTTAATATAAGAATTATAAGAACAAATAAGAATGTTCACTAGAAAAAAGTCCCAACTAACAGAGTCTCCTCATTCTATCTTGGAATGCCAGATACTACAGTCTTTCCTCTCAAAGCCAGACCAAATCAAGCTGGAAATATGCCTCAAATGTGAGGATTAAAAACCGCTAGAACAAATTTGGAACAGATAAATAATCTTCTCCAATTCCTGATGCCTTAGAGCCAGGATGTATTGTCTTTCTGGAGTGTATGTTTGGTGCTTAATGCATAAATTATTAGTAGTAACACAAGTATGCCAGATAAAGCACAGCACTCTGCATTTGAACCATCAGACCACCCTTTTAACCTTTCACTTAAGAGAATGACCTTCACTGAACCAGCACACAGAACCAGCTTGAAGGTCTTCTCTGGCTACTACAGAGAAGGAGAAGAGGGATCCCAAAATTTTAAACCTTGAGCAACACACAAATCTATCAGCCTCCTTCTTATTAAATCAAGCCATTAGCTTAAACGCTAATTACCACTGAACTAATAGCAAGCAATCTGTATCCAATCAGCCCTACCATTATAGAAACATGACCATATTTAAGCACTGTAGGAACATAAATTGTTTTAACTGGCAAAGAGGTGGTGAACATGACGCACAAATGAATTTAACTCTCCGTACCGCCAAAGCTTTGTCGTACTGCTTGGAAGAAATGTACAGTTCAGCTGCAATGTTGACATCTTCCATGGAGACAAGGCTCTGGTGTTTAGTAAAGGCCTCCTCTACTATCTCAATAGCAGAGGTCACGTCATTGGCTTCATAATAACTCCTATAAAACACAGAGATGAGATACTAAGTATTTGAGATAACTGACAATATGTACTTTGTACAGTAGCAAAAGGATTTTCATGCCTCTCTTATTTTTGCCTGTTAGGCAATATTTTCATTGGCAAGAATCAGCTAAAAAAGACAGTGAGAAAGCAGGTGTTTCTCCTTTCCTTACAACGGTTGACAATTTTTACATATTTCCAATAATTACCATTTTTTTCTCCTGTATATACTACGACATTACAGGACTTTCCATCACAATCTCTCCCACCTTGAGCCAGGCATCAACAATGTACCACATGAAACTGGTTTCAGAAAAAACCATCAATAATACTGTTGTAACACACACTCTTTGCATTTTTTGGTGCATTTCACAACCATGAAGACCAGAAGACCTAAACTGTTTTGAAACAGGCCAACAGCTTTCTACAAGTTACGCATGAGGAAGCTGAGATACAAAGCAGAATATAACTTAGTAAAAACTACTGTAAGAGAGCTACACACTTTAACCACAAGCTTTCTCTGTCTCAGGCAAGCTTTTATGACTTGCTCAGCTCTCATTTTTAGAAAAAGGGAGGCGACATATTTCTCCTTGCTCCAGAAACACATCACAAACGACATATAAACTATATTTTGTCGCAGATGGTTTGCATTTCAGACTGAATACTTCATTCAAATTTGCTGGCAATAGGTTTCCAGGTCTCTAGTGTTTGTACACAGATTCAAATGTACTGCATTTGTATATAATCATATACTATTGGCATTTAGCTGGTCATCAGTATTTGCATTTTATTCTCTTACTCTAAGAGAATGCAACACTTCTAAGCTTGAATCAGCTGCGGAGCCTATTAATAACAGCGTTTGAGAAACTCCGGAAAACCAGAGCGCAGCATCTCTAAATCCAACTCACTTTGCCATGTCTCTAGCCAACTGCATGAATCGTTCCCCATCAGAGGGAGACAGGAGATTCAAAATGCGCCTGTAGCCGTCCATGGCCATCTTGTGTTCCCCCAGCTGCTCGTACAGGCTGGATCTCTCCCACAGGTAACGCACATTGGTGGGGTCGTATTTCAGAGCTACAGGAAGAAGCAGCAACATAACAGTGGCCTAGTTTAGGAAAAGGCAACAATGGATTCCACATTCATGTCCCTGATGAATGTCAACGGACACGCACAGGGTTTTTGTAAAAAAAGGACATGCAGTATTACAGCTTTGCTAATCTTTTACCGAAGTCGGACAGAGGCACCAGAATCTTAGCACACTGAAGCAAAGTAAATTAGAAAGTAGAAGAAAACAAAATGACTGCCATTAGCATCTACCATTAATCTTAAAACTATTCAAACTGTTGCCACAGTACCTTTTGTGTAGCAAAAAACAGCCTGTTTAATATTGTCCTGTTCCAGTGACATTTCTGCCAGCCTAACCCACTCCTCGGTGTCACTAGGATTTAAGTGAGCTGCAATCAGTTCAAACTGCAGTGACTTCTCCATATCACCCTGGTCTTCATAGATCATGGCGAGAGTGGAAAATGGCTCATGAGCAAGAGGAGCTGTGAAAAGACAAAGAATGACTAAGATCTTCTGTTTTAAAACCATCTTGGAAAAAAACAACTCGCCTTTCTGCAAACAACAGATATCAGAATTACATGAAACATCCACACTGGTCTGTTTAAATTCAGGAAACGCTTGCAGACAAGTTTCTGATTCTTTTCTATAAATTATTAAACAGTCTGACTGAATCTAACAACAACTATTTCCAGAATTATTCTACACGAAGTCATGCTGATGTTTATTCCTTGCACCTACAAAGACAATAAAAGCCAAGTGTAAAGCTAATCAAAGGCCCAGGCCTCTGCAGAACTGAGGTGTTAGTTTCTTTTCATAAGCAAAACAATAAAGGAAATGCATCACATATTCTTCATTCCATACTACTTACACACTGACTTTCCTCATACTGATTATTTTCATCTTCAGAGAAGCCACACTGAATTCCCTCACGCACATGGAATTTTCAGCCCACCCTCAAAGCCCAACAGTTTCACCAGTCTGACAAACCTTGCCGAATGATTTCCATGCACATCAGAATGGCCTCCTCACGCTCTCCCCGAGCAAACCTGATGTTGGCCTCTCCCATCAGACCCCTCAAGGCACGAGGAAGTTTGCTGCGAGGTCTTTTCTCCTACATGGAAAAGGGACATTACCTCTGCTGAAGCTTAAGCTGTGCTCAAATTCAGGAAACGTCACACTTGTGCTTAACAAAACCTACTAACAAGTTATTTAAGTACTGGTGATGTTAAGTGGCTGTCCAAAAGATCTGCTAATTTTCATAGCAGACAAAGTAACTCTGATACCTAATGTAAACACTGGAATCTCCTGACACCAGAAAAAATGGCTTCATGATTTTTGAAAGTTTTCAACCAGTAATCCTTTTTTTAAAAGGAAAGACAGCATAACAAACACCATCATTAGCAGAGGTATCCTACGTGGAACTACTTCCAGGCAAATTTCTTAGCAAGTAGCTAAAGAGCACACAAAACTGCCATTTAGGCAGCATGGTTAGGAGATACAGGGGAGTTACATGAAAGTTTAAATACTTGCTTTCATCATTTTCTTGGTCTCTCGATTAAGTACCATCTCCAAAACAAAAACATCTCCAGCCGTTGGCTGCTCAGTAGTTTGTTCCTCTTCTTCTTCTCCTTCTTCTTCCTCTTCCTCTTCCTCCTCCTCTTCATTTTCCCCAATCATGGATGCAAAGACTCGATGAACAGATTTACTGACACCATCCGATGTTTCTCCTGGTTGAGAAAGAAGCAAAAAAGGTCTATGACATAATCAAGAGTACAAGTTGCTTATCAAGACAAGTGCAGAGAAAACAGCAGCCCACTTGAAGCAGCTATCCTCTAAGAATGCTGCCTGCAGAAATACAGGAAAACTAATAATAGGTTCTGTGGTTTTAAAACTCTGCATTATTCCTTACCAATGCTCAGTATACCCCAGTCTCTAACATTTTTTGGATATTTGAAATGAAAGCATGGAGGGCCACAAAGAATGAAGCAACAGTTTATTCAACATTTTTCTCAATCCATCCAAGAGGAGCATATTAATTTTCAAGCACCAAGCTGGCTTTTCAGCTGAAGAGGTTATAAACAAACAGACAATTCTACTACACAAAAACGCAGCAACCAATTTTTAGAAGTGATTTAAAACTAGATCTTGTGACCATTCCATCCATGGCAATAAGTACCTTTCAACATGTGTTAATGCAAAATCCAGACTATCCACATTTCTCTAGAAAAATAGCAGAATTCTTAAAATAAGTGAGAAAATGATGCACTATAATCCAAACAAATATGCTTAAAGCATACAATTTTTAAAATTCTCATACTGTCTGTTTACAATTTCTCATTACTAAGTTAACCTGGGGCTATAAGTAACCACAGATCTACGTGCAAAACAGCCAAGTATGCAGGGTTCAAACACTTCAGCTGGGTGACTGGGCACCTAAAGATTTGATCAAAGAATAATCACAGTATCAAGTTGGGACTGAAAAACAAATCGATCATGTACTGCCTATATAGAGGAGGGAAGGGAATTGGGGACTACACCCGAGTTTATCGTTGGTTTTTTCTTTTTTTTTTTTTCTATGACTTGGATATGTTTGTTTATTTTTATTCTGACTTGGATATCAAGCATCTAAAAATCAAGACTTTTCTCCCTCCCCCCTCCATCTGAAAAAAAACCCAATTATTAATTTCCCTTTTATTTCAGTACCGTTGGCTGTAGGAATCATCTGAAGATTGCAGTAGATTAAATCTGAAGATCTGTGTATCAGAAGTGATCTTAACAATGACCTCATCTAACATTTTTTTATCTAACATTTTTTATTCTTCTGAATATCTTAGGTCTGATTCTACTACCAACTCTTCAAACAGTGATAAATATTATCAATGCTTCCTTGATTCTATCTACTCTTGACACTTCTCTGTTCTCTGTAGTAAGAGCAGAAGTAACACTGTCACACAAACCTATCAGGACACCTTTTTCTTAGATAAAGATGATGTGCATTAAAAAAAACATGGGAATACAGAGCAGAACAAAGCAGATGGGAAGTATTCCAGAGACATGAACAAAAGGAAGGGGTCAGTAGGTAACCACAGATATCTGGCTCCAACCACACTTCCAGTGTTCGTTTTCTGTGCTTCTAGGATGAGGTCTGGCCATACTTTCAAAACTGAGGTACCACTGACCTGAGGTCTGGCCATACTTTCAAACTGAGGTACCACCATTTTAGGTGGGAAAATTTCAGGTCTATTTTCTAAATTGAAGAAGAGAAAAAAATCCAACAAACCAAACTTAAACAGAATGATGAGAATTTGCAGTGAAAGTAGCAAGAGGAATCTAAGAACCAACACAAAGGGATCCAAGTTGCACTCTGCCATCTCACAGCCTTGGCAATCCCACAAGACTGTGCCCTAACCGGAGAACAGCTTCTGAGGAGCAAGTGTCTGAAACAGACTGCAGCACTCTAGATCCCAAGCTCAAACCCAGAACCTGAGGCATGGGATCAACAAGCACAGGTGCAAACTGCAGAGAGAAGTGCTGCACCTACCACTTCCTGCAAGTCCTTTCACTGTGTAAGAACCCCAGAAAGTCAAACTTATTCTGCTAAAGAGACTCAGAAGATATTTCAGTAAACCACGCAAAGACAGTTAACATGGGAATCCGTAGCTAGGAATAGCCAGCAGAAAATAAAAAGAGAAATAATCACTGGCACTCCAAACAGGCCAAAGCATAACCGAGCAAAGAAAAAAAAGAACCCCAAAGAAAGAAAAACAAATAAACTCCTCCTTACAGCTATTTTATTTCACTTTTGTCGACAATGGAAGAAGGCAACACTCAAACAGAATGCTCTGGAAAAAGCCAAATCTCAGCAGAAGACTAGTAAATATATGAACACAAAAAAAAAAGGCAACACAAAACAGAAAAGACTTACTGAGATAAGCTAAAAAGTTCAATTTGTTTGTAACTTCAGAGAGAGTAATTAATCGAGACCATACAGTTAAGAAGCCAGAAGGGGAAAAGAGGAGACAGGTTTTACAAAAAGTCAGTTACTGAAGAGCAAATGCTTTCAATGACTTTTTAAATAAGAATTATTATGTTAACATATACCATCAGCTTCATCCTGACTTTGGGATTTCATAGACGCTTTTTTGGATGAAGATGGAGCCTCCATATCCTCGTCATTTTCCTCAGCAGACGCATTTCCACCATCCTACACACACCAACAATATTAGTTATCAGCTTTATCATATGACCTATTCTTATTTCCCCCAATATTTACAATTATCATTTAGACTGAAGAGACTAGTCGACTGCTTATCTGGTATTACAGTGAGGTAAGATGACATGGTTGACTGTATTAAAAAAAAAAAAAAGTTAAAAATGTGTGAAAAACCCTTCCAAAAGTCTGCCTTTTTAAACACAAAATGAAATGTATCAAAACAGCACTAGTTAACACAGTAAGAATGTCACCCTACAATAACACCTGTCCTTCTCTGGGATAACACAGGTGAGTTCTGCTGAATTTGCTCTTTAAATACAGAGATTCAGTTGCATTTCGACATGAAGATGACGAAGTTAAACTGCAACAGTCCCATAAATCATACACATCTTATCTTAATACCACCGTCTGCCTACTTTAGACACAAAGCTGTGCCTCCCTGCATTTATCGCGGCCAAGAAGCTAAACAATAACCACGAGTAGCCAAACTGCATCTCTGCCTTAGACTTCACACAGAAGGTGGTGTGATGGGAGAGCTGCAGCAGTCTACACTGGATCATTTTATATCCAAACCTGCTTCTGCTTTAAGCTCCGACGTGAAGCACCGACGACCCGCGGGGCCGGACGGTGCTGCTCAAGCTCTGCCAGGGCCGGCGCCCCGACCCACCCCGGCAGGACCCGCAGCGCTGCGCTACCAGCACCTCGGCAATTAGTGCCCTGAACTCTGTGCACAGGAGTTCACAACTCCGTAGCCATTTTCCCGGCCTGAGCTCGGCAGCAGCTCCCAACAGCCCCCACCCCCCACACACACAGAGCAGCGCTCCGTGACCTGCAGGGTGCTGCCATGGACGGGGCGGCCCGGGCCGTGGGGCGGCCAGGCGGGGCAGACTCACCTTCTCGCGGCTCTTGCGCTCCTCCCGGCGCTGCTCGAACTCCTCGAAGGAGATCTTCCCCTCCAGGTACTCGATCAGCTCCGGGCTGAAGCCCGACATGGCCCCGTCCCGACCCGCGCCGGGGGAACGCTGCGCAGGCGGCACCGCGTCCCTGCCGCTATAGCGCCCGCCGCAAACCGCGCCCTCGCACTGGAGTTCCGGGTCGCGCCAGGGCCGGGGGAGGATGGAGGGACTCCCGATCCCGGGAGGCTCCCGATCCCGGGGGTCTCCGGGAGCCGCGGGGGCTCCTGCCCGGGAGGGTCCGGGCGGTGCCGCTGCTGCACTCGCTGCCTCGGAGAGGGCGGGCCCTGAGGTCAGGCGGGCGAGGGCAAGTCCTCTGTCACTGTCACCGACCTCAGTGCAGGTGTCAGGCTATTTCCTCAGAAATGGGGGACCGTTTCACGCGAGAAAGGGGTTTGTAACTCCATCTACAGATACAGTGATGGTGCAGGTGACTTATTGACTGGGGCAGGGTCAGAAACGGGTGTGCGGGGCTGGGGGTGAGGCACAAGCAGCCACCGGCCAGTGTTCACTTCAGCCACCCGAGAAACGAAAGGGCTTTCAGCAAAAGCGCATCTGAAAAATCACCACAAAACACCTTATGACATCTAGTTCTAATAAATTGAAAGCTAACATTTATTTCCCAGTTCTGCACAAAGACACTTAGCGGTACTGAAAGCGCTCTATTGCACTCCTCGTTTATTCACACTCAAACACAATTCTGCTCAGCCAACTGCAGCAGCCAAACAGCACACATTTGTGAAGAGACCGAATATATGCTAACTACAGCATGACATCACATTCTACAGGTAGGAACTGTGACAATAAACAACATTTTAAATTGTCAGGTAACAGTTAAAAAGTCAAAACAGTAAAATGTTGCTGTGAAGGTTATCACTGCGTGTGAAGTTCTACAGCCTGTAAAAGAAAAAAAAAATAGAAATATATGAGACAAATACAGAAATATCTATATGCAACCAAGGTCTGATCCAAACCAAGACCTGGTAACACTGGCTGAAACAGCCCAACTGAGCATAGCAGACCTCAGCTTCCAGAAAACAATTCTGAACACCAAAAGGAACTGCTGTGACCATCCTGAATTATGCAGGACAAATTACTTCCACCAGTCACTTTCTCATTGCTGCTGTGACTTATAGTAGAGCTACAGCATCCTTTCTAAAGTCCCTTTTCATTTATTTTTCATGCACAATATTCCATCTATGGTGCTTTTTTTTTTTTTCCTCTGACATAAAAGCTCAGCAAAAAGAGAACTTAGTGTTAAATCTGGGTGCAGTCTTAATTCTGATTCATGATAGTAAGAGTAGTGGAGCTTCACTTTTGATAACAAAGAGCAATGTGGTTAAGCAGGCAGAGAGCAGGACAGAGATGGAAATCCTAGGCTGAGTATTGATTACAAAATTAAGCTCTTTAAGATACTGAGTAAATCACCAAAGTGCTTAGATTCAAATCTTACTGAAATCCTCAACTATTTGTAAAACAGAAGAAAACAATCATTTATCTTTCCTCAGAATTGCCAATATTCACTTTCAAAAGGAGATACAAAAAAGGATTTATTCATTACAGAGTATGGTTATTCATATATAAAATAGCTGAGAAGTACCTCCTATAAATTGACTCTGGATTTATTAATAATGAAAGTTTAAGACACTTCAACTTCTTTTCATATTTAAGGAGAGACATGGATAAGGCGCAATCCTTCTATCAACCTTCAATTTTCAGTCGAAGAAATCAGGAAAACAGCAGTGATGGACAAAGATGTAAAAGATAATGTATGCTTTGGTAGTACAATATCTTCTGTCTAAATTAATTTTCTTAATATACATATATCACGAGAAACCATCAGTCTCAACTTACAATTTTACTGGTATCAATTACTTAAATAAAATCTGCATTCCCTATTACCTGCACATTTTCAGAATGCTTCTCCACATGAAAAGGGGACAAAAAAAGAGGAAATAAAAAAGCATGGTCTATACAGGTCTGCACAAGAACCATGTGCTATTTTATCTAAGTAGTAAATACCTCATAAATCTCTACCTCAAGAAGTTCAAAACCATTTCAGGCAAGAGTTAAGGTACTACATTTTTCGTTCCTTCTAAAAAAGTAGTTGTTTTTACACGTCAGTCAGATTCAAGAATCACTTGAATCCAAAACTTTCTCTTGGTTACCTGTAACAACATCAGAGGACAAGGCCTCCTCTTTTACCTTGGTCAACAGCATCTTTCAGCCTTTGAAATAGTTTGGAAAAGCATTTTTCCTTTCTTCATAATCTGCAAATGCCGAAGCAATTGGATCTGCGTAGAACATGAGAGGCCTTGGTCCTTCATTATTCACAGTGACAGTAGCTGGGAACTTCCTGAGATCAAGCCCCCTGCCCGAAAAGTAAGCCTGGAGCGTTCTGAAAAACTGAACATATTGTATATGTCAAATAAAGTAGAGCGTGACCAGTGGAGATTAATCATTGCTACTGACAGAAATTAGACGTAATATTTGTTCCTCTGTGGAATGAAATCCTCTCTATTTTGATCATAAATTGATACAGTATAGGCAACATAATTCAGACATGTCCACTCCATCCACGGCTTGTATGCAAAGTCGAAAGACCACAAACTGTTTACTGCTCATTTATCATCCCACTGAATCACTGGGGATTCAAACTGTATCCCATCATAAAATAGGCACAGCCAAACCCTTGCTGAGAGCAAAGAGAACAGTTCTGTTCAACATTTCTCTAGGAGTCTGCAACAGGAGGCAACTGATTTGAACTGTACCCTTACAAACAGTTAAAAGTAGAAACTTTTAGAAACTGATGCTTCTTAAAGCAGTGAGGAAAAACTATGTGGAACTGCCTTTTTTTTTTTTTTTCACAAATTCTTTCTCAGATTGTGCCAGTGCTCCCATAATGATATTTTCTTAGCTATAATTCACTTTCAGATCTTTAGCCACTGTTCGACATGTTGGATGCAAATGGATTTGTACTTCCATTCAACAAAACAACATGCAATCAGAGTACACATCTGAAAGAAACACAGTAATCATTCCTCTTCTGCTTCATGAAACAAATGTATAAACAAAATACATTTTTAAAAACTAAAACTGCTGTAAGGAGATATAAGGAAGCTTTATGCACTGCTGCACTGAGAATGACTCCTCAGCTAAGGGGTACACCTTGACTGAAAAATGGTTATTGACTACACAAAGTGCACAGCAGTTGCTAACCTTTCATCTAATGGACCCCTATTACCTTAAAGTTTAGAAGATAAAAGTCTCTTGATGGAAAACAAGAAAAAAACCCACATAATACTTTTATCTCTTTTCTTAAAGCACTTCCTTACCAGGTCTCTGTTTCTTGGATTATCTAGAGGTTTCCATTTCTCTTCTGGTTGGAAAGGAGCACCCTTTGCCAATCCTCTCACAGCCAATACTATGTATAGACCCAGGAGCACGACTTTCCACATGTTGGAGATGAACAGTCTGTAAGAAGGACAAACATCCATGCCCCTGAAGTCCTACAAAGCTGCCACTAGTAACATATAAATCCACCATGCTAATCCAATGAAAATCTGCCTATTGCAGATTAAGTCCATGTAAAAAACCTACCAGCTTTTTCTGTTTGTTTTTCTAGTACTAAGGGACTAGGAAGAACAAATTATTTTTGGTGTTTCCCATACTAAAGCTACTTTTAGACACTGGATTATCTTTTGAGGGACTAGTAGAACATTTAACACAAAATACTGCATTTGTAAATTTACATTTGTTATTAGAGCCATTTCCAGTGGCTGAATAGCTACAGCATCAGAACTCTGTGTGCTCCAAGGAGAATGCAAAAATACGGCTCGAGATCCAGATAGCTAAACTTTAAAATTGCATTAAATGAAGTTGTACTGCATACATTAATAAGTGCAATAACAACACAGCCCGGTATAACATACTAGGGACACAGTTCACAACTTGACCCAAGGGGAGAAAAAAAATTCTCCCTTTCACACTCTTTAAAATAAAGCTTACCAGTGAATTTGGCTCTGGCTTGCCCCTTCTTGGTTAGTCTGCTCGTAATCTGCGAACAAACTGATCTCTGCACTTATATTTCTAGTGGACTGTAGGTGGGTGTCAATGACGTTAGCAGGAGTTCAAAAATACAGTAATGATTCCATTTCCATCCATGACATAAAGACCCTTGAGAATTTCATCCTTGATACTCTTCAGACCTGTTGCTATCGAACAGTGCAATAGAAATTCCTCCTAAGCCATACTGCAGAAAATTGGTGGTAAGAACATAATAAGTTTAAAACAAGTCCCAGAACAGATAGCAGAGCTGTATCAAAATATTATTTTTAATTTAAAGTAATTAGCCATATCTCTAGAACGGTGACTAATGGTCCTCAAGCAAATGAGATATGGATCATTTTCTTGATGCTGGAAAAAGAGAGAGAAAAGTAAGGTCTGTTTCAAGATCCAAAATTGTAACTTTTTAATGGAAGCATTGGTTTCCTACTCTGATTTTATCAGCAGTTAATATCCTCCTGTCAGACTAGAAACTAAGACAAGGAGGACTATAATTTACCCTGGCCTTATTTCATAGCATTCTTCATATCCAAGCTGCTCACAATTTTTGTTTATCATTTCACCACACTCTTTCCTCCACTATATAGATGATATTGATTTAGTGTCACATAAAATATATTTCTAAATAGACATGTTAAAACTAAAGATTTTTTTATCATTATCTTAATCCAGATTATAGATATTTATTTCTGACCAGAAGCTTTACATCTTTGTTTTAAATTCTGAAAGCAAAACAAAAACCTACCACCACCCTTCCAGAAGACAAAGTTTTGGACATCCAAACATCATTAGCAAAACAGTAAATAACATGCTAGCAGTATTATTTTCATCTCTGCAGCAGCATATAAAAAAATCAAGAGAATTTATCCAGCTCGTGTATTATTCTGCAGATTTGGATGAAAAAAAAAAAATTCATGCCCTCAAAAAGACAATCCATCAAAACTCCATCAATTACTTTTTATAACAGCCAACTTCCAGGTCGTGGGCTCATCAAGAACACAGCAGTAGCAACTGAGTAACTTGTAAATAGGCAGGACGCAATGTAAGGGAACTTCCTTGATTTTCTAGGTAGATACTTATTTCAGCCAGACGTAGAAATATGCTCCTCTGGAGAAAGTGACAGAAAGTGGAAAAGGCACGGCTTACAGTTTGGGATTAGATTTTATTTCATTATTTAGCTTTGGGAAGAGGGTAGGGGAGAAAAAAAAAAAAAAAAAAAAGACAAAACAGCCCCTTTTTTCCCCCCTCGATTAATTTATTCCTTTGATTTCTTTATAAAGAACAAACTGCGGGATACGCAGTCTATCCAGCTAGTAAAACATAGCAAAGTCATCTGTCAATTTGAAACGAATTATTACTGCAGGAATTCAGGCAGTCTGGGGGACTGATGAAGTATGCAGATATGCAAGAGATTCAACTGGCATATATTTTCTGTGAGCTGTCTTTAAAAAAAGAAAAAAAAAAACCTTACACACTTGTATTGTTGCTTCCTCAGCTAAAAGATCTGAGAAACTATTGGAGTTAAAAATCTGTTTAGACTTACGGCTCATTTTAATGTGCAGGTTTGGTTTCTTTTTTTAAATTTCAGTTCTTTCCTCCAGAGAAAGTCAAAAATAAGCAGAACACATTCATATTAAAATACTATTAGTATACTTACACTGATTGAACAAAATTGCATCCTTCTTTGAGAACAGTAGCCAAGTTTAACAAATGCTTTCAAAGCCAGATGTCAGTGTGCTGCCTTTTAAATGCACCCCAATTTAAGCATTAGGTTTTCTTGACACACACCTTCAGTAAATCAAATCTTTTCAAAGTGTCTATACTAATTGTATTACCCTTATGGCATAGTAAGCAATATTCGTGTATGTTTGAATTACATTGCCCTGAAGTTGGAAATGCTCCTAGCATTGCTGGGTTCAGCTCCATGCAATTTACCTCAAAAAGGTAAAAATTTAAAATGCATTAGTTTTGGTGAGAACAAGTTTTACATACATGATGCCCCATGTAAACTGTATTATTCACCAAACATTTTGAATTGTATTGCATTTCCCATTCATCCCAGCAAGCCTAGGATGTTCAAGTTAAGATACTGAGACAGGCTTCAGCCAGTATGATCTTTATTGTATTCTACTTGAGACGTGAAAAAAGCATCTGTTAAAGCACTGCCCCAACCACAAGGCTTTTGTTTCCTATTTTTATTTTCTGCTTAGAATTCCACGTATTACAAGTTGGAAGGAAAAGCACCAGACTGCTCCATATGAGTACCTGAGCAAAGACTAAAGGCAAACGTTCATCACAACACTCATTAACGTGTCTCTACAACAGAAGTACAGGTAACACAACACTCTACAGACTAGGACTGGTAAGTGGCACTTTTTTGTGAATTACAACCATTTGTACTAATGCAACCAAGATTGGACACCATACAAAAATATACAAAAGTGTTTATTTAGCAGGGGATATGCTATACAATGTACTCTAAGTCATGCACACTTAGGTAAAAAAAAGACAAATAAAGTTTGAAGTATACATTGCAGACTGGGAAAACATCAAACAAAATATGAATATCCCAGAGTAGTTCCCAATCAAGTTGCCCTCAACTACAACAAAGAAGGACCAGTATCTAAAAGCACAGTTTTCAAACACTATGAGATTTCAGTTTTCTGCAATTTCAACAGTAGCTAAAAATACCTCTTTTCCAAGGTTTTCTGAGCATCTCACAAGACAAGGACTTTGCCAAAGCTTATGATGTGTGGCACGATCTGTAACAACTTGGTTATAAACATTTTAATAAGCACAATAATTTACTATAGCATCATTCAAACATTTACAGATAAGACCCTGTCGACATCTCTAGAAACCTGTAATTTTATTAAGAGTTAGTTCCATGTACACAACACCAGGTTTACAGCAGCTATGTAAGAACTGAAAACAGAGGAAGAGTCAAAAACATGTAAACAACCAGGTTGCTTGTGATAGATTTTTCCAAAAATTATGTATGTGTTCTTCCAAGTTTTAAGTCCTCTTAAAACCAAACAAACAACTCCCCTCTAATTATCCAAACCAGGTATTTTTGCCTTCTGTTTTTGCACCGGGAAAAACAATTAAAAGGTAGGTGGGGAATCAAATTAGAGTTTCTTCGAGTCATCATCATATATAAAGGCCTTAAAGGTAGTTGTACTCTCTCAATAATTCTTAATACTAGAACATTTCTGTAGCTAGGAAATCACCAATGCATGGGATTACTGAAATATCATCACAAAAGAAAAACTTAGGTGACCAGAATGAGTTTTAAGAGTCCTAAACAAACACACAGAAGGAAGTAGCAGGGAAGACACAAATTGCAGGTTATCTGTTGTGCCGCAGCATCGGCAGCTTCGTGGCACTCAGATTCAATGAAAGTTCTCAATAAAAAAAGATTAATAACTTTGATTTGTATTGCTTCAACCAACTACTGTGATCTGCTGACATGCAGCCATTGTGTGTGCATATCTGAATACCCACAGTATGACGATAAGCTTTGAGATGGCATCATTTTTCAAGATTCAGGGTTACATGGTACCGACACAGGAAGGTGGTGAAGTCACAATATGTGGGTGTTTGTTCAAAATATATGAAGAATCCTCCAGAGACATAAAAGGAAAGCCAGCAGTGGCTTTTCCTTAGCTCTTCATATCAAAAAAATGTATGTAAGAAATCTTCTACTGTATTAAAACAAGATTTTAAGATCTTGACTGTTTCTGGTTTTCTTTAATGAATTAGGAAGAACAATGTGTAATTTTTTCTCCCACAAAACAGGGAATTTTCATATGAATTTTCAGGGACTTACATGTGAATATTTTTCCTAAAAAGTGAAATTTATTATTCAAAACTTCTGGAGTCTTAACACAAACAATTAATCTCACCCCTTTCTAGTTTTGTTTTCATACCAGCATAGATTTTTGATATTCAGTGGGTTAAATACAGTATTTTGCTTAAACTACAATTAGAGGATTTTATTTTGAAGAGGATAAAGAACAAAATGTTTCAAATTAATTTGACACACAGACTTGAGACTACTTTTCCTTATTTTCCTTTTTTACATCACAAAAAGATTTGAGAAACTAAGGTCAGCTAAAGCTTTATAACTTTGGTCGGTGTGATTCCAAACCAAAAATATATTGTACTTGTCACAAATCTTCATTTCTCTAAGTGTAAAATGGGGTCAAAATAATTAAGTATTTTCCCCAAGTCAAGTTTCAGTATGATCCACACAAACATTTTTGGTCAACTTCAAAAATCAAATAGAAGGCTACAGAAGTCCACAGGCTACAGCTAAGAGTGTATTCATTCACCGGTTTAAGGCACAGTATTTTTTTCTGTTTTTTTATCTCTAGAAAGCTACAAGTTTAAAGTCACAGTGAGGAATTTCACATTTCAGTTTTGGTCTGGCACTCTAATTATCTGTGTCCTGTCTACTACCTGTAGACTTCTGTAAAATATTTCAGTTGTCAGGTGCTGCAGTCTCAAATACCATTTTCAAACTCAAGAGTGACGTAGGTGGAAAATACTGAAGCCTGAACTGATGCCAAAATACTGCACTCGGCCTTTTGTAAAACTAAACATCATCACACTTGCACATGTGATGCTTAATATATATATACACTCTGAAATTATTTAAGTTGAAGGGAAAAAAAGAGTCTTGGTTGGGATTTCAACAAACAGGCAAAACTTCAGCAGAACAACAGTCTCCAGGAGAGCTGCCGTGTCTTCACCAGACCCGATGTTCTGTGAACATTGTGGTTTGTACAACAGGGGAAGGACACTTCAAACCAAAGACAACTGCATATGGAAGGAGAAACTGGAATGATGTGCCACAAAGACCAAGTTTCTGTGTGCCATTCCTGGTCTTTATAGACACAAAATTAGCTCTGATAACACACAAATTCCTACAGAATCTAGACCACAACCTGCCAACACCTGTAGAGAGGCCATGCTCACAAGGTTTGCTTATTACAGCCTGGGTAGCAAAATCTGTCTACTTTTAAGAATGCAGATTGAAACCCTAAATCTTAAGCAAAATTAAAGTCAAAACATCCCACCTCAGGTTTTCATGCTACAAGGCAACAAGCACATGTTAGAGGCGGTTATGTCCCTAGACCTGAAAAATGGAGGTGCTGGGCAGATTTGCTTAAGTAAGAGATATGGAATTTTCTCCTTCAATGCTCAACATTAAATTTTAAAAGCATTAATGATTATTAGTAAGACAAAATATATTGTTTTTATTTAAGTTTGAGGATAGATGAGCTGATTAAAAGCATTGAACACCTTCTTCCATAAATAAGGATATACATCAGAAAGTACAATCTTCACAAAAGGTTTTTTAAGATTTTATGGATTCTAATATTCTAGCCTAAAGTTCTGGTTCTAAAAAAAAGGTAGAAAAACTATTTTACTTTAACATAAAAAAAGGAATTAGTTTTGAATTGTTGTTCATACACATTTCCTAGAGGGTACAGAACAGCAGCAAGGAGCTTTGGTGAAAAAAGTTTGTCTCCCCTAAAGGAATAGTGAGGAAAATTTTGTGTTTGACAGTACTGAGCTAAATGCTTATAAAAGCTAGCTTGATTATCTCCCAGAAAAAAAGAAATGCAAAATGTCAAAGTTGTAAATTAAGTGAGAAACATTCACCATTAAATGAAAAATAAGCATTAAGAATTTAGTCTGCTTTACAACAACAATTTTCTAGTAGCTGACTGACTTAAAACAGCAGTACAATTCTGCACAGACACTATAACAGCTTCCAAAATCATTTTCATAACTCAGAGTATTGAAGGTCAGCAAATGGCTGGTTTTTTCTCAGTACAAATAAAGTCTAAACACACTCGTCACTGTACTGAAATAAACTTGATTCAAATGAAAGTTTCTCAAATGCTAACATTTATTGACAGGCACATAATTGACTTTATTCTGTCCTGTCAAAGCTTAGGAGCAGATGTATCAGATTTCAGAAAAAAGTCAAGTAACAAGGTCATCACCTTGTTACTTGCAAACACAAGGAAAATTAGCTGTCGTATCAAATACCACAATATAAAATGCTTTGGGGGTTTTTTTAAGTGTCAATAAATTTTATTTTATTAATCACCGACTTTAAAAATAGTCCAATTACGTTAATGAAAAATTCCCTTAGGCATACAGGCAGTCTCTATGACTCCTGCAATATATTACTACTGCACTGTTTAGGGCTTTGTTGTTAATCACCTGTTTGTTTTATAATTTCACAAATTAATATTCAGGAACAAATTGCTACATGAATTAGCTCACTCAAAATCAAAATCAGGGCAGAACTCTAAATACTGGAAACAGTATTAACTTAAATTCCATTTATTGCAAGTTTTTTGGAAATAAAACATGCAAAAAAAAAAAAAAAACCCTCCCACCAAAACTTAAAAAACCCAACCCCCTTTTAGCAGGATGCTGAAATGTGACACACTGCAACTAACCTTAAAATCAAAACTAAAAATGTCCCCTTTGGACAACATTCATTCATTCAGTTTCGAGGTACATTTGGTAATTCCACTTAAGAGGTGAGTCCTCCCTTACCAAGCTCACAGAGACCTCCTATGAACTGTTTGCTACACGTGTGGGTGCTGTGGCTGCAGCATGGCAAGACTATGAGGAACCACGTTTGGTGACATCAACCAGAAAAGATTATAGACTTCATGAGTAATTTCAGGGTATGAAGATATCACTAAAAGCTATCACGAAATATAACCCTGTCAAAGAAAGATTCTGCTGTACATATGTGCTGTACCAAAGTACTTTAAGGTCTTACCCTGTTTTTTCATTCTGCTTCGGTAGCTTACAAAAATATTACAATAAAGCCACATAAATAGTTCTTATTTTGAATGCATCCTGAGACATAAACCTTTACAACTTAATTTGTGTCTAGATCTTCTCCCACACTGTCTACATAGTCTAAAATTTGAAGAATAAACTGGAGTTTTAATTTAGCTAAAGGTAATAACAGATATTGCAATGTATTTGCCAAAAGCTGTATATAAATGCACTCTACTCATAATAAAGGATATTTGAGTAATACTTACACCTCCTCATATATGCAATTACAAGTATTTATATTGCATTAGCCTACATTTCTGCTAAAATGGTAATTGTGATCAGTGGCAGAACTACAGATTTGCCTTCTTTTCCAAAAGTAACAAACAATCATTGTATTCTACCTGAAAAAAAATTTTAGATTGTTATAAAATCCAGTCCCTTCCAGAATGGCAAGCAGGATAATTCATCCTCTTAGAATGGGATGGGTTTTTCTCTGAACTTGTTCTAATCCTATTACCACCCACTGATTATATAGAAGATCTAATTGGGATCAGACTCCTAATCTGCCAAACAGTTGAAGGTGTCCAGTCCATGATCACTGCAAAATCCAGATGTACATCTCTGACAACAATTTTAATCTATCAAATGGCACACAATGCATATAAATTCAAAGTAGGAGTAAGACTTCCCCTCCTTTCCCCTCCTTTCCCCTCCAAAGGTAAACGATCTCTGAGAAAAGGTAGAATTGAGGGAGATGTGAAAAACCCTTGCCCTCTGGGATCTCAGACTCAGGATTATATCTATTCCTACCTCCAACCTGAAAATGAAGCAGGAATATATACAAGATTCTGGAACTCACTTTATGAAGAGTGCTAATAACTATCAGTAGAATTCCCAGCTTTAAAAAAACTAATTAAATTTTTTAAAAAATGGTGTTATTCTATGCTGCTTTAATTCAGTAGGTTTCACATTGTGGCATATTTTGGAAGCCATCAAAGCTACTGCACGCAGAGACTTTGCTTTCCTTATTCTGATTATTACTTTCCACCAACAGTTCCAGCAAATGAATTAATGCATAAAGAGCCCATTAAGATGGCAATACAAAATCAGAAGTAAAATACAGTAGTAAGTCAAAAGGACCATGACGGTCAAGGAAAATTATCTTCCGCAGAAATCAGGTCCTGCACATTTCACAGACAGCCCAAATGCAGTTCTGCCACCATCTTTCATTCACAGCCATTTGCAAGTAGAAAAACTACTCTATTGTTCTATGATTGAACAGCAGTTTTTAGTTAAGCCAGGAGTTGGATTTAGCTACAAGTATATTTAGTCACACAAATTCTTACATACATATACTGTAGCATACATTTGATTAGAAAATATCAAGATATTATCAATTCAAATAACTTCTCTGATTTACAACACTATGTACAATCTAACCTTTTTTTAAGAAGGTCAAGACTAGAATACCAGCACACAGATTACTGATAACAGTGACAGTGGTTTGGCTGACTACAATAGCCTTACTCAGTTACAGCAGTTTTAATGACTTACTAATAACTTGAACTGCTGACTTGGATATAAGCGAACAAAACACATCCTTACTTCACATTTGTCCTTCATTCTGGAAAGTCCCTGCATGAGTTGAGTCATTCCAGCCAGCTCAGACGAATGGACCTAAAAACACATTAGAACTAACTGAGGCACTTCAGGCAAGATTAATGAGATACAATTAAATTAATGGCTCAGGCTGGCTGTACTATTGTATCAAGAATATACTTGACAGACTGTGAGCAGCAGACTTCCTCTCTTTATTCCTATAAGATGATTGAGCTGGTCTGCTATTGCCATATGAAGATAACAGGTATCTCAGACACAGCAGAGACAGCTAACACAGAAGCAAGGAGTAGGCTCATCTCTACACAGAATCAATACACCATTTAAACCTAATGGCTACTGAGATTTCTTCTGTTGGCAAAACACATGCCCAGGGGACAGAATTCCTTACACAGAGCTATTTTAGGTTTTATTATAAATGGCAGTCACTGTAGCATCTAGGCACTAAGATAACAGTTTATACAGAGCTAATAATTATGGTCAGTATTTCCCACTATTACTAAGAGTTTGTCCACATGCAGAAGTTGGCACTCTATGGCAGGGCAGGAGTTTACAATGTTGTAACTATACCATATTCGTTTCATGTATGGGCATTTATTAGGAGATGGTTGATTCTCAAAAAAGCCTGCCTTGCCTACTTGGAAACAGTGCAGTACAGCACTTAAGTCACACCACACCTCAAGGTTTGCTAGCTTCTACATATGGACAAAGTCCAAGGATTAATTTCAAAATTCCAGAGAAAACTGAATGTTTTAAAACAACATCACAGCAAATTGTTTATGAATCTGCTGGTATCCTTCCTGAATAGAAAGCTACATAGAATATTGTTGTTTTCTCACTCTCACAAAAAGTAAAAAGTGTAAGACTTTTAATAATCTCACAAATGTTCAACTCACACTGATTGAACAAATGATTTGATAGAAATAACAGTTCTACATAAGCAGTACATTCTAGTTTGTCTAGACATAACTGTGGCAGCGTTTAAATGTACATAAAATAATTAAAAGTATACTTGGCTGTGTAGTTTTTGTGATAGTCACAGTGTGCTTGAAATGTATTGAGTTTTAACCAGCATACTTCAGACCTGCAAGAGATGCAAGTTCAGAGCATACACACTGTACGGCACAGTGAGTAAAAAAAGTCTGTTTCCACAAAGCAATACAGTGAAATATCAAAGTGTCTACAAGGCAGAGTATGGAGATGTTGCACTGATATGATTTACGTGCTTACACACAGTCAAATCACTTGATTTTAAGAGTCAGGAAATAAACACCGTGAAAAGATTTCTAAGCAACATGAACAGAACCATGAACTTTTCGTAAAAGATTCACAGTTCTGTTCCCTTTCCCACATAAGGTAAACGACTGATGATATTAATTTAGGCATTTCTTTGCTGACATTTGCTCCATCTCCAGCGTTAAGTTTCTTGAGCACATTGTCCTTCTTCCCATGTTCCCAGAACGAACACTACACAACACAGCACAGCACGTGTAGGAGAAGAGAAAAGGTTACAAAGTGTGGCACTCGGTATAAATGCATTCGTCCAAAGGCCAGCATCGCAACAGACAAAGGGAGTGGAACTTTGGCTGCAATCTCCAGGAGTTTACTGTAAGAGTACAAAGGCAAAAATTACTAGTCATAGCCCATCCATACAGAAGGTACACAAATACAATATTTCACTTTCCTCTGCAAAGGCTTTTTTTATTTTCAAAGCTGAACAACTAGGTCTACTGGGCAAAAACAACTGACGCATAAGCAAGAGCAATTACTCGAAAAGGGTAGTAAAATGTCATCAAAGTATTCCTATATTAATTTAGAAATAAGTTCTCTGTAACAAAGGAAGATTTAACGGTTTAGATCACTTGAGATGACAGTACTGGTCAAGAGCATAAGTGACATGTATTATTATTCATTGTCATTTCTGAGGCATTGACTAATTTCATATCTGGAAAAGAAATGCTCCACCTGTCACCAAAACCAAGTGCTCAAAGCTTCTTAATCCAGTAGAAAAGACATTACGTTTCCACAAGTGTTCCCATAAGGGGAGCTACAAGAGCATTACTATAATGCTTTAGAATTCACTTTTCTTTGTAACTTTCTGACCCTAATTGCTATGTGTATTAGGATTCTGTAACATTCAAAAGGATTCAATGAATCATGAATTAAAAAGTCACAGTAAGAAGTAGTTATGCAACTGACTGCTTAGACAGCACAAGACTATTTTATTTTTATGTGGCAAATACAGAGGATTTTCTCCACTTAGCTGAACCAGAGGTAATTTGCACACATTTTACCTGATCTTTTGGATTTACCACATGAGTCCCTGACTCTGTACATGGGCTGAACAATTACAGGTCTGTACTGCACAAATTAAGTTTTACCACACAAATGGTAAGTAACAAAGAAGCAGGAAAACAAAACTAAAGATTAGGCTACAGTACCTTGACTTCACTTCAGAAGTACTTGAATTCATTAGAATTTCTAAAATGCATATGATGATAATAGCTGTAGATCTACATGGATCAGGATCAAGCCTAACATTGTACCTGCAAAGAAATGGTTTAAAAAGCTTTTTACTTCTAAATTAGGCTACCAAATAATATCTACACTGGGAACAAGCATGTGCTGGTAACAAATACACATGATATCTATATAGCAGCAGAGCCTGATTTGAAATAGTTTCTGAATCAGTACTTTCTTCAACATATCACTGATTCCCTTAACACCTACTTACACTACAGCACAAACAAGATTGCAGATAGAAGACAATAACTAACAGAAATACTTGAAACTATTGGGTAGCTAAAAATGTAAAGAGAAACATTTACAATTTTTATAACCTTCAAAAGGTTCGTATTCCTTTCTTCCACTTTAGTGGCAGTTTAAGAATTTACCTGAGATTTTTTAGCCAGTAAATTAAAGATGGCAGGTTGAGCAGCACAATCCACGTGAATAAATTCAGGATTGTAACATGCATCTTAAGACTGTTAACAGCTTCAGCAACTGTCGTACTGTTGGCAACAGGTTGGCTTGCTTCTGGAATACTGTCCATCGAACTCTGGGGTTTGACTGTGTGTATACTGGAGTTCTGTGAAGTTTCTTTTGAGTGGTCTGAATCCTGAAAATAAAAGACAGAAAGTCACAGAAATGTGCACAGGCTTCTCAGAACCCATGCTGGAGAAAGAGGACAGAAGAAAAAAAAATCCTAACAATATGACATCAGCTCTGATCTAGGAAGAAGATTTGCAATTTAAGCCTCAAGAAGCCATCAAAAGTGAAATTTGAGAGTTCAATTTTAAAGCATCTAAATTTAACCAGAAATTTCTCATACACTAATAGTTTAGATGTCTGTGGAAGAAAAGAATGGAGCATGGAGATGCCCTGACACCAATGCAGTGATAAGAAATGGAGTTCCTGGAAGGGGGAAGAACAGAATAAAAGGAGTAATGAAGCATGTGGGTGAAAAATCACAGATGATCATTCACAGAAAAGGTATAGGAGGTAATGCAACTGGGAGTAAAATATTAGCTGTGGGAATAAATAGCAAAGATGAACTAATGAGCTGGCAGATATTAACTTCCAATGACAGAAAAAAACCCCCACAAATGAAACAAAACAAAATTATATGAAAATGAAAGGAGAGGAAACAAAACACATAAAAACTCCACTAAAAGAAACCCAAAGAAAACTTTCAACAACTTTTTCTGTATTTTTTAACTATGTTTAATCCAGTCAGCATAGCACAACCTATTACTACCAATTCATAATGCAAAAGTTTGCCAAAAAAATGTTGGTGTCAGTTTGGAACAGAAGCAGAAAACAGACTTACCCTGTTAAGCTTGTTCTGTTCTGCTCTTACATTCACATGCAGTTTTATAACCTGCAAGACAAAGAGTTCAGTTTTTAGTAATGTTGCTTAACAAAAAAGGTGTAGTATAGAAAAAAAAAAGGGGGCATTATTTTTTCTAGTTTTTTTATAGCTAGATGATTTTAGGGTCCCAACAGAGCTGCAGTGCAAGAATACCCTCTGCCTTTATCAGCAGCATCCAAAGTGCCCTATTAAGGAAGGATTTCCAAGCACAGAGAGAAAACAGGTTGCTCTGCTTTCTCCCTTTCTACTGTGCTTGACAGAGTGGGAAACTTGCACATTCCTCACCTCCTGCTAATTTATTTCTACTTTACTTTCTGCAGAAACCTAAACAGGCCATACAGGAGAAGTTCCATGTCAGAAATGTACTGCAGAAGGGGGAGTTATGAACATTCTTCACAGAGCCCTATGTCACAGGGACTTCAATCTGAGCTAGTGCTGTTCCTCAGGCTGTGCTGCTACTTGCCTGCTGCAGACCACCAAAGCTGCTCTGCTTTGTGCCCCTACCCCCAGATCCATGCTCTCCTGCTTCCCTAGGAGCCAAGCTGATTTAACAGGTATAAAACCATAGGGTGGATCAGAGGAGTTAGAGGCTCTGATGCAAGGAAGACCATGGAAACTGAATGTCAGGGACTAAATATGGGTCTTCGTGGCACTACCCAAGGGATCAGATTAGACAAACAAGAAGACCATCCAAATTCTTCAAATATATCCACCCTCCTTCCTTTTACTCCGTAAAGATTCATGAAAAGTATTCTACAGAACATTTCAAGCCCTCCCTTTGTTAAAGTTTCCCTTCAAAGGAGTTATTAGTCTTTGTTTACACTCTGCTAAATTAAAAAAATACCTATTTCAAGTATGAGAATAAGAACATTTATGCATGAAAAACAGTAATTCGGATTTTTGCTTTAAACACAGGGTTAACTCAAAGCATACAAAATTTTCAATTCAGTCACAAATTCAGAACATTTAGCCTTCCAGTACCTTAAAAAAGTATTGAAGATAAATAAGGAAAACAGCAAATGCACCGCAAGTTGTCCAGCTAACCAAAGCAAGAGATAACACCCCACAGAGTCTTCTGGGTGTAATCAATTTATCTTTTTTCAGTACAGTAGGTCTAAAAAAAAAAAAAAAGAAAAGAAGAAAAGAAACAAAACTACCATTAAATTTTTGTAATGACAGCAGACCTAAAAAGATGAAAGAATAATTCTGGTTTTTGAATGACTGAAAAGAAAAAAAATGTTCCTGAATATTGATTTAACACTGGAAAAATAAAGTTAGACAAATTTAAACATATACAACAACTGCTACATAAACTCTTTTGCAAGAAAAGCCTTCTCATCAAGTGAACTAACAAAACTATATATTATACCTTCTAGTATGTACGTCTGCAACTAATGTATTAATTTACTTCATTGGGGGAACATAAAGGACCCATAAAACTACAGCTACAATGCTAATTGTGTGTCTGCATTAGTCACTAAGTTCTTCTGTTCAGCTCAAAAGAACAAGTATCTTATTAGTGCAGAGCTGCTTCATGGAAGAGGCTGCTACTACAAATGCTAATGCACTGCCCCGTTCAGTGGTAGTACAGCAGTATACCACAGCCAGGCTCCAGGAGATTAATTCTGTGAAAAACATTCTTCCCAGACAGGAATTTCTGCTTGCTCATAGTCTGAGACACGCAGAAAAGCTTATTTTAAGTTTCTGGATTCCAGCTGACATGAGTAAGAGACAATGAACGGCAAAGATGAGCTGTGAAGGTGCGACAATGAGGGGAACGTGCTGGGGCGGAAATGCACTAGAACTATGGAAAAGCCTGTATTTTTTGGATTTTGTAGGATTAAAGTAGATACTGAAAACAGAAAAAGCAGTATTTGGAAAATTCAAGTGTAAAAGCCTCTGCAACAAATACTAAAAATAAACACAAAAAAAGACCAAAGAATTCCACAGACAACTAGTGACAAATTCTTTGCTGCTGGCCGTATCAGATCATTTCAGAACACTAAGCAAAACTTCAGTGAATGTTATCTACTTCAGAGAGATTTATAGAAAATAATTTTTGGGGTTTTTATCAAGGAATTCAGGAGTAGATCAAAACCCATGTAAGGTACTAAAACCCTGTAAGACACTAGAATTTAAAAATGAACCAGCTAACTTACAAGTAGGCACACAAAATCTTATTTTCCTGCCTCTGCCCAAGGCATTCTCAGGGTCGAGAAATCAAAAGCTTTAATGGAAAGAGTACAAATTGAGCTAAACCTCTTAAAAATTTAGTAGGAATAACTTCAAACTCAGAAATCCATTAATTTGTCACTTAAAACTAATATTGAAATATCCACTATAAACAAAATGGCAGACAAAAAACAGCCAAAACCACATCTAATTATTTAGTCAAGTAAGACCAGAAGTGCTAGTGTTTAAAAGAAGAAAGAGATCATTTAGTGGGTATTTACTTAAAGAGCATTCCAACCCGGTTTCTGGACACAAATTGGCTCGAACTGAAATGAGAACTGTTACCTATGTCAGAACACTCAAGCCACTAAAACTATAACCTCAGAGAAACATGTTATCCAATTTACTAACTTCCTCTTTCAAAATCTCTTTATTTTCCTTGCATTTTTAAAACCTCTTTCATATTTGCATACTCATCTGTACAACCAAAAGCATTTCCGGTGTTCTTAGACACACCTGTATAATGAAACACTCTTGCAGAGTAAAACGAATGTTTAAGAGGTTTTTGGTTTAGAAACCTGCTTCTATTATTTAATGTAGTTGATCCAATATCACTAATGAGGATTGGATTCTAACACTATAGTCCCTTTTCTAAATATATACTTTTTTTCCTTGAGTTGCTGAAAAGGGAATAGTTCATTTGCTTTCTTTTCCCCAACAAATTTTCCTCAAAACCAAACTGGAAACCTTCATAACAGCTGGTGAAGGTAAGAAGAAAGCCATTTCTGTTCTCTTGTGGAGATGTGGAATAAGGAATAGGAGACAATCGTCATATTCCTTTAGTTCTTAACACTTACAAACCCAGATGTTGAAAATCATGTATGAACTACATTGCAGAATTCAATCTGCCCAGACATTCACACAGAAGGAAACAGAAAAAAACCTGTCATGGTCAAAGTCATTTAAAAGAGCATAATTATATGACATCACGCTGTTTTACCTGATCAGAGTTAACCATAATGAAGAGAAGAGTCTCAGAGATGTAGAGAAAAATACTCCACTCCAGTAGGCAATGCCTGTCCCAAAAAGAAATAGAATCAGGGACACAAGGGGGAACCATGCATCCTGACTACTCAGCACAGCAGCATCCACCTCTGGTAGTGACAGTGATTCCCATATCTCTCTAAACCAGTTAAACCTGCCAAAAACATGAAAGCAGTATTATTTATCACTTCCAACTGTGTTACAGTAAGATATCTATCAACTCTTCCTCCTACTACAGCCTTTCAAACAAAATCACAGTCAGGTGTTCACAACGACTAGAGATAAAATAATATTCCTCCCCCAGCAATAGTTTTACTGAAACTTCTGGTTTGGAAAGTGCTTTAAATAAATAAATAGATAATGCAAACTCACCCCTGCAGAAACACAACAATGCTTATAAGAGGTTCTACTTTGTAGGGCTTAGCTGTCCTAACTAGTTCAAGGGAGAAGTCTGAACACTGGCCTAGGAGCAAGAACAGAGAGCACCTATGGTTACTACTGTGCCGTGAACTTTGACAAACATCATTCACAACAAAAGTAAATTCAGACAACGGTTTGCAAGTTTACTTGGAAAGACAACCATGTCTTGTGACAGTACTGCAAGTCTGCATACTTCATCACCAAGGCCCTTATTCACTGGATCACTCACATCAGGTAGTAAGTCACAAGAGCTTCTAGAGACATGATGGAGTTGGTTACAAACACCACCTGAATTTTAATAAAAATGCATTTTGTCTGAAGACATGGCTCAAAGTTATTCTGCAAATCTCATCTTCGTGCAAGAAATAAAGTGGTTTCTGCACACTAACAATATATTTTAAACTTTTGTATGTATGTTTAAGTAGACTTCCATTAATGCAAAAATACTGTGCAAAACAAATAATTCATCAAGAAGGGATTGCAGAATAAAATGATAAGGAAATACTCTGCCACAACACAACCTTGGAGAATTACCAGCAAACAAACCCCAAAACCGAAGAGAATAGAGTGCATAAGTTGAATGATACTTAGCTTAAAAAATTCAAAACTAGATGGTCTTTCATTGATAAATTGATTAAGTAACTGCTCTAAAAACATTTGTGACAGAAAAACAAATAAATTTCTAGAAAGCTACCTGTTGATCTCAATGTGCTCAACTGTCCTCCATAAGTAAGAAGAATATTAGAAACAATATAGACAGGAAAAGCACCAGCATGGAACCTTACTATCTGAAAGACAAGGATATAAGGATAACTATCTATAAAAACATATTAAAAAACACACACACAAATATTATCATGAAGTCAAGATGATAATGCAATTAGAAAGTATTTCTTAAAAGATTCAAACAGCTTCTCTTTTTTGTGCGTAAGTATTTTATAAACTCCATTAGCAATGAATGTTACATATAGAAAATACTAGAATCTCTTATAAATGGCGAAATCAAACATGTTTTGATAAATGACCAAATTATAAACAATTTTTTTTCCAGTCAAATCAAATATTAAAAAAATACAGTATCATATAACTCAGTAAAATAAGTTTCAAAAAATTAAAAGGCCACATTCCAGGCAAAAATCTGCATATAGTTACATATGCTTTTAGGCAAAGAATTTTTAGAAGCAATTACATGTCTGTATTAATTGGCTTCCAGTCGCCTGAGTCGTGATTAATACACAAATAGCACGTAAATTCTTCTAAAATAACAACATTGAAAGTCCTTCATATAAACGCATACATTCAAAGGGAGAACCTTGGCAGTAATGTTCCAGCACTACACTTAGGTGCTTGCAAATTAATTACTTTTTAGACCCAGGAAACTGCAGATGGCTAGTCTATTTTTACTGATACCCATGTTGAAATGTATTCTTCATTGATAACCGAAGAAAATTTGTTGAAAAGGAGCATATGGATCTACTTAGACTTTTCCCCCTAACTTTTAATTGATGCCAAATGTATTTTAAAGTTTTAACACTACTGACTCATCAGACAAGAAAGTTAAAGTGACCTACAGTGTCATCCCTTTACAGATATTGAGCTAACCACAAAGCGGAATGCTCCACATTTACAGCAGCTCTTTAGAGCTAGAGTGCTTTTCTAATCCTCTGAAAACTGAGGCCTGACATTTTTCCAGGTGGGGTGCCCTGCCAAGTGCAAGGTTGCGAAATGATCATTGAGTAATTAGTGTTCCTCTTGGCATCATGAAGGAATCTGAAGCACCACAGTAGAGAAGGGAACAAGTAAAAATTTATATAGATGCTACTGACATAAAAACCAATTTAGGCTTTCTTACTTGCCCAAGAACCTGTAGAACTGACGTCTTCAGAATTACCTTGACAAAAAACAAATATTTTATACAATGGTAAGCTTATGTACAAAATACATCAATTTTTAAGAAGCCAACTTAAGTATTAGAATACACAACTAAATTAGAATCCCACAACTAAAATGTATGCCACCTTACTACTGACTTTTTAAAAACAAATGCTGCGAAGTTTTGCTTTCAATACAACTCTGCTGTTGCAAAATACTTGTAACACACAGTACATTTACAAAAAGGTCAAACAGCCCATCTTTAGATTTGTTTACTATTTATTTTGATTAATTCAATACATGTTTTAAAAAACTACATTAGGCATGAATTATACAGCAATGAATACCCGCTAGAAAATAACACTGTATTACTCACTTCATACTGACAGTCTGAGGAAGAGTAGATGTTTAACTCTGGAGCCCTGCTGTCACTTTGAGGCTGAGCAATATGCAGCTTTGCAGAAATCTCAGTAAGAGATGGGACTCTGAAACAGCAATTTAAATGGTAATCGTTGCCCTCGTAACCAAAAAAAAGCCAAACATGCCTTGTTTTCAACTAGTGCAAAGCAGATCGAGTACAGCAAGTGTCACCACAAGCTATGAGCGAAATGGTACAAGGAACTTGTGAATCTTATCACAAAGTACTCCATGACATCCTCAATCCACTCTCCTCTGAACTACCAAGGGCACAGCACTAATGAAAGCACACAAGTTCAGGGAACACACTGCCTCACAGAACAGGTAAATATGCTGAGTGCCAAGAATGGGAAGGACAGATTCTCAAGAATACAATTCAGTTGCCTGTAAGTGTTATGATGTTAGAAAATACGGGGAGGGGCAAAAATCAAGGAGGTATCTTTAAGACTTCTAAAATAAAAAAGGAAGACAGTTTTCCAATCATCTAATACATAGTCAGGTAGTTCAACTTCTTCAAGAAAATTAGTGAGAACCATTATGCAAATAATTACTAGGTATTCTAATTCAGAGGAAAAGTCCAAACAACTTTGTCAAGAAGGTCAGAAAGGTAAAGATGCAGAAGCCAAACACTTAAAGACTGGAGAAACTGTCTCATATCAGAAATATTACAACAGGATGCAAATATTCTCAAAAAACCCCGTATCAAGACGTAAGTTATAATTGCTAAATGTCTTACTTTGCTACTATTATTGAGTCTTCATGTGACCAGGGTATATGAAGTCTGTAAACACTAGGTTTTCTTTCTGAAACGAAAGAGAATTAAAAAATATAAAATCAGTTACAAACAAGATGTGGCAACTGTCTCTAAAAACTACAACGCCAGTAAAACAAAGGTGGCATAGCAACACACTGGGCTTGCAGTTACATTGCAGTTGATACTGCAATACAGATCAGTGCAATTAGCAGGAAACAAAAATGACATTTTTTACCTCAGGCTGTTACAGGACAAGACAGTGAGAGACATCAATGTTTAAAGGACTGACAGTTATGAGAAAACTTCTGCTTTTCAGTAAGAAACTGAAAACCTAATCTAATGAAATCCATCGCTTTTTTTTTTTAAAGTGTCCTTTAGCAACCCATCCTGTTTAAGCTTATGTAGCTCAGCATTCGAGTTCCATAATTAGCAAATAAAAACCATCACCAAGTGCGCTTTTTTTGAGGAACACTTTCAACATAATGCAGAATCCTGCTGAAAGTTCAACTTCCCTTTGCTGAGAAGGAAGAAAAAACAAACATCAGAGGACTAATTTTTCAATTTTTTTGAGCTATCTTTCTTAATAAAAAGTGGGAACTGAGAGACATTTAAGCAGATTATAACAGTACTGCCTAAACCCCACTGCATGAAAGGACTTCAGTTTCTACCAGCTTCAGTCTTGAAACTTTCCAAGAATTTGTTTTATAAATTTATACTTTAGAAGACTTATATTTACCTTTGAGTGACTGGCAGTGGCTCTCTATATAAATTTTGAAAGCTTGATATATCTAGAACATAAAAAAAATTAAGTTAGTCACATTCCCCTGACAGTGGTTACATTAGCTTTAAAAATTGAGTAGCATTCTTACTTGGTTGAAGTGCTGGAGCTGTACATTGTAAAGTAAACCAGTGGAATTTAATAGAATTTTGCTTGAAGAAAATCCTGTAAAGGATGAAGTATTTTCACTTATTAGATAAAATTCTCTGAGAGCTCATTACATCTTCAGAATTTTTTTTTCCAGGAGACCTATGTGCCTTTACATCTATTAGTCAAAATCCCCATATTTCTTATTTCTTTGTCTGCCACTAACAAAAGCAGTATTAACTTTAGTGAAAAACAAACCACCAAAACCCTCCAACATGAAATTTTTAGGTAAATTTATTATCCAAAGGTTAGTAATATTAGTTTTCCATTTCTTCCAAAAGTAATATCCTATACTTACCAAATGAAAAAAGATGTGTTACAGGAAGCTGTACCGTTCTGGAATCCTCTCTGAAGAATTCACAGCCCAAAGTATACTGCAATTCAGGATATTGAAAACAGATCTAAACCGAGCACAACACTGTAATACCTCTGTACTTGCCAATTACATTTCACAAGTGATCTCTGTTCTATCTTTGCTTACCCCCAACATTGTGTATTGCTAATTCAACTGCAAGATGTCCCTGTCACAACTATCTGAAGATACACTCACAGATGAGTATTATACTCACTTCAGTAGTGAATAATTTCTTGGATCATGGATTATATACCATAGACGCAGAGACTGTATTTGTGTCACAGAAAGGAATGTCAGATCTACTTAGACTAGAAATTCTCCAAGTGCAGTGTTCTGCCACTTTTAGGGCCAACTGGAAAGGCCTGCCAGACCCAGCTGGGTAATACACAAAGTCTGCTTAGATTCACTACAGATGTTCCCCTTGCTGGGAGCCCCTGCTGCAAAGATATTCAACTCACTTGTGAAACTCAGAACTATTAAACTGTGCACACCTCACTCTACCACATTATTTGTGGTCTCAGAGCTTGCAGAGGTATCTGATCTATGCTCCTCAGAATCCATATGTGGTGTCTTCAATTATATATTTATTCTCTGCTACCCTTGATAAGACAAATGACTGTTGAAAGGTATAAATATTCAGGAATGCAAAGAGTATATGAAGAAAAACAAACCATTAGAATCTCCAACAAGAACTCCTTAAGAACTGATTTGAGAACTGTTGCTTTGTATATTTCAAGTGCTATTCATGCCTTGTGTTTGGTATTTCATCAAATTAAGTGCTTCTGAGCCTTCAGAAGACAACAAAAGCTACCTTCAAACCACAGTGGAGTGTAGGTCTATGGTTTCTCAAAGTAGCTTAGCACATATTTAATATACTTCCTCTTCCTTCTGTCATAGCACCTGAGTTATGAACACACTAAGCGAGCAATTCCTGCATGTCATATTTTTTTACCTTGCTGCCAACTGCAGCTGGTACCTGAACGACAATGTGGGACAAGGAGGGATAGTCCTGAAGTTTCAGCATCACAACCTTAAAAAGGAGAGGAAAAAAGAAACAGAAGGAAAGAAGAGGAAAAGCCATTACTGAACACACCCCTTAGCTTTGCCCCTTGGCAGTTTTCTACCTGTTGTACCCCTTCCTCTGGAATACAACTGAATGTTCCAATGCTGTCAACAGAACAGATCTTCCCCTATGACTTGCAACTACCACCCAAAGCACCTCTCCCTCCTACAAATTATGTACAATACTTACCTTGGTGGTTGGAAGTAACTCAGCTCTCCAGGACAGATCAGTAGCTTCCAGGCTGTAAAAATTCATGCACATGAAAGGATGAGCATATGCATTACGCAGGCCCTACGTTATGGCAGGGGATTAACATTCCAGCTTCTCTCTCTCTCTCTCTCTCTCTCTGCCCCCCTGGATTCACATTTTAAATTGAGAACAAGTTCAGATGTACTGCAGTTAGCTATGATAGTAATCTATCAAACTATAAAATTTCAAATAGTGCAAATCTTGTTTTTGTAAAAACAAGTTAAACAAAGCTCCAACTCTGTCATACACAAAACACATAATATTTATCAGCCATGCAACTTCAGACACAAAACAAAAACTCTTCATGAGCTAAAACAGCACTGGCATTAAATTAACGTGCAGTTTTATTATCACCTTTTAAACATTCAAAGTACCAATTCTTCCTATGGGAAGATCTAAAATATACCATATAAATCAAAAATTCTGTTAGCTGCTAAAGAGCTTGCAGCAGCTCTAACATGGTGTGTATGTAAGTACATTGAGTTCCTCTCCAGCTCTTTTGTAGGCCCTCTTTAGCTACTGGAAGGCTGCTATAAGGTCTTCCTAAAGTCTTCTTTTCTCCAGGCTGAACATACCAACAGGTTCTCTTAGCCTGTCTTCATAGGAGAGGTGGTCCAGCCCTCTGAACAGCTTAGTGACCTGTTGGAACGAGTCCAAAGGAGGCCACCATTTTTCACGTGTTTGGGGCCCCAGAGCTGGATGCAGCACTCCAGGTGGGGTCACACAAGAGCAGAGTAGAGGGACAGAATCACCTCCCTGATGGCCACACTACTTTTGATGCAGCCCAGGACTTTGGGCTTTCTGGGTTGCAAACACACATTGCAGAGTCATCTTGGACTTCTCGTCCATGAACACCCCCAAGTCTTTCCCCCAAGGTTAGTCTCGATCCATCCACCATCCAGCCTGTACTTTTGTTGGGATTTCCCTGACCCAGCTGCAAGACCTCGCACTTGGCCTTCTGAACTCCATGATGTTTGCATGGGTCCACCCCTCAAGTCTGTCCAAGTCCCTCTGGATGGCATCCCATCCCTCCAGCACATTGACCACGCCACACAGCTTGGTGTAGTCGGCAAATCTGCTGAGGGTGCACTCAATCCCACTGCCCATGTTGCCCACAGAGATGTTAAAAAGTGGTGGTCCCAATATGGACCACTCATCACTGTCCTCCCCTTGGACATGGAGCCACTGACTGCAACTCTGAGTGCAACCAGCCAGCCAGCCACCAGAACCATCCAGATGCTACAAAGCCCACAGTTTTGGAATCCAGCACAGCATGTAGTGTCCACAAGAGAGCAACAGGAACAACTTCTCACTGCTATGAAGGTCAAAAATACAACTTAATAAAGAAAAAGATCACCTGTTTTGAGAAAACCTATTCTTTCCTGTTTTCTTGGTGAAAAGAAAGCATCAATTCTTTACGATAACAATTCTTCTTCCCAATCTCCTCCTTCCTACCGAGGATATTTATATGCTTTAAATTCAAACAGTCTCACAAGATCTATTTGAATAAAGAACAGAAACTGTTTATACTCACCACATTGAGAAATTACTGTTCATGCAGCCATAAATCCAACTACTTGTGTCCTGTAAAGTCAATACCATAAAACAGTACATTACCGATGTGTGACTGCATTTATAAATATATTGAAAATACCAGTTCTTTACTCCAAACAATGCAGGATTCAAAGCTGCTGATAACCTCCTGAAATATTTAGCACGTAGAAATTTTGTACACCAGATATCAGCAACTGTCTTTGGCAGTAGAACCTTGGTGCAATTAATTTACTAAAAAGAGAACAAACTTTCATCTTAGTCTCCACTCCTTTTCTATTTAGTATGTCTGCAGCAGCTATCACCAGTGACCAAACTCTCATAAGGATGTTAAATGCTGAAGCATAAAAGTGAAGATGATTATAAGAAGTCTCTCTCAGATATCCTCAGTTATTTGGAATGAAAGATATTCACCTATTTTTCTTCCATTTCACAATGAGTCAGACTCCTGTGTCAACCCCAAGTGCTATCCGCCATTACAAGTCTGATATCATAATCTTGCAATTACAAGGATGGAAAGGTGAAGCATAAGACTGAGTGGTGGGGATTTCTAGAAACCATTTTGAATAACTTCAGTTGGCCACCGTTTCTAGTTATGAATAAATACAAGGTTAAGCAAATAAGCTTTCATAATTTCTCTTTAAAAAATACCCACCTTACACATCCTGCTTTATCTCTTCTAACTTAAAGAAACATCTCAAGGTACTATTTTAAGTAGTAGAAAAATACTTCAGATATTTAATGTTCTACTGCTCCCTCCCTTGAGAATTTAAGTGTTCTGAAGCAATAGCACCATGATGCAAGGATCTCAGACACTGGTTTGTACCTCCCTCCTCCTCCTCAAGTTGCACTAATCCCGTCTTCAAGACATTGTAACAAATGCAAAAGTTATCTTGTTAAAGCACAAGTAAGATCACAACATATGGGTAAACACTGAAGTGCCACTGAGAAGGACCATTAGGAAAGCACCAACAACAGACAATCATTTTTCACAATGGTGGGGTGAATGTCATCTTTGCTAAAGGGAGGAGTGGCAACAGGAATGGGCAGGATGGAACAGGAAAGGATGTCAATTTTCTTGCCACTAACCTAAACTATATAAATTCTGAAAAGAGTATTTATCCATCTTCAGTTTGCCAAGAGATTAAATTCATTCTTGTAAAAAAAAAATTAAAAAAAATTTGGCTGACTGCCTGTGTCTTGAACTAAAAACATAAGAGCCGCACATCATGGTGTCTCCTCTCAACAGGAGACAACTGAGATGGTGCTGTTTTCTCATCTGTCTTTCATTCACTTCCCCTGCCTAGTGAAAGATGTCTGTAGCCTTGCAGACTCACTTTAATTGTATTGTGGGAAAGTAAACCTACAAATAGCCTTCCCAAATTAGAAGTATGGCAAAAACAAGGCAGCACTAAAAAATAGCATCTTCATTCAAAACCATCAATACAGAACTGCACTAAAGTAAAGGACCAAGTAATCTAGAGCTAACCATGAGAGTCAAAAATAAAACATTTGAGGTTCAAGTTTCAGATCTTGAACACTAAGTGTGACAGGCAACAACAGGTAGTACATCTTACACAATGCATTAGGTTGTGAACGTAAATGGATGTCAGCATTTCAACAACTGTCTTAAAACTGCAGCAAATATAAATTAAAAAACCCCAGAGCTTTATAAACAAACACCAGACATGAAAGATGTATTTTCTCACCAACATACTATTTTCACAGTAAACATGACTGTATGATTTTCTGTGGCTTGCAAGAGGAAATGTGAAATATTTTCCATCAGAGTCCTTAAAAGGTAAAAAAAAAAAGCTCATTAGTAAAAAAACACAACAAAACAAAAAACCCACACAGAAACAGAATGAGGAAAAAACATTACTTACATTGTAAACTGAATAAGTCCATTTTGAGGCTTTGACTGTAATCCACATGAAAATTCCTACAAAAAAACCCCATGTTTTTTTATGCCACACTGCAGGAACTATTATCCTTTTATCCAAAATCTTGTATTTTACTTATTACAAAGGTTTTCTCTCTTATCTGTAAACGGACACAAACTTTATAAATTTTAACCAACATTGAGGATTGCTGCTGCTTAGAATTACATGCACCTGTTATCATCAATTACACAGGAAACAGCAAAATCCTAAGACCTTGTTATTAAATACTAATTGTAAAATAAAAACCCTACAGATCTTGAAGCAAAGGTCTAAAGGCAACAAAACAAATAAACTGAATTTTACTAGTGTAATTACAGGGTGACTGATTAAAGCTGAGTCAGTTATAGCAAAAGCCCCAATCTTTGCTCCTTCAGCCTTTTTAAAACTGATACAGGCCATGTAGAAGCACGTTAGCAACGAGGTGAGTAACACGCACAGAAAACAGGATTAAAGATTAAAGATTAAAGTTTAAAGATATGTCTGGGAAAAAACAGTAAGACAGAATATAAGGTTAATACCTTTCTTCCATGTAACTAGAGTAACAAGTTCATCACAGAAATCCCGCTAAGTGTCAAGAGCTCAGCACAAATAGGGAGATGCCAACATGAAACCCAATTTAAACGTATTTCTCCTTATTGCTAAAAGCTGACCCAAAAAAAAGGTGAACAAACAAACAAAATCAGTTTCACAACCTCTCTGGGCTCTTGTTCATTTGACCACCTTCCTGGGTGAAGTACTTTTTCCTAACATCCAACTGGAATGTCTCTTTTTGCAACAGGACTCTACTGCCTATTGTACTGCCACTGTTCACCTCTGAGAAAAATCTAACTTTATCTTCTCTCCAGTCTTTCATTTAGGTCGTCGAAGACAGCAACAGGATTCCCCTCAGCATTCTCTTCAGGGTGAAAAATGGCAGTTCACTCAGCCTCTTTCCCCCACTTCCTATGCCCCAGGGCTAACCATTTTGGTGGTCTTCCACTCCAATACTCACTTCAGTATATGCCAATGCCCGAATCCCTTCTTAAAAAAGGTGGCCAAATCTGGACGCCAAAGTACAAGCTACTTCAGTATTTCTGCAATACCTTACATTGAGAAAATACCTCAAATAAAATGGTTTTCATAAAATGGTTCAGCCCACATCAGCAAAACTAGGAATAAAGCTGTGCCCTACAAGAGTTGTGTTTAGTTCCCAAGACTCCACACAGTGAAAATTTCTCACTTTTAGCTACCATTCTTGGGAAGACAATTTACCAGGAAACCCTCGGTGTGCAGTCCATCTTACCCTGAAAGCTCACTGGAAAAAGGAAGTGATTGATGAGGCAGATCTGATTACTCAGGATTTCTATGAGTAGCACAAAACTAACATAATGGCTCTGTAACACCCATGTTATCCCTCTTGCAAGCATGGGATGTAAGAGTAGAACAGACTGTATTTTTGACATCCAGCTATTCCCAGTTCCTGAGATTTTTTTACTGGACATCCCGGTGTAAACATGACTCCTGTGCATCCTCCAGAATACAAGCTGCATAAAAGTGACAGATTTTTGCTCCTACCCCTTTTAAACTCTTTAATACTGAAACCAAGTGAAAGCAGATCATTTAGGTCTGTATCCTGTGTATCATTTTAGCAATGTCTAAAGAAGGACAAAGCGTATTCCAAAACTTTGTTAGTTGAGAAGATTAACTATTAACAAAGGAGTATCACTGAATCCAATTCAAAAGAAAACTGCTGCACACCTGGGAGTTCTGTAAAAACTTCAGGATTTTCCTCAAATATCTTTGCAGGGTGTCTTACAAAGTGGTGATTCAGTACAGACATTCTCTTCTTTGGATCCTCAGTTATCTAAAAATAAGAACACATTATCAAACTTTTACCAATGTGTGTGATTTAAGATCATCACATGATCACAGCTAACAAAAACAATACAGTTTTGTGGATGAAAGGCAGGAGAGATTGTGAGAAGACATAGTACCTTTTCTATTCTAAATTCAATAACCTGAACAGAAAAGTGCCATCCATAGTCAATCACTGCAATACAGAAAGTCTACACCTCATAAAGCATAGCTAAAACTTCCAGAAGTTTTATATCCTCACCTGCTCTCAACACAAGGAAACCATTCTATTAACTTTCTTTACAGACACACATGCATTCTTCCTGAAATAACACACTTACGCCAGAGCTTAGGAAAAACTCTCACATTTAGGTTTACTAATCTCAGTTCACAAGTCCAGCTTGCTCTACCTCTTCTCTGACTATTTCAAGCATCCAACAGTTGTAAAGCTACACTAGGATTCGATTTTGTTTGGGGATGGGATTTTGTTTGGTTGGTTTTTGTTTCACTGGTTTGGTTTTGTTTTTTCCCAAACAAATTTTCCAGGACTAATTTTTGTTTCAAAAATTGCAGCCATTACAACTGATTTCTGAAAACTTTTACCCTCCAGCACAGTCAGTAAACTAGAGAACAACTGTACCTCCTTTTTGACTCTCAAAATCACACATTAAAATGAGTACACATGAGAAACTAGAGAAGTCTGCCCCGAGCAGCTTCAAAAAGAACACCTGGAGTCCTTCCTCTTCTATGTCTGAGGCTCTGCTCTGATGTATTTTCAACCCCTTGGGCCTTAATTACAATTCATGATAATTGCTGCATAACGTTGTAGAAAAAAACCTATAAAATATGAGATTCTTCAAGAGTTTTCAAAAAGTAAGATGTAGGATATTCAGTTAGGAAAGCAATATGCAGGTACTTTACTTGCATTCTATTTTTGTAAGTGGCTTTTGGAAAAAATAAACCACCACAAATATATGCTGGTCACTGTGATCACCACACACACTTTTTCATCCTTTGTATACTGGTCAGAGGGGGTGACTTGAACACACACTGAGAGGTCACATTCATAGCTACACAGCTAAAAAAAGTAGTTTATCCTTGTGCAAGGTCAACTGAACCTGCTGCATTGGAAGAAATGTTTGGCCCATACCCCAGCAGCTATAAAGCATCAAGAAGTCAATAATGAAAACCGAGTAAACCTCTAATTATTTCTGACACACTGGTCAAACAACAAAGTCACAGAGTGCGACTAGGACAAAATGACAACAATTTTCCTCAGCATGACTTAGAATAATCAAAAAGGTGTTTTCTGTATAAGAGGAAGACATTTCTCCTGACTAAGCATTCTGGGATGAAAGAAGAAAGTGTGATGGGTAAATATACAAGAAATCACATATACGGACCTGCCTTGTATTTTCATCTATGAGATCAAATAAAGCTCTAATGGTAGCCAGGATCAGTTCTTTGCACCTAGAAGAAAGAAGAAGTAAAATTAAGTCTAGAAAGGAAATATCCAGGGTAATAAAAGTGGTCAGAAGAGTCATCACCATAATATTATGCTGAAGTTAAAATATGGTTTAAAGTGATAACAGTAGAGAACAGAGGTACGCACAGCAAGTCAATTAACCTTTGCTCCATTACTTACCACACTATGGAGAGATGGTCAGTTGAGGCCCAAGCTCTAGGCACAGCTGAGCTCTGTTTGGGGAATGAAAAAAGTTAATCTTTTGTTAGTATTCAACATTTTCAAATTGTAAGCAAGTCTTATTTAAATACTTGTGCAATTATTAAAAAGAACAGTGTTTACCTTAAGAGTTTCAGGGCCTAAGGTACAATAGAACGACTTCTTCAGTCAAAGATCTTACAAGCGATGAAGCACTTGTACAATGGAAATTATAAAACAAAACTACCAAGTTATCTATGTTAGATAGCAGAGACTAATGGTGAAAAGGCAAGTTATGGTGTGGAGGAAACTTAGCAAAAATTTCTTCAAAGGCTGCTTCTATGACTAATCTTACTATTTTAATAATTGATCCAGGCACACAAGAATAGAAGCATGCCAATAAAAGCTGCTGTAGAAAAATCAAGGGCATTCTCAATAAAAAGAAGCATCAGAACACCACGCAGAAAGAACTGGACAGTCTGAAGTTATGACTTCGTGTAAGTGTATTGCACAGATCGCATTTTAGGGACTAACAACATCAAAAACATCTCCCACAGATGCAGCTCATCACCTATCTGCACAGCCTGAAGCTATGAACCATTAATGCATTACACCTGGGATGAAAAAAACACCCAAACCGAACAACCACAGCACAGCCCCCAAAACAAAAGAAAGAACTGGTACCACTGCTCACGAAATCTCACGCAACATTCTGGTCGCCAGCACTCAAGAGAAATGAAAGTAGAGCAGATGCAGAGAATGGTTACTAGGACAAAGGGAATGCAGAGTTAATCTTCTTAGCCTAGCAGGATCTGAGCTGAGACTATTTATAGACAGCCTTCTGTACAACAGACAGGGAGGTAAACACCAAGGGAATGACAACTATTTCAGATAACATTTCAAGCTGATGTCAGAACAAATGCGTTAAAAGACTGGCTTGCGCAGTAAATGGATGTTGGAAACTACAAGTTTTCTCCCTATGCTGAGGGAGAACAGGTAGGGAACAGGTTAATGGAGAGGGGATGCAATGACAAACCTGAATACTTTCTGATGTCTCGTGATTTATTTTGAAAGGACAGATGCCTGCAAAAGCAGAAGACTGGACTCGATGATCCTCTACATCCTTTCTATTCCTCAATTCTTTGAAAAACAATAAATACAAAACAAAGGCTCCAAGCCAGAGCTCTCTTTCTATAAGCAAACAAGAACTCAACTTCTGTGCTGCACATCTGCCAGTCTCTACACACACATCTCTTGCAAAAATGCAGGGAAATAAAACCTGAGCTCTGCAACTGAAACAGTGCAAGAAGGTCATAAGAAGAAATGGTACCAAGTGGTGGATTTATACTACACCAACTATTTATGATCTTATAACTACATACTATCTACTTTGTGTTTTCACAGGTAGTATTTTCGTATTTATTTACACTATGCTGCACATAGACACTGTCATTAGACACCAAAACACGCATTACACAAATGGCTATCTAACCATGCAAAACCAAAAAAATAGTTTGCTTTTTTACCACAACAGATAAGGCACTGTCATGTTGACTCAATCTCGGTAGAAAAGCCAGTCCTGAACGAACTTGGTAATCTCTGAATCCTCCCGCCACAGAAAGGGTAGTTAAATTTCTTAAATCTTGGGCCTTTAGCATCCAATGATTGTTTACAGCTCTATAAAAATCTATAAAACATATTAAAATTAATCACAATTTTCCCAGAAGCCTATTTCATATACAAAAATACTATATAAACATTTAACTAAAAGTCTCTGAATCCTAGAGGATTCTGAGCTCCGATTAGTACTTTTGATTCATGTAAGAGAAGAAAATGATTGTTTTAGCCCCAAGGAGGCAGCAGTTAGGAAAGACAGATACACTTATACTTCATATACCAGCTGAGCACAGACATTGTTAAAGTAGCAAACCACAGATTTATCTGAAGGACAGCCATGGTCCTGAAACAGTCAGCAAGGAAGCAGCATTGCCTTGAAATCAATTGTAGGAGGGAGAATTAATACAAGCACAATAAATCAAATCCAGCAGCTAAAGATAATCCATTCCTCTTGGGTGTCACAGACAATAATGAAAATGAGTATCTCTTCCCTTTCACTCACCAATTCTCCCGGTATCTACATGTAGCAGCAGAATTATCACTAAGCACATATTTAATCAGTACAGTTTAATCAAATCTAGCTTTTTCAAGAAGTGTATAGTACATGCATAATGATTATTCTTTATTTTTATGTCACAGTTATTTAGGTGAGGAGAAAATATGACCTTTCCTGCAAATATATTATATAAAATATATTATTATACCGATATTAAATATTCTTACCCCACCACCTTTGGGAATGAAAAACATTAAATTTACAAACTTCTACCAAAATTATGCTATTTAGGCAATTAATTTGATAAAGAAAGCCATTACAGAGCTCAAGTTTTAAAAGAAGAAAAGAAAAAAAAGGAAAGAAAAACCATCATTCACTGGGGAGCTTACAAAATTTAGTAACATGACCTGCAACTTATCAAAATTACAACTTATGGAGAGCTCCAGGCCTTGCACAGAAACTCAAGTCCACGTAATCCATTTCATACAACACTTGACTTTCTCTGAGCATCCTGGCGCTCTCAAACAACCACCCGAGTAACAAAGGCATAGATTAATTACAGTAAATAAGCAGCAGATTTGCAACAATCTCGCCTATTAATGCTTGAGAGGAGCAATAAAGAAATACGCCGTAAGGAGACAACCCACAATACTCACCGGTAAGATATCTGTCGAAAGGCATCACAGGTGCAACATGAGGTGTGGCTTGTGTAATCAGGAGGTTTATAAGCTCAGGCCTAAAACTCTTCAGAGTGAGCAAGGCCCTTGCAACCAGACCACCCATGGAATGACCTACTATTGCAACGCTGGTCGGTGCAAATTCTCCATCCTTAAGCAAAGAACAAAGAGTAATCAGACACATCAGAAACTAGTCTGATATCGAACTATGGTTATTAGTTGGAGATATTTTCCCCCCCAAAATTAATTGATGGCCTTTCGAGGATAACATTAACTAGCATCAACTTAACAAGTTTACAAAGTGAGTATACATTTACTTTGTATCTCAAAAAATGTGCTTAATATGAAGTTTCCAGCTCAAAAGGAAATACTATGTACCTTGTGTAAACGTAATAAACTTAAGCTTATTTTAATCTCTGAGACTCCTAGGAACAGAGAATACCACAGAACTTTCCTAGAGAAAACTGGATTTGAGGCAATGCTATATTAATATTATATATTAATATATTTCTCTAGCTTATTTTAATAAGCTAGAGAAAGTTTACATCTCTACTAGAAAAAAGCATACACCATGCATGGAGGTATTTATTTAGAAACACAATACAGAACCAAACCAAAGCTCTGGGATTGTCACAAGCAATAAAAATCTGTTAAAGAGAAGCAAATCTCTGTTGCATTATTATCACTTTCAATTATCTACACACACTTTAAAGACTTCCTCCCTTATTCATCACTCTTCAGTTTTCCAGCAGAAAAGGCACCCAGAATTCCAATACCAAATGCAAGTACATTACTCGGCATGTGTCACTACTTACCCTGTACAACTTAAGAATTACTTTTACGCATTCATGCACAAACTTGGTCTGTCGTTGCAGACTGCCACCATACAGTGCAACCAACTCCTCATTAAAGTTGACACTGAAGAAATTAAAATGATACTTGAAGTCAACGTCTTCTGCTTTTCTAAGTGCAATGGAGCCAAGGGAACGCACTAGAAAAAGAAACCACATGAATCAGGACAGTCTAATAGTCACTGCTTAGCACCATCTTTAGTAGGCAAACACATAAATATATAATCTATTAAGAAAAAAAATGTTTTATTAAATCCACTGTTCATCTCGAGTCCTTTAAAAGACAAAGCAGACAATCTCCTTTGAGCTTACCAGTGGCTACAAGGATACTTTATGTCAGACACAAATTTATACAAGGATCAAGGATTGTGTTCCTCCACCCAAGGGCTGTTTTCTCACCTCATTTGTACCTTTTTACTGCCACGAGGACAAGAAGGCAAACTGAGCATTCTTGATTTCAACTGTAGAGGCATTCCTCCTGCTAGGCTGTCCTAAAACTCCTTTGAAGACCATCAACTCTAAGACAACATTCCCAAATATCACCAAAATATGTATAGGGGGACTGCAGAACCAAACCCTATGTGACGCTTTTCCATCTAAAACCTTGAGGGAGAAAATGTTCAGTTTACAAGGTCTTGCTTCTGACCTGTTTCCCCTGTCTAACCCTGGCTGCTGTTTAATACAGCCTTTCAAGTGCAGAATTGTCCCGAGTTTCCATGGAGACATGGCAGGATGGGAACAGTAACAGTTCAAAATAAAAATGCATGGTAGGGAAAGAATAAAATAAAAGATAAATTCCCAAACACAAGTATATAAAATAACTAATGATTGCCAGAAAGGTGTGCCCAAATCCAGCTCTCAAGAGCAAGATTCTCCTAGAGTACAACAGATTGAGGGAACTGCAGAACCCTCCTTCTCAGAAAAGTCTGCTATAGAAATTAAGGTATCAAACAAATTTCAGAGGGGCTCCTGAAATGGGACAGTTATATTGATGAAGTACTTTGCATGTTCAAGCACCCAAACAGATGTCAGCATGATGAAAATTATAAATCTGATTTGTAGTCAATCTCTATCTGTAGCTAATAAGCTATAAATCCACCTTCAAAATGGTTTGAAAATACCTGAAAAGTATTTGAAAAATCAAGTATCTTACTTCAGGTTCATTCCCAAATCATCTTTTACTCAAAGTCTGAGTTCCATACATTTTACAAAGTTCATTTTAGTGCCCATGAATGATGATGAATTAACGTTTCAAAAGTGCCAGTAACACACCCAAACGTCCCAGAAGGCAGCCGAAGTGAGGAGGGGTCAGCCTCTTCTCCGAAGTATCAAGGCAAAGGACAAGAGGAAATGGCCTCAAGTTGCACCAGGGGAGGTTTAGACTGGATCTTAGGAAAAGTTTCGTCTCCTAAAAGGTGGTCAGGCATTGGAACAGGCTGCCCAGGGCAGTGGTGGACTCACCAACCCTGGAAGCATTTAAAAACTGCGGCCCTTAGGGACCTGGTTTAGTAGTGGGCTTGGCAGTGCTGGGTTAATGGCTGGACTGGATAATCTGAAAGGCCCTTTCTAACCTAAATGATTTTATGAAAATAAGTCCAGCAAAGGCAGCAGCAGCACTTCTGTCTTCATTGCTCAGCAAACATGAATATATTTTAAACTAATATGAAAATTGCGATAGCAACACCTTCTCTGCTTATCTAAGTAACTATATTTAACCATAGTATAAAATTGTGCTATCTGACTATAAATTCTGAACAAAATAAGAATTTCCATAAATTCCGTAATAAAACAAAATAATATTCTCAGCCACTGAATAATTTAACAAAGGTTTTGTATAATGCACTTATTGCCAGTCTCTCTCAGTTCCTCAAAGAATACATATTGAAATATTTACTAACCTTAAGCAAATCACTACATCCATAGCACGTTGTACCTCTACCCACCTAGTTTTTTTATTTTTCAGATACTTCCTTTTGATTCCTAACACGCCTTGAAAGTACCGTTCTATTTACTGCCTAGTGATGTACTGTCGTGTTTTTAGAGACAGCATTAATTCACAGATTTGCAATAATTGATGCACAATTACAAAAGTCCATATGGCATCTCTCATAACCATTATGTCTGTAAACTTTGGATGGTATTGTGCCTGGAAGTCTGTATGGGTTGTCTAAAAGTATGAGTTGGTAAAATATTTTATGTTGTTACAAGCTAAGCGAGTATGTTCTCAAAAAAACCAAAACTCTCTAAAGGTTCTCTGAAATCAGATAATTGAATCGTCAAGTTCAGTGCAAACAGAAGGAAAAGCTACCACAGTAAGACATCAGGGTTCAGAGCATGGTGGTTTTCCCCACACATACCCATCCGTTTCGCTAACACAGTGAGAGTGTTACTGTTTCAAAGTCCATTTTAGAGAACAAAAATAACAGTCTGACAAACCCAGCCTGGAAGGAATTGCAGACACCAGAGTAAACCCTGAAACACAGAACTTCGTGTCCATCAAATGATTAGCTTTGGTATTCATAATGAAAAATAAAAATGCTTTAAAACTATTACTTCCTTTCATTTGGAGCCTAGAAGCATAGGAGGGAATAACCTGGGAAACAAAAGCAGGCTGTATGTAAAGTGAGAAGACGACGTTGAGGAAAAAACACTACTACATAAAGAAGTAGGAAATAATGAAGCTACTGGGCAAGCCACAAGATGCTGCTTATTTCTAAAGCATGTAATTCCTTCCCATCACAGATGATAGAGGGTTCGGTCTCTTCTAATCAAATTCAAGTGCTGTTTCCCTTGGCATAAACTGCACAAAACACTGTTCAAATCAAAACCAACTGGATGTTTGCAAACAAAAGTAGAGGAAGGGTGTGGTGCTGCCATATTACAGCACTGTACTATTTCTGGCTTTCAAAGGTTAAAGTCTTGCTCCAGAGAAATAGTATAGCTTAAATATTTAACTGATTTCAAAACAAAAATAATGTATTTTGACTGTCTGAAATTAAACATGGACTAACAAGGATACCTATATCATAATATGATCAATCATTATGACTCTGGCTGATATTATTTCAAACAGAGAACTAAATAATGCATAAATGTGAGAGCCTTTTTTGTAACAAACCTATAACTTTGCCGAACACTTACCCTGTTTGTAACTGCCAGCATTACCAGGAAGAAAAAGAACTGGAATTCCTGTCAATAGGAGGTTTTTGTTTTCTTCAGCGTAGTTCCCTTCCCCATACAGATAGAGCTCATATGCTGGGTATCGTCTGGCTGTTTTCTTGGGTAATTTTATTTTCTATTGCAAAAGTCAAAAAGAAAACAAATACTTTGTTTATAGTGTTACAAACAAGAAAATATAGTGGCTATAGAGCCATTTAAATGATCTGGCTTATATTTTATGTATGGTTTTAAGTTACAGTCCAAAGAATACCGAATGAAAACTGGGGTTTGCTTTAAAAAACTAATTAAAGTATCGAGTATATTGTTCAAGTAGGTATTGCTGTGCAGAATGAGTGGCTGCAGTTACTCCAAACAGCACTTAACTTTAACTAGCTTTGAAACAAACTGCACATTCATAAAGTAAACCCAGCTTATAATACAGGGGTGGAAAGGAAAAAAATGGCATGCCCAAAGCCCAACCACTTCTCCCAGCACGGCAGAATCTGAGGCCAGGAACTGGGGCTTGTGAGTGATCCTCATCATTCCTGCTCCACCAGAATGGTTCTGGAATCCGTTCCGATACAACGTAACTGAGAACAAGGATGTGCTGCTGCACCTGATATGAAACTAACTCTCAAGAACAGGCTTATGCAGGTGGCGGTCAGATGACACCTGTTACGTCAGGGTAAATTACAGATACTCTGAGAATTCTCTTAGGTGATTTTTACAGAGATGTCACGTGCAAGGGGAGTTTAAACAGTAGTAGTAACCACCTCAATATGGCTCATGAGAAAAAAAACAACCCATACTTTGGTGCTTTTCCTGTTTGTTTCATTTTCAGAGTTGGTTTTGTGGCCTAGTGACAAACCACCTGGTTTTATAACAAGACAGGGTTCAATTTACATGTCAGTTGTCATCTTAAAAAGGGCCATATTTCTTGTATTAAAGCCAAGAAGAACAAAGCTGACCCCCTAACCTATCACTTAACTTATTCACAGGATTATGATTTCCAAAGAGAAAAGAACAAAAGCTCTTTGAACCTGAGGGCTGGGTCAGGATTAATCTTAGACCATTAAGTCATGACTCTTAAGAGTAATGTGACACTGTTTTAAACCAAACAAGTAGTAAACAACAACACATTTAATTAACTCCTGCAGGGAGGAGGTTGGTTGGTTCATAACTCTGAATTTCTAAGATACTGATTTTTAAAATTTTGATGAATGCAAATACAATCATTCCAACATTTTATTAATTATATTACACCCACCGAGAGACAAATAAGACAGTAAAAAATAAATGCATTAAGGTGTAATTTATAATTTAAGGAAAAACTTTTGCAGAATAAGGTCAAACCTGAACTCAGTTTTACATCAGAAATCTTTTCTAAAGTCTTCCTTGTTTTTATGAAACAGAAATGTCTCTATTTCAAATATTTCATTTTTTCTCTCAGCTACATCTACAATAAAGGTGATTTAGCTTTAATTCCCTGCCCACACACTCCTTCCCTTTCCCTTTTCTTTTCTGTTTCTCCTCAGCTAAAGCCTATTTTCCTTCTCCCTTAGCCTTCAAACTGCTTGACATACTGGTTATTTGCAACCTTTCCTTACGATGTTTGATATATATATATATAAAATTTCTATTCTCTATGTATTACTTATAAAATTTTAATTATATTAATTATTGAAGTAGAGTGTGTTTCATTCTTTCACTGTGAACAAAAAAGGGTAAGCTTCCTTCAGAGCTTATGTCTTCAGATCATCCTTTCAATGGTCTTTTCCTTTTCTCCATCATCTTGCCTTTCCAACTTCACTGACCTCATTGCCCCATTCTCAATCCTTTGTGCTGCTCCTTTTTCAAAGACTGTCAAAGTTATGTGAAAAAAACTTCATCAGTTTCCATTACTGAACAAAGAGTGCCATCAAGATATGCTTATATGACTTCCTGGCAGATCAAACCAACTGTTCTTCCACAGCATCTTCCTGGCTCATTGTCTTTCCAAAACTTTTACGTAACGTAAAATTCACAAGCTGTCCTTCTCTGGGTCAATGTCGAAAGCAAAAACCCACACCCCGCGAGAACTGTCCTACCAAAACACTGGGGAGGTTTTTTGTCAAATTACAGTGCTCAAATATTATCAACAAAGTGGCAATGCACAATTCCAAAGGAAAACAGACCTTCCTGTTTCATGACGGTGGATTTAAATTTGGAATTCCCAAGACATGGTTTATGTAATTGGCAGCACCGAGCTACAGTAACTTTTTACAATGTCAATGTAGGTTTCATTTTTTCACCCTGGTTTCCAAAGAAATTAGGTTTATGTGAAAAAGTCCTCATTACTAACTTCTGAACCTCTTACCAAGTATAGGACAGGACAAGCGCACATTAAATTCAAGTACTACAATTCTACAGCTCATACAAAAAAAGATCGTTCAGTACAAAAAAGAAAATCTAAAGTGATTCCATTACTTAGCATTAGGCTGACCGAGAGCTAACCCACACTGACAGACACAAAAGTAATGAGACTTCTTCTTTAAGTGTCCAAGTAGTTCTTCGTTTCGTAACGTGATATCAATCTGGAAGCAAAGACAGGTACCTCCTACCTGAATCTCCTACCCTGTGATTTCCTACCAAAGCCAGCACTATAAAGACATGAAAAAATCAAACATATCCCCCCTCCAACAGTAAACAGGTACTTGAAAAGTATAATGCCTTAGCAAATTACTAATTCACAGTTTCTCCCCCAGCCCAAGATACTGTTTTCTACACAGTGAAAGTCATAATTCAGGAAACAGAAATTCCAGGAGACAATACTGCCAGTGGTGACTCGCACCACTTGCACGGAGCTACTGCTTACCTTTAAGCCTTGCATTCCTTACTAGCACAACAGCTGCCTAAAGATGCTTTGTTTTAAGCACTGACATAACGAGTAAATACAAAAGACGTGTGGTGGCTGACAAGAAATTCAGACAACAGCCAAAAACATGACACAGATTTTGCTAGTAACTTGCTGTTGCTTGGCTTCATATTGAAGCTGAAGTAGGTTTTGGCTGCTAAGAGATCTGAAAGCTTGCCGCGCAATATTTAAGTATTCATAACTGCTTAAACAAATTTGTCCTACAGCACTGACAAAACAACCCTTGTAAGCTATACAAAGTTTCTGTTTTGTAGGCTAACATGACTGCGTCGAGGTTAGCAAATGAAGGTTAACAGATCCAAAAATTAACAAAAAATTAACAACTTCGGTACTGAAGTTTTGCTTTTAGATCTTCTTTACTATGCAAGCCAGCTTGCAACCTACTTCGGAACAGGATATTATTTAGAATACTTCATATTTTTTCCAACATAGATCTTAGATAATGTTAAATGAATGTCTAGAAGTCAACAAATTATGCTTTTAATAAGACAGAAAATGCTGTAGTAAGAAGTACTATTAGAAAGAGAAACTGCTTTCTCATAACTGCATGCAGCATTAGCAGTGAACCTACAAACACATATTTACATCCTCCCACTATTAAGTCAGAATACCATGTCTGGAAAACAGATATGTTCCAGCAGCAGTTCCTTCTCTCAGACTGGTCCCAGGTTTTCAGACAGACTTTTACAAGCCTCTGTTAGCAAAACAAGAGGGACCTCAGACAGATTTACAACTTCTCCTATACACTGCAGGACATGCCACCTCTGAAGTGCTCATAGACAGGACTTTACTGTTCACTACCTTGAGACATACACATATTCAAACTTCCGTTTTGCGCCTTTTTTGACACATTATTTGCTTCCCACCACAAAGTCACGAACAGGGCCAAGAAGTGCAAGGTTTGGCCTCCTGGACACTGGCAGTGCTGTGAGTGCCGTCAGAGGAGCTGGCCCAGCCTCTTCCTCAGCCAACGCTCGGATGAGCTCCTGACGGGTTTTACCGCGGCTACAGGTAACTACGGGCATTTGCAGGTTAGAACGCGGGAAGGTTTTGTACCAGTGGCAGTACGAAACACCCCGCTGGTTACAGGTGGGCAGCTCTTCCCACCGCCATCTCCCGAGGGGCACCGCCACACGACGCGGGCACAGCAGCGCCTGCTGCCAGCACACGGACCCCTCACCAGCCCGCACTGCCCGTCCCCCTTTAGCGCTCGCCGCCCCGCAGGGGCCGCCTCGGCTCGCCAGCGAAGCGCCGAGCTGGGGCAGTTCTCCCTTCCCTGAGCTGTGCCTCACGCTCCGGCTCCTCCCGCGGCGGGGCGGGCGGCGACGCCCCGGGCGCGGCGGGTCCCACCTGTTACACGCCGCCGCACTCACCAGGTACTCGGGGTACTCGTACATGTAGGTCATGCTGCACCGGTTCTCCTCGTAGATGAACAGCACGTCCCGCACCCCCAGCAGCACCAGCGCCGCCAGCACCCCGTAGAAGAGCGCTGCCAGCGCGGGCAGCCGGCGGCCCGCCCGCCCCATGGCGCCCCGCGGAGCGGAGCGCTGCTCCCCGCGGGCTGCCCGCGCACA
>VXAY01002117.1:1190882-1241238 GCA_013399855.1 Oxyruncus cristatus | reverse complement strand
AAAAAAAAAAAAATTACTCTTCCTGCTCCCCACTGTACAGCGGAGGCAATACAAAAACCAGCTTCCTAAAGCAAGGGGTATTTACATACAAGGGAAGTACACAGTGCGTATACATACAGCTGCATCTTCATCTTCACTGCTCAATACTTATGCCTCCCTCCCCACCTCCCCCGTTAAAAGAAAATTTACTCAGTTTTCCAACAGTATTTGTACCATTTTTATTTGTAAAAATAACCATCTGAATGCACTGCAAGAGTAGTTTACAGTTAGGGTTCTTTATAACATTAATACAGCATTCAGTAGTTGAAAAAGTTATTAAACTGTGCTTGAGAAGATTCAGGTTGAATTCCAAGTCATTCACCGAATTAACTTTTTTCCTCATTTCATATGTGACATTTACCCAAGTCCTTAAACTTCAATTTACAAAAGCAAACAATACCGACAAAACCCCACTGAATCCATCAAACAATATTTTATATTGTTTATTACAAATGTTATGCAAAATATAACACTGGCACCAGATGCGTATCACCATGGTTTGTAAAGATATATTGCACATGCTAAAGCATAAAATATAAGACAAAACCTACAAAACATAAGATATTGGCTTTAATATGTAGATCACTGCATAAGAAACGCGTAAAATTACATTTTATACACACACTCAGATTGTCACCAGTTTAAAACGCCCTTTCCTATAACACTGACCTAAGGTTTAATTTTTGTGTGATAAGAAAGCATTTTCAGCACTGCAAAAATTATACATTATTCCTATAGAAATTTAGCATATTAATTTTCATTTCAATGCAGGTAGAACATATGAAAAGAAGAAACACTTTATACATTCAAAGAAGGTCTGAAATGAAAATTTACTGGTAATATATTGCTTTTATAACACTCAAATGAAAAAAAAAGACAAGTTTCACAAAACATTTCCATTATACACAAATATAAAAAGGCACTCTAATATTTCTTACATGACTAAGAATAAAAATCACAATTTTTTTTTTTAAATCATTCTCAAGATACATAACCAAGTTTCTCAACAGTACAATGGATAAACAAATTCATTTCATGTGTTTGTTCTAATTCAATAACCTGGCAGTCGTTTACTGCATAAAAGTACCAAACACATTATGGTGCCCTTTTAATAGCGATGAACAGAAATCCCCTGAGCTATTTCACAGCAATTTCAGGCAGTCCGGAGGTTGTAACTCAGAATTTATGAGAGAGACTTGGGACCCCATCCTGCTATGGATTCCACCTGCAGCTGTGGTTAAAATACAGGACAAAACGATCCTGCTTATACACCTGGGCAGGCAGCTGCCCCTCCCCAAATACCCTTTGCTTGGTGCAGACACACAAGTTGTCCATGTACTGTAAATTGCAGGATCCAGAGTTAAGTGCAACAATTATGTACGATTACTCTTGTAAAAAAGTCCAAAGAAAGGCAAGGAGATTATTTACAAGAGTAAAATTACTCCCATGCTTAAATACCTGCCCTAAATGACACATATGTTTCTACATGTGATAAATTACAGATTAATGTGCTAGCATACAAAAAAAAGAAAAAGGGATTCCGGTGACTCATGTGAGACATGGGACAGGCCAACACTGGGAACTTCCAAGTGTCTCGCTCGTGGCAGATTTCCTCCTCAATACAGCACACTCAAAACACGTCCACAGGGCCCTTAAGGGGCGAACACAGCATATGTTCCAGTGATTTTTGGAATGCTGCATACTGACAGCACTGTTAGTTTATAGACTAGTTTAATGGGTAAAGGTTAGGTTTGGTTCCTAGAAGGATCAGCATAATTCACCTCTGCTTCTGGGATGTTGTGCCCATCACTAAGAGGCAGCAGCTGTTGGATTACACAATCACCAGAGCTACGAGGTATTGCAAAGAGAAGTAATTTCACTAACTCTATCTGGTAGTAAGGAAAAATACTGAAACTTTTTGAATAGCTGCTTCAAATAACGAAACAACTCTTTGTAAAGAGTGCTGGTTTTCTCCTAATGAAGCAATTTCATGTATGACGCTGTAACTTTTCTGTATTTCCCGGTAAGACATGGTTAATCCTGCCAAGGAGCCTACCTACATTTCTGCTTAAAGTAAGAATCCTGCTGTTAGACAAGTGGCAGCTATTTCCCATTTGTTTGTTTTCAATGCCATCATTCCACATAAAGAATCCAAAATGTGGAACTCCTATTCGTTTTGGAACAGGCACCACTGAAAACTTTAACAACTGATCTCTCCTCTTATGTTCAGTGCTTGAAGTAAGGTGGTTATTGCTACTCTGCAACTTTAAAAAGGAAAACTGTTGAGAAAAATCAATCATTAAAAAGTTATTTTGTGCTATTACTGAGGAGAAAACCAGGGTTTCAGGTGCTCTGTCTTTCTGCTGCATAAACTGTAGAGTTGAGAGAAAAGAGACACTATCCCTTGTGAGTTTTTTGTTGTTAACTTTGGAAAATTGTTAACGTTCAAGGAAAAATATTTAATTTTCACAAGGCAAAATCAAATTAATATATACATTTTCTTTCCTAATTAAAGAACTGAAATCTGCCAATAGATTTTTAACTATTCCGCGGAACACGGCTAAAAATATCACAACCAAAATAAAAATCCTTCCTTTTCATTTCCACTGCCAAAAGCAAGCACCAAGGAAGCTCATCTCCCTCTCCCAGCACAGACTGGGGCCTGCAGACAACCTGAGCGTGACTCACAGGAATGTTAACACCTTGGCTCCGTGCTGTGCTACCTTTTCCCCTCTTTACTGCAGCTCTACGGTGTTTTCTCACCTGTCTGGCAAAGGGCTGGATCCTTTTCTTACGGTCTTTAAAGAAGGGAAGGTGTTTTGCTTTCTGCTTTTTACCAACATAGCCAGCGGACCCAACCTTTGCATTCCACACAAGATGATGGGCACTCTCCCTAAGTCCATCCAGCCCTCCTTTTGCTTCTCAGGCCATCACTCTTGCCTAGATTCACATTTCATTTCACACCGTGCCACACAGTATGCATAAATGCTAACTAGGAGAACAAGCCATAGTTATTTTTCCTGGGCATTCGTTTCATTTCAAATAAATAGAAAAAAACATTTACATTAAAAGTATATGAACATATTTTTTTAGTCTGGAAAAAAACCTCACCTGTGGTCAACACATCAGTTAAAAATGTCAACTTGAAACCTGCGTCATAAAATGTAAAATTCACTCAAGACTACTCATTACCTCAAAAGTTTATATCTTTATGGTTTAGGAAAAAATACTTCATTATGTCACTCACATTTGAAGAAAAAAATAAAAGTAGCAAAGTCTTCAATTTAATTACTGAAGCATTTTGGTCCTCTTGGTACAGCTGGTTAGTTCATGATAACTTTTTGTTTGGGTTTTTTTGTTTTTGTTTACAAAGTCTCATTCTTCCTTTTGTACATCTGTTGCAGAGGAGGCTCGTGGTCCGTTTGACCTAGAAACTTTGGCAGAAGGAGTAGACATATTCACAAAGTTGACATTGCTTTAAAAGCTGGTGACAATAGGCTTTTTAGCATGTTATCTCCAATCCCCTGCACAGTACACTGCTATGTTTTCTGGTGTTTGGTATTTCAACTTTTGGTGTTATGCTTTCATTGCTTTACCTTTGCTCTGTTAATCCAAACACTGGCAAAAGTATTCTAAAAGTTGATACTGTTTACAGTAAAAATAAGTTATTTAACCATAGAAAAGGAACAAAAAAATCCATTTAAGTTGGCAAGTCATTATAAACTTTTACATACACTTTTGTCTACACCCGATTTCTCCCCCTCTCCCCTTTTTTTTTTCTGATACTGGAATCAGGATTAATGGCTCAGGTGACAGAAACGTCTCATGACCCTAATTCTGTAGTGCAAATAAACCATACACATTTGTGCTGAATTGAAAAAAAAAGAAGGGCCAAGTGATTTTCATTTTACACAAGTGGTGTCCATGGGAAAAGTGAGATGAGTAGAATTTGGCCTTAAGAGTTAACTACATTTTTTTAATTGTGTGCTGCAACTAAGAACTGTAAAAAGTGCCTTCTTATGTTTAAGTGCTTAATACAGGCAGAATGTAAAAGGTTTCATTTCCTGTAGAAAAGTAATACAGGCAGTTTTAAGATTACAAGTTTACCTTTGGTTTGTATAAAAAAATTATCTAATTAACAGAGCCCCTGGAAGCAGGAAACAGACAAACGTAGGAAGGGGGTGATGCTCTAATTTTGAAGGCTACGCTGGAAATATGTGTGTGTACTAACGGTACAGCTAAAACATGAAAGAACTCTTCACAAACAGTTCCCTGTTTATTTGTGCTGTCAAAAAGAAAAAAAGGCATTTTCTCTTTTTCTACTTAAAATAAGAGGTAGAGACTTTCCACAGGGGCACTTTGGGCCTAAAGAAAACATCAGGAAACTGAAAAGCTGCAGAACACTAATGGGAATAAGTTCCAGTAAATCCCTCTGATTTTGTTATTTAAAGGCTTGATTCTCATCAACACTACAAATCTTTCAATACCTACTTGTCAAGAATAATAGTTAAGAATACGGCTGTGGGATTTAAGCTTTTTAAAAAGACAAAAATAAAGCTGAAATGAAATAATAATGAAGTTTGTGAACACCAATGAGTCAAAATGTTTCAGAATCCGAATCATTTTCATTGTACCCATCCTCTGTGCCTATGTTATTACTCAAGGGCTTATTGTAAGAGTTAATGCTACCCATACTGGAGCCATCGCAGAGATGTGTCCTGCCCAAATTGTCTTTTTTAAAACAAACGAAGTTGAAAGCCGTCACTGAACTGGAAGGAGAAAAAGGCATCATGGTAGCCAAAATGAGTGCCAGGCAGTCAGCCACGTCTTTGTTAGGAGCACAAGCCAGGGCTGGCGTATGACCTGGGCACAAACGCAGACAAGGCAACGGTTAGTACTGAGGTACCGGGGGTGGCACCGAGCATTCCTCAGATACATCTCTAGGGACGTGGGAGCGGGAGATGTATGGCCGGTTACAGTCATGCCAGGCAACAGGGGTGTTACTCATTTCACGTGAGACATGCTGGGAACATACACACTCTGGGGGGCATTTAAATCACCGTGACCACAACAAGCACTATTTTTTTTAAAACCAGGCAGCAAACAGACTTCACAATTTGAATAAAAGCACTTGCTAAACACAATTCTACAGCACGGACAGTATGATGAATACAGAACACGGGGAGTACAGCAACAGAGACAGAAACTGGCTTCAGTTTCTGTGTGTATGAATGAGTCTCATTCTGAGAACAACGACTTCCATTAGAACATAAAAGACATTGGTTTAAAAATATTTTGATTTAATAAGCAAATGATTTTAAAGACTGATCAGCTGCGTATCAACTCAGAGAGTAGTTTGTTTAGGAATTAAATTATAAAGAATTAGACCAGTGCACAGGGTACATGGATAGCAGGTATGACTACATGGATGTTTAGTTACCCAAATTTACATCATGTTAGAAGAATAATGGCTGTATTCAGCAAGCATGGCATTTAAAATACATGACACTTTAAATACAAAGCTAATATTATTTCAATGTCAGTAAAGTGAAGGACTGGGGAGCTATTGGAAGCTTGTCTTCACTGCAGTTTAACTTGGCTCCTGTCCAAGTGCTGCCCCTAAAGCTGTTCTTCACGTACCCAAACCTTGGAAGCCACTGTGCTCGTTACACTTGCTGTCTGTACATTTTACAGGCCACTGTGCAGCACTCCAGCACTTTCCATCAAATCCTCCTCTATGTTCAGAGCTGACAAATTCTTTTGCAGCTGGCTAAATCTTAGATGCTGCAGTCCTAGTAATCTGAGGCAGTGACCATTACTGGTACCTGCTGCTTTCAAGTAATCCAAGAGCGCCTCCAGCATACATGAATTTGGTGGGAAAACGTGAGCAGAGTTTTGTGCACATTTGAGCACTGACTGCAGTCAATGCACTTCCTCTTCCACTGAGTTCCAAGCATTAATATTCTTTAGAGTTGTACTTACACTAGGATTGTAATAAATGTCTCTGTTTTAAACTTGTTCCTAGAAAAAAACTACAATTAGAAGAACTAAATGTGTATAAAATTTAAACTTAATTTTCATTTGTTACCTACATACAAATTAGCTGGATCTGTATGTACACTTTTAAGGATAAAAACTGTTATTAGAACCTAGCCTGGTTGCTTTTTCTGTTCCCTATCTCTACAATGAGGTTGGGGCAGATGACTTCAGTGGAACTCATTCATGCAAGTATAGCTAGGTGGCATTTGGTTATAGTAAGTACTCACCACGCAGTTCTTTTCATCCATAGATCTCAAATGTCTTGCAATGATAGGTGTTATTATTGTTACTTTACAGATATGGAAAGATGGCAGGTACCAAATTGTTACATTAATGCCATGAAGTTAGTATTGTAGGAAAGATCAACTTATTCAAGGAAGACATTTTTTAAAACTATAATTTTAGACTCACATCCCTCTATAGGCTTTATAATGTTTAGGGAAGGACTTCACTGAAGTCTGAAACAAAATTATTAAATTTATTAACTAATCACGTATTTTATGAGCAACAGTAATTTAATTGCATCTTGGATTAGGTCAGATAAATGGCAAGCACAAGGTTTGATCTCAGAATGAACTGGGACACACTCAAACATTTGTCGATGGTTTTCTTCCTACCCATTCAAACATGCGCTGATTGAATGCATAATCCTTAATTCTTCTGCAAGGCGTCAGAATTATCCGGTGCCACTTGCATGTTTAGGAAATTCAAGTTACCACTGCACTCAAGCATTAAAAAAGACTAGCTGTTGACAGTACATGCAAAATGAACAGTAAAAGGGACCACTGTGATGTTTAGAATACATTTTTATATTAAAGAAAAATAAATAGTGTCTTTTTTATGTTTTTAAATAGGTACTCACACAACTCATTGTCTGTTCTTGGAAGGATAAAAGCATCAATGAAGTCTATCATCAGCTTTTAAGTCTATTGCTTCGGTCTGTTGTAAAATTACCTGTGGGGTCCTACTGAAGACTGTCAAAGTGTATTATTTACTTACCATTTTCATCTACTGCTAGGACACACGCCCCTTTGGCCAGCAATTCTTCAACCACCATCTTTAAGCCGTTTCGTGCAGCAATATGGAGAGGTCTACAAAAACATAACAACTAAATTCAAGTTCAGGTTAAAACAGATTTTCTAAACAAAGTTAGGTAATGCTTAAAGCATACCCAGCATCTGAAAGAGAATGTTTTCCTTCCTAGGATCATTAGAATTATATTGCAGACACTAAATTAGATTGCAGCCTTTGAAATAATCATCATCTTGTACCATATCTATAAAACATATGTGCAAGCACAGAAAGATGGCTGAAGTCTAAAGCCTTTCTTTAAAAAGTTCATGTTTTTGCACCGTTCGCAGCACGCAATTGACATTTAAATGAAAATGAATCTAATGCTGAAGACATGCCTGTGTTCCATCCTTAATTCTGGCTACTACAGACTGTTCAGAATCGTTGTATTGCCTTTTTATCCTCGAATATTCAATTGCTAATCTCTGTTATTGCAGAGCAGCTGGAAATTAAAAATAACCACCTTTCCTGGCCCAACACCCAGTGGTCCTGTTTGGGGACATTAGCGGGACAGGAAAAACATTTTCATATTGGAAGAGGGGAAAATTGGGCTAAGATGGAACGAATTCTTCTGCAAGCAGTAGATCATCTGCCACCCGAAATCCTGGTTGAACCTCCTACAGTGGGATTCCCCCGTGCAGGTCAAACAGCTGCAGCTGATAATGTGTGCTAAGGACAGGAGTTACACGTACAGCATCACCTAAAACACCCCCTGGAAATTAAATGCACCGCCTTAAGTCTAAAGAAGTCTAAATTAATTATTTCAATTTAAGGTGAAGCTCCAAAAGCTAGAAAATGCCAGACGTATACTTACACATTCATATGATTAACAGACATTTTGATATAGTCGTCAAATAAATGACTTCATATAAATTTTTCCACCAGATCACATATGGAATTGACATCAATCGAATCAAAATTAAAAGAGAAAATGCAGAACAATTCTGCTCTTTTTTAAGGGAAAGCATTCATAAAAATCAGAAATTAACTTTACTGTTCTATGAAAAAATCTGAGACATGAATTTGAAATGCTAAATTGGAATCTTCTGGTAAATCAACTGAACTTGAGAGGATTAGGCTATACTTACGTCTGCAATGCATTATTTTTTGCATTAATAAGGCTCTGTTCTTGTATCTTGTCAAGTATTAACAAGGCACATTTTTCATGACCCTGTAGTCAGGAAAGAAACCGAATAGTGTTAATTTGCTGAGGAGTCTGAAACTGAGGCAAAAGAAATGTTACATAATAAAATGTTACATAATAAAAGTGAAATTTAATAAGTCAATGTGAGATACAAAACATGCTGCTCAGTAAGATTGTGTAGAAGGTGAACTATAGGAGCCTTAAAATACTATTTTTGAACTGCCACTGCTGGGCTGTTTTAGCACATTCAGAAATTTACACATTCACCTGTCTTACAACATTCAAATTCATTAAATATGAATTCATTTCCTCAGCTTTCAGAGAATACTGCTGTTTCTCTTGAGAGAGCATTCAGTGCATAATCAAAACTATCTAGTGATACAGAATGGTTTCATCTCAGAAAGCAGTAATACACTTTCTGGGTCTTTAAATGCCTTTCTGTATTATTAATAAGCTATTACAAAACCCTGTCAGTGTGACAGAGCTCTAACAATGAATCTTTGGGAATAACACTGATCCAAGGCCTTCTTTCTGATCTTGTTTCAGCACAGCAAGTTGCAGATGCTGAGCCTACAGTCCTGGCAGGTGGAACAGCTGCCTGAAGGACCTTGAGAATTCAGCAAGGCTCGTGTATCTCCAGAAACTAGAATAATACAATCAAACTGGAATCCAATCTGTGGTTAGGAACAAAAGAGAAGGTCCAGGAGAGGGAATTCTTTGAGCATTTTTTCTTGCAGAAACAGCAGTAGCAATTAGAATTAAGAGGAAGAGGGGGTAGGAAAAGACACCACCCCCAATCTAATCAATGCCTGTGGTTTTGCTGCTACTCTGTCAAGGGAAAATTTTGGGTTCCTTCCACAGAAATTGGAGAATAAGAAAAAATACTTTTATTTTTATTTTGCTACTGAACCTGTAAGCTATTTTACATCGAGATTATCTGGTAAAATCTTACAGGATTTCCTTTACTTCTCTTGGTGTCACTTATGTTTCAGTTGTCCTACGAGGTATCCCTATTTCTCCATGTACCAAACTTTGAAACAGGCCTGAGAAAAAGCTTGGAACAAGTTGCCTTTCTCATGACATGTTTGACCACCACATTTCCACTGCAGAAAAAAAAGTTGGGAGCATAAAGGCACATATACATTCACCCAGATTGCGATGAGCAAAAAGCATAGAGAGGTCTTCAACTTACTTTACTGCTAGCCAAGTGCAAAGATGTATTTGACTCCTTATCTTTTAATGTCAGGTCAGCCTTGGCAATGTTCACCAAAAAGTCTGAGGTATGGAGTAGGAACCAACGAACAAACCCAATGGGCAGATGAACATGTCAAAACAGAGGAAAAACATTACTATTTCAATATATGTGTGCATACATGCTAATCAATTAAGCTCTATAACATGGAGTGAAATTAGTGAATGAGAACAGACTAATCTTGCGCAGTTACTCAGCAAGCAAAGTCAGAGCTAACAGCTCTCATTGTGCCCCAAACTGTCAAACATATATTAATTTTCATTTATTTATGAACTTCCCTATTTGCAGATCAGCAAGTTTTGCCTGAATCACCTTCTCCTGAGAACAACTGTGAATCCTGCTCTGAGAGGACTAAGTGCATATAAAGAATTTGGGGGTGCAGCCTGTGCTGTTGAAGCTAGAAAAAAAGGAATTCTCCAAAGACAACAGGTCCCAAATCTGTATGCCTATAGCATATAGTCTAGCCTGGGAAAAGCAGCTGCTGATAGCTGTCATTTCAAGAACAGGAGTTCCTATAATAGAGGACAGAAAAAGGTTATACAATCCTTTTCACACGTGCAGCTTTACTGCTCCATAAAATCAAGGAAGTAAACAGGAGAATAGAATTACTGCTCCCCTCGTGCTCTTTACAGTGTGCTCTTGGGAGGAAATAAGACTCAAATTTGTTATTGCAAATGTTCACCGAGACTGCTGAGAAGAAAAAGTACTTTTTTACAGGTGTAAAGGGAGCTTCTTACAGAAGCGTATTCATTTATTTTCCTTTCTTAGTTTTCACAGGATAAGCAGGATGACTCGTTTGGGATGGTAACTGCAGTAGCACTCTCCCTTCAGGACGAAGAGAGACAGGCGTGCCCTTACCTACAGCCCCGACGTGGCCGTTCTGAGCTGCCATCATGAGCGGGGTTTTCCCCGCGTGATCCGCCGCGTTCACCTGCGCGCTGTGGCTCAGGAGGAGCTGGAGGCACTCCACGTGGTCGGCGAAGGCTGCGGCGTGAAGGGGCGTTCTGGGGGAAAGGAACACAGCCACAGCTTTCGCTAAAGAATCGCAACAGTCACGTGTGCCCACTTTCCCAAAAACCACAAAGTGCTTTTATTTTTTTTTTTTCCCCCCCTGCGTAACTTAACGTTATCACCAGGAGAAAGTTATAGCAGCAGCATCTTAAGTAAGTTAAACAATATTTACGGTCTCTGTCCTGGGAAGCAGGAAGGTGGATACCGGTAAGACATATGACACTGTGAAGAATCTCATACTAGCAGCGTATTTATTTTAACAGAACATACTAACACGAAAAGCAGCACAATCCCTCATTCTTGTTCCTGTGATTATTTTCTTTAATAAGCCTCAGATGGGAAGAACTATCAGAAAAGAACAGATCCATTACTTAAAAAAACTAAAATATTTTAAGTTATATTTAAAGATACTAAGGGAACAAGCCACAGTAACAGCATTACTCTAAAAGCTAAAAGGAATACAATCCCCTTTGAAGGCAGTTTCTAGAAGACTGAGACATCAGAATTCGTTTGCTCTTGCCCTTTGGCATTTTGTGTCTGAAGTGTGACTACTAAGATTGAAAGATAGTTGGTACACAACCCAGATTTGTGTTACTTCAGTTTTGCTCATCAGTAAAGGTGAGGTGGTCTTACCCTTACACAATTAAGTAATCACCATTACTGAGGGTATTAGATTTGTTTTAATCAACAAAAGCAAGGAGTATTCAGTTTTTAGAATTTCAGCCATTTTAATTAAATATACAATGAGGAGATTATCAATGTGACAAATGAAGGGTTTGGCTGAATGCATATCTCTAGCTGCGTCAGTATTATTTTGCTGCACAGGTGTTTTCAGTTGTGCGCCCTGAGAATGCAAACATAACATGAAAACTTTTAATTAAATATTTTTCTATATGTAAATAGCATCACTTCATTTAGCAAAGAGAAATTTGTTTAAACATCTAACAAAGAAAACAGGTTCAGGGAAACAGCCTGTAGTCAGAGCTGCTCTAAACAAACAAAATGCTATTTTTTTTTGTGTTTCTTTCCATGTGTACTATGACACTGAATACTTCATCACGTTCTTGCTTCAAGTGAGCCACCATTTAACTGTGCTGCAGTGCAAACTGCTGTCTGAAAGAGTCAGCATGACAAGTCTTAGCTCAACCATAACAGATAAGGATTAGTTCCAGGGGTTCAGAAAGAACTATGAAAAATACTGAATGGATTCACGAAATGCACTTTGTTAAGGAAACTATTACCCACCTTCCTTTGTCATCTTCACAATTGACAATGCTGGCGTCAATGGCTCCAATGAGTAGCGATGCACAGTTTTCATGATCATTGATTCTGCCAGAGAAAATACATTTTCAAAAAGGTAATAAGTCTATATATTTTTCCACTTTGCAATATTAATTTACTTTGCTTCCCATTAATATTTTTTACTGGTTATTTCCAAGTTACCCTAAAATACCTCTGTCTTAATGCTTTCAATCACATTTCTGCATATTCATCATCTTTCCATTTAACCAAACTGCATCTGCTACTATGGATTTCAGTCTCTAAAGCAAAGCTGATCCTTAAGTCACTATGCATAAAGGTAATTTCAAAGTCCAGCACAAACCGAGGACTAAAACCTTAATATGTTAAAATCCTGAGTCTGGATGTCCAACACACCTGGATCTGGAAGGCACTCAAGCACAGACACTTACATGTAGAAAGATTTATTCTAATGTTTAAGGTATTGAAGCCCACATCTCTTTCAACTCATACATTTAATATTTTGATTTGGTAGACGTATTAAATTAATACTTTTTCTGATTATTGCTAATTTGCCTTATTTCACTATGAAAATGAACAGTATTTAGTAATAGTACAGGACACACAATCTAGCTAACACATTGCATTAGCAGCTGTTTTCATTTTAAATTTACATATATTTTTAAATTTCACATATGTTAATAGTTTTGAGAATTGCATTCTCATTTAAAATAAATATTGATTTTTTTTTCAAAGCCATCACTAGAAATTCTGATTTAAAATACTATATTTCAGTCACAAAGGATTTTATTTTAAGTGGAGTAAAAAAAGTGTTCCAATATGCTTTTATTTCTCTAGTACATTGGCTTTTTATAATTTCAAAGTTTGATACATGACAAGTTACTTTTCTGCTTTCTAATGATGTGGGGACTGTAGAAGGAAAGCCTACACAGTAGTAACTCCTGTCATTACTTCTGAAAGATGCTCATTCTTCTAAGGGAACAGAGAACAGAATACAGTTGTTCTAGTTATTGGTAGGATTTGGGAAGGTTTGCTTTTGTCTTTAGAGCACTTAATTCCTTACTCTTTGATGGTTTACATGTTACATCCTACATACTAATCTTGCATTTTTTTGTAAAATGCATTTGCAATTATATTTTGCTCTATTAGCATCCTTTCTGCATGAAAACATCCTGCTGTCTTCAAATAGGATGTGTCTAAAGTACATGCATAAAACATAATAGCCTGATTTTGTTGTTTGTAAGTAACACAAGAGCTTTGAATACAGAGTCTGCCTGTAAAGCTGATGGATCCCTTTGGCGAGGACCTGGGTAAGAAGCCCAAACCCTCAAGACATGAGATTATCTCAGAAGCGAAAAAGACCATCAGGAAAGTCAGACTGGAAATCACTCCACTGGGGATGGGTTATGAAACATGGCCTGCCCAGAGCACCATTCTAGCATGACACAGATTGTCATTTCAAAGATTGTCCTTCATTAAGGTTTTGTTCCTGTGCTAAAATAGAATCGTCTTGATTCTGACAAATTTGTTTCAGCCACTGGGTTTTTAAAAGGAACCTCCAAAGGTCGTATTTACGCAGACCGAGGCACTATAGCCCAGGCCATGGCCTAAGAGTGGAACAGCTATTAAGTTCCACCCTGTCTGAAGAAAAGGTGTAAGTCTGTAATTGTAAGCAAAGGAGAAGAAACTCTAAAGGAACAGAAATACAGCTAATGTAATCACAAGTCAGAGTTTTACCAAAAAGTTGAGGTTTATGCAAAAAAATACAGTCTTTATTCTACCACTTTTTAACCAAAAGTATAAGGAACAGTGTCATGATCAGCTTTAAAATTATTTGCTCATGCACATAATCTCAGAAAAAGCTCACTGTCTTCTCATGCTGCTACTTTTGGCAGACACATCCTTAAAGCAACACCTGCATTTGTTACTGGAGATTTCTACTTACACAGCACAGTGCAATGGAGAGAAGCTATTACCATAGAATTTATGGAAAAGTTTTTGTTCCAATAGGACCTCTATGCAGTTTTCATGACCTGTAAGAGATCAGATATTTCATGGTGTTGCATAAAGCGGGTAATTCACTTAATTCATATTAGGTTTATACAGGCTAGAATTTAACACTTTAAATTCAAAGTTGAACACAATGTGTAAGTAAGCTCTTGTGTAATAAACCAGGATTTTTTTGGTTTATGGCAGCAGCAAGATAGATCCAGGCTAATATTAGCACTTAGGGGAAAAAAGAGGAAACACAGTCTCTTTTTAATGTGATATTACGTATGTTGCCTTACATCTCCAAAGATGACCTTAAATGATGATACTGAGAAGCTTTATCCTTATATTAAACAACAAGTTCAGTTTAGAATAACCAGTTCAGTTCAGAATACCCATCTATACACATGACCACTTGCATCAACAAATAAAGTAACACCTCAAAGGAGCACTCCTGGGCCCACAGAAATCGATTTCATCATCGACACGAGTAGCACCAGAATTTCACCCTGGCTTCTTGTGACTTGGAGCAAACAAGTTGCAAAGTCACTCGGAGGTATCACTGAATTTCCCTGGCTTCTGAACTGAAGGGTGCACACAGCAAATGCTACCTACAGAGAGCACGTAGAGCTCTGGGAGATAGTTTGCCTTTTCAAGGCAAGCTCCTCAAAGGATTAAGCTGCTTTGTTTAACATGCTTCCCTAAAACTGAGGCCGCGTTTGAACTTGGCAGTAGTCCACAGGGAGAAGCTTACCATTGTAACAGGCCCAGTGCAGTGGTGTGTAACCTTGGTTATCTTTCAGACTGCAGTCTTCCTCAGCCAGTGCGATCTGCAGCAACTCGTTCAGCCAAGTGGCGTGACCCCGAGCTGCTGCAAAGTGCAGCGGTGTTCTGCCTCTGGCGTCTTTACACAGAATAGAGACTTCTTTCTCTAACAGCATCTGAACACATTCTTCGTGCCCAGTCATAATCTGATAACAAAGAAGTGAGTAAAGAGGTTGACATAATACAGATTCCTGCCCAGGAAATATGAAATATGATTGACGCCCGTGAACATGAGATGGTCTGGATGGGATTCAGCAGGCAGAGATGAAAGCTTACTTGCTGAACTGCTCACTGCAGTCATCATAACATTCTGTGTAAACATCATCTCTTGCATCAGCTTCACATTGGGTAAGAAGCTAGACTTAGCTAGGGAAATCTAGCTTAGGCTAGACAGACTAGAAGAGATTAGATCTGCCTCAAGTTTCGCTGCCTCTAGAAAACCTGAGGCTTACCTACTTACACCATTCCAAGAAAAATGAAAGTAACAGCTGGCCAGTTCTTTTAAAGAAATTATTTTCAGAATTCTTAAGGTACTCAGTTATAAGAGTAACTATTGCTATTATAAAGTGTCTGGAGCCAAGAAAAAGTGGTCTAATCACTATTTCAGCTAATTAATTAAAGCAAAAGTGAAATAAAGTCAAAAGCAGAGCACTACTGAGAGCAGATCTGTCCTGCTTTTTGTGTCATTGATTACGCTTGGTCATGTTTCCAATTATTTACAGTGTTCTCCATATTTAAAAATCCCTATATTTCTGAGTTAGTTGTAGTCACAGGAAAACAAATAATTAAGAAACATAAAAATTAAGTCACCCCTCGATGTAAAGCTGTGCATCCCAGGAGATCAGCTGCATCTACAGATGCTTCTTTTTCAAGTAATAAAGAAACAGCATCAACGTGCCCATAAGCCACTGCAAGCATTAGTGGAGTTCTAGAAAAAAAAAACAAACAAACTTACCAGTCACAGCTATAAAATTACATATTATGTCATTTAACAATCAACTGCCACGACTGAAATAGAAGCAAACCCATTTGTGAGCAGTTTACAGAGCAACATCATTCAAGGCAATCTGTTCTCTTACTAACCCACAGTTATTGTCACCTCTGGTGACACGTGAGTTTTACAATACCCAAGTCTTGTGAATGAATGTCCCTGCTAGTTACCAAGATGACAGTGACCCAAAGCATTTCTTTTGCAAAACTGCACAATTGCTTAAAGGGGACAAAGGGGCATGAGGAAACTATCCAAGCCAAAATTTGGACTATTATAGCTTCCATTTTTTTCTGAAAGAGACCTAGTCTTCTTCTATTTTTGGGCAAGGCTAACACCATTTAAAATTATGTGTGCAGACATTATATGTACAGCATAATATGTTCCATACACACCAGTTGAGCTTTTTAAACCATTCATGTTTTCACTTTAAAAATATACTTTATTGTCTCTTTGCAACTGTCATTTAACAAGCTGTAAAGTTTTTGTAGGAACATCTCCGATGCATGTGTCACCCCAAATAAACACTGTGTTCTACTGCACCAGCCTAATATACCATGCAAACCCCGAAATAGCAACATTTTAGAAAGAAAAAGCCTCTACAGAAACATCTCCAGAGCTTGTTAGTTTTTATTGAATCTGGCCCTCAGCATCTATAAAAGAATGTTTAAAGTATGAAGCAGAGGTTAAGATTAATGATTAGTCCTTTCCACATGGCTTAGATCAACTGAATATGTACTTTGTAACCTCTGCCAAATTCTATGAGAAGTGCAGGAAATACAGTATTTCAAATAAGTACTATTTTTTGGTGAGAAATATGAGATGCTATTTGAGTTACAGAGCTGAAAAAAACCAACTTACTGTCCTTTGGCGTCTGTCACATCAGGGTTGTCTGCAACTTCTAGCAACAACCGTAGACAAGGTGTATGGCCATTAATGACTGCAAAGAAAAACAAGTATGTTTAATTTCAGATACTCTTCCACTGGAATGCCTATGGATACAAAATTTCCTTATAAAAAAGTCCACAGTATAAGCAATATTCTCCCAATTTTCATTTAAATTCATTGCACTTGCTCCAGTGAAATGGTGAGCTGTTTCTTCCCTGACCTCAGTAAGATGAGGATTAGTTCTCTTAAGATACAAAAATGCCAAATGAATAAAACAGAAATCATGATTTTCACTACTGAGAAGATTCCTGCTAAACCAGATAATATTTCAAAATCACCCAGACTGAGCAGGCAGACAAGGTTTGGAACACAGTAGGAAGAATGTCAGCAAGGTTCCTTAATTTTATGTGCACTGTACAAGCAAGTACTTCAGTACTGCTAGGAAAAAAAAAAAAAACCTGCAAAGAATGACCAATAATACAAATGTCATATTCATGAAAGCACATAACACCAGAAACTAAAATTCCCTTTGAGTTTCTTCCATTTTATCAAAAATAAGACTTACCAAAAACGTTGGGGGTTTTATTTTTTGTTTCGTTTTTTGCTGATGAGGTTTATTTTGGCGTTTTTTTGGTTGGTGTTTTTTTGGGTTTTTTTTTAACGTAACCCATTGCTGCTGGAAAACAGCTCTGAGTTACTAATTTTGCAGGGCTTGACACTGAACCCCATCTATGTGTCAGTTGGCTTAAAGGCTTCAGCCTTTCATGGAATGAAGAGACAAGTATTTTCTTCTTTGAAAAACAATTCCTGTGCTCAGTAGATATATGTTGTGTTCTTATTATACCAAGTCATGCATTCACACTGCCTACACCCCGTGGGCTGAGGCAAAACCCTTGGACACCACCTATGTCACGTCACTCTGGCAGAGGAACGGGCACACATCGTCACATTTAAATTATTCATCCAAAAATGGTCTTAGTTGCTCTACCCATAAAATGGAAAGACATTTTTAGTTATTTACCACCAAGTAATGCCACATACGTAACATGTAAACAGTTCTGCTGGGTGATGAGTCACCGGCTTAGGGGGGGGAAAAAAAAAAAAAGATCTGTTCTTTCTCCCAGCGGTAGGAAGAGAAATCTTAACTTGTTCACAAAGACATCTGAAAAGGACTTTGGTAAATGAGTTTTAGAACAGATACTCACAGAAACTCCTAGGTGCTGACCTGGCAATTGCTAAGCATTGCACAGCCTGCAGGGAATGTTAGTTTTGCCAGCAGAGCTACAACACTAACACTAGGGGAACATTTGCAATGGAATCCCCGGGCTAGCCAGAGGACAGGTTGGTGGTATTAAAATCATACAGAGAACATAAAATTTAGGCAAAGGAAATTCTCCATGTTATGAGGTCAGAGGAAGTCTATTCCCTAAGGGGGACAGACAGAAAAAAGAAACACTTCATTAGGTCAGTTCCCTACTAAAGTCACAAATCCCTTTAATGAATGGAACTCCGAAGAATCCCGTCATCCAATTCACCACTTCAGGCCTCCTCAGCTTTGTGTTCAGCAATTGAGCTGGTGTGAGCAGAAGGAATGATGGTAAACAAGTTTAAGGGGATGGGCACACATGCCTTCTTGTTTCTTTCCAGTGCACAGTATTGCATGTCCAAGTAGTCCTTTTTGTGTGTGCAAATGTGCACTTTCGCTCAAGGGATTAATTCAGCAAGAATTCTGTTGGATTTCTGAAAATATGCCATGACCTCCTACACCTGCACTGCAAGTACAACGTTCGGAATGCTGCAGCAGCTCCAGGCTGAGTTCCCGACAGGTGGCACCAGTTTTTGCTAAAACACTCCTCACCAAAGTGTATCGTTATGAAACAGCACCATGAAAATCATCACAGTGCACGGGGCTTTTTATAGTAGTTGTAGGTAGAAGCTTTACTCCAGAGCTAATTTCCACAGAGCTCTGCATTGCTCTCGAGTGGAAGGTTCTAAGTGTTGTCTTAATGGGTATTTACCCCAAGTGCACTTAACTCACAGTTGAAAGCTTCCCAATTCATGACGGTCATGAATTTCCTTTACTAAGAGTTCAAATATTCAACGTGTCTTTGCAGTATTTTCTCTTCTGCTTAAGGTACTTGTTTCTCTTTAGGGTCTCACTCCTTGGTGTAGGATTTTTTTGTCTTTTTCTTCATTATTGGGGGGGGGGGGTGTTTTTAATACATATCTAACTTCTTTTGCTTCACTGCAGATGTAAAGAGCATTTTACTTTTATCCCTGGAAATGTTTCTTAATCTGAGAAGCAAAAAGTATCACAGACCAGAAAAGTCTGCAATGAATCTTCCTACTGGTTTTACATGTAAGGCAATACTACAACCCAATACTACAGTGATGGGGGTGATTAAAATAGATATTAAAATCAGGGGAAAAGTCCACAATCTGAATTCATATGAAAGTAAGAAACGTGTGTAGTAAAATAACACCTTCTGGTCAACAAATTTACTCCGTTCTACTCCACAGATTTATTCAACAAATTCATATTTCAACTCAGAGCTGCTACCAAAAATATGGTTTTGTTGCCATTTAGTTTTCTGAGTACTGAAGAGCCCTTACAGTTCAGCTGTGACAACTAGAAACTTATGTCACTAAAACCACATTTTTAAATAAATGCAAATCGTTGCTATAGCGATGACGTAACAGAAAAAGATACGTTTGAAGTCACTGCAGGAAAGCTCTTGAACCACACAGCTCAGTTTTGTGGTGGCGCTAATATTGATTTAAATTAATTAAACCATCAGTATTTATCGTGGGGAGAAACGTGCTCAGTTCTGATGCAAAATTTAAGAAGTCAGAAAGCATTTTTAGTATGCAGTGAGATCTATTACGAACATTTCCTTCAGTACTGCAGACAAAATTGGTAATAGGCCACTTTACGTTTCGAGGTTGCACTTATATGATCACACACAGAGAATAGACTGGTACTAGAGGATATATATATGCATTTTAATCTAAGCAAGATTAAAAGATAAACAGAAAGACAATTAAGTCTGGTCCTGAATTAAATTTTCCACGTGGTATTAATTTTCCTTCCCACTAGAGGCCACTGCTACTCTGTACAGAGCTCCGCCAAGAGCAGCAGAGGAGACACGTTCCCTTTGGCACCTCCACATATTTACCTGACAGGTACATATCCAACAACAACCTCCAAATAAATGGTGAAGTCCCCATTTCCCAGCTAATTATGCATGTGACATAATTAACACCCCAGACATGAGGAGTGGAGCAGGCTCCCAGCAAGTGCAAGTTCACAAGCTCAGGAGGAGGAGGAGGTCTGAGAGGGGGTGGTGAATTTCCACAGCGTTGCCACTGCAAAAGGCTGCAAGTTTTGCACACCAGGATAAAATCATCACCGATCAGAGCCTACGTGTATTTTTCAACCTTTCTTCCAAAGGAGAAGCCGCGAGGCAAGTGTTCCCTCTTCCCCTGATTTTTTGGCTGAGGAACCATCAAGAGAAGGCGTCACGAGGGAATCATCACACATCTTGAAGAGTAGTTGGTAACAGAGAGGTATGGTAAAGAAAAGGCAAGCAGGTAAGGGCAGAGCAGGAGCGGTGTGGAAAAATACGGGATTCTGTGTGAGGGAGGACTGAACCACAGGGATAGAGGAAAAAAGACCAATGAAATGGAAGATAAATGGTTTAAATGTAGGACCCCAGAAAACAAGCATCAGTCCTCAGCACACGTGAAAATCTCTTTGCCTTTAGAAGAAATGTGCGTAGTGACAGGAGGTAGGTAAAGGGAACTGCTTCTGCGTGGAAGGGTTTATACCACAATTGTAACGTAAGATCATACTCACCTGAGGCATGGAGGGGGGTCCTTTTGGTGACGTTGTCCTTTACAGTGACAGAAGCTCCCTGGCTGATGAGAGCTTCCACGCACTCTGCATGTCCTTTGAATGCAGCCAAGTCCAAAGCAGTGCGTCCCTTCTCATCCTTAATATCCAGATCTACCAGAGATTGGAGAAGTACTTCCAAGGCTTGATGATGACCATTATAGGCCTAGAATTATGAAATGTGTCATGTTAGAGAACACAACTCCTGTCTTTCAAAGACCTTTCACATAAATTGTGAATAAAATCCATCCTTGTCAGTGTCTCCTAAACACAATAAAAATCACAGTTTTCTTGATTCCTTCTGACTCTCTCTTCAACTTGAAAATATCTTCCCAAATTACACTGTTGCCAAGAAACTAAAAAAATCCTAGTGTTTAGGGAAAGAAATTATGGTTCTTGATTTGTTCTAACCTTTTAGTACAATCCAAGGCAAGAAGTTTCAGGAAATAATTTGCCCATTCAGCACAGGTCAATCAACAATTAATTTTTCACATTCTACAGTATCTGTCAGGGAAACGTTTGCTTCAAAAACTAGATTGACTGGAGTGATACTGGTCAGAGTTTGCATGGATTATCACCTAACTGGCTGCTAAATTTGACACATGTGCTGGTCTCCAACTAAATGTGGGCAATTCTTCAACCAGATTTTTGAGCAGATACAAACACAAACTTGACCTGCTGTTTATAGCTGATGCTTCATGGAGTATTCCTGCCAGCTGAATCATTTGGTTGAACAACCACAGTGGACAAATACGTGCACTTCCAGACCTACAGCTGCAATGGAGCCAACAGCACAAACACAGCTGGCACTGCAAAAACCCAGTGGATAGCCCCAGAAACTGGAAACATTTCATTCACTTTGTAGGGACTGCCCTCCTCCCCTCACTGTCGGACTCACAGAGAGCATCCTTGCTATTTATACATGATTATGTAATTAGTATTATCAGAGTTGAAGCTGTGGACTCTCCATGCCTGGAGATATTCAAAGTGTGATGGGGCATGGCCTTGAGAAAACCTGGTCTAGCTGATTCTGCTTTTACCACGGAGCTGGGACTTGATCTCCAGAGGTCCATGTCAACCTCAACTATTCTGTGATTGGGAAGAGGGAACTGGGAAGAGGGATCATGACTCTTGAGCTCTTGGGAGAGAGGAGCTATTGTGATCTCTGAGGCCACATGTGCTAGATCCTGTTGTGATATCACAGTTCCCGCAGCACTCTCACAGGACACTTTAGGAGTTTAAAATCACGCTTTCCCACACCCTGCTGTGTGCCAGACAGCTTTTTGCACTGCACATCTCCACAAGAACATCAGAGTATCCCATTCTGTGATCAAAGCTTAAGCTCCGACCCCGTATTTATAAAGTATTTTTAAATAAAAGTTGTGAATTTCCATTTAATTTCACTTCAGTGTCTGTGTCATCTTCTTACCTAAGTGTTAGAGTCAGTAAGAATCAAGAGCTTCAGCTGCCAAAAATTTAATTAATGATTCCAGCCCAGAACCTGGTTTTGTTACATCTAGGCCTACATCCCTTCCCACCTTTTTCAAAACAAGTCTGTGGTTAAACTTGCTTCAAAGACAGAGATTAAGGAATTATTCTAGGAGATACTGATCAAACGCTTTACACATCTCATACTTACAGCTAAGTGCAAAGGACTTTTGGTAGCTGCAGAATCAGATTCTTCAAATATATTGTTGGTTTTTTCCAGAAGCTGGGAAGAAAAAAAAAACAGACAATCTTAAAACATTTTTCCACGAGACAGGATAAGTTTTCATGGACTATAAATCTATAAATCAGCAAAAATATATTTTAGCCACAGTGAGTATTGAAGGATTGTGAAGTGTTTTCAAGCTTTTCTGCAAAGGGTAAACCTATAAGACTAGTTTAAAAGCTTGTCATGAACATCCTTACCCTAATTAATTAGTCTCCATGAAATCCGAGGATCTGCTTGGGTGAGAAAGGAGCCCTCAAAAGAAAGGATTTGTGGAGTAAAGCCCTCAGTAAGTTTACATTGGAGAAAGTGCAGTTTCATGATTACACAGCATTTGCAAGCCATGTCTGATACACTGTTTTGGATAATTCTGACACACAATTAGCCCTTGGAATAATTATAACTGAGCTGTGACTCACTCAGTCAATTTTACAATTTATCAAAGAAGAATCTGCTCCCATAATGACACTCTTCCGAAACGCAACACATCCTTGAACTCCTGCAAACTTCTAGTAACACGCATCACACTTTTATACGATCCTCTCCATTCCAAGGGATCCTAAAGCATTTTAAGGCATAAAACTGAGGGCATTTCCATCCATCTAGAAGGAGGAGCTATGGATTAGCACCACTCCACAATGTGAACCCTGACAACTTATCCAATTGAGGCTGCAAAGAAAATCATACACGGCGCTGACAACAGTACTGACAGTTCAACACCTGTGAGTAGCACTGCTCATGTGCACGGTCCTCTGCTTAGTAACTACTCAAAGCGTTAGTCTCCAAACGCCTTTGGGGTTGGAAATTAGCATTTTGCAGAAAATCAGTAGGGGGAGACTTTTAAAAAAGAGATAAAAGCAGCTGACTTGTAACATTTCTAAGGCTACAAGTCAACTTTTCACAGTCTTTTTTGGGTTCTCTTGTTGTTTGTTTTGGATTCTTTTTAATTTTTTTTTTTTTTTTTAACAGAGTTAATTTATGAAAATACCGAAAAAGAGGAAAGGAAGTTTTTGTGACAATCTGGACAATTTTAGGCTATGACAACATGGAAAACTCTCCAGAGACACCAGTGAAAGCCTACAGAGGGCTTTGCAGCCTATCCTGCAAGATGATGGCGTGTCCTAAACTCTGATGAACACCTGAACTTTTCGTGTAACAAGTTAGTCTTTATTAGACCTATATCAGTGATAAATTTATGCAAAAACCTAACTGGAATACAAGTCAGGATTAATAATGCATAAGGTGTCACAAATCTCTTATTAAACAAAGATTAAACAAAGGTAGTAATCTGAATCCTAAGAAAAAGCTCGAAAATTAGGCAGTGATTTCATTTATTTGCATATTTTGTGCCTAGTAATATGTCAAGACTGGGAAAGAAGTGTTGATAAAAATACCACTCATAAGCAAGTGGGTGGGTGTATTAACAGGTAATACAAATTTTAACACTTCCCTACAGCTAAGGGCAGGGGGGAAAAAAAAAAAAAAAATCAAGTCCCCCACCAGTTTCTTGGTAGGTTTGGGACAGTTAAGAAACACATTTGGTGTTGCCATGTGGAACCACCTCCAGCTAAAATACTCTTCTTCACTTACATAAGAGAGCTGTAAACAGGATGGAGCGGTAGCCAGCTCTGAATACATGAATGCATCTGATTTCCCCTACTAAGTAAACAACCTAAAAAAAAAAAAATCCCCCCAAACAAACCCAAGCACTAAGCCTGTTCCTCTGCCTACCTAATACTGGCCTTCACTCTGAGTCCATGAGGCCAGCACAGCAGACTAACTGAATCACTTTTAATTGCATTTATCATCATCTGTTGGAACTCCAGGATCAAAACTGTAACAAAGAAATACTTCCCTTCACCTGTCAGAAGGCTCCAAAAGTCTCCTGGAACAAGGCAGATAATTGCCTCTCAAGCAGATGAAAGAAACCACACAGAAAATTGACAAAATTAAGGCTCTAAAGGCACAAATTGTGGGATTGGAGAGTACCTCACAAAAGGCATCTCCGTGGCTTAAAGTCAAAGTAGTTTAGGCTGATGCAGACTAAGCTTAATGAGCTTATTAGTCATAAGGCTGAATGTCTCCATCAAAGTCAAGTGTAAACAAGAATTTGAAGGCAAAACTGGCAGCTCTCAGAAACAGAGCCATACAGTGCAAGAAGAGAAATTATAAAGGAGAACAAGAAGAGGAAGATAAAAGAACACAGCATTAATAATTTTTTTTTAATTTTCTTGTCAAGCACCACTTTCTAACAAGTAACACTAAGTCACCTGAAGGATAAACATTATGCACAAATAGACAGAAAGTGCCAGGTCCAAGAAATTCTCCAGTTTCACCAGTGTCTCTATGGTTCTGTGGATGCATTTACAGTAAATTACACCTACTTGGTATAAGAACACATGAAACAGTGTGTCTTCGAGGGACTCCAGCTCCATTATACTTAGAAGAAGCTATCCATAATTGCATCAGCTTTTAAAAAGGCGAATTTATCTCTCAAAATCATTTGCCCTGGCAGCCATGGAAGCCTAAATGCACAGGCCCCGCAGAGCAATCCCAGCGTGTCTGCTGTGCTGCCATCCACACCTGCCTGCAAAGCTGGCCAAGGCTCTTCACTGAAGACACACAAATAAAGGTGAATTACCAGCAGTTTATGGTTACTCGTGGCTGGCTGGAGAATGCCCCAGCGTATCACACATCTCGTTTTTGTGTACTTTGAGATGACGTTTTTTAGCTGATCACATTTCACATATCGAGTGCCACAGATCTGAAGCGCGTGTCAGATCGATGGGCACTCTTCTCTGGGGTTAGGTTAGAGCCTTTCAAAAGGCAAGGCTACCCTTACTCTCTTCCTGCCTCTTGGGAATTTCCAGCACGACCCCTTCCCTTCCCATAACAGCACTATTTAATACCGTCCGTAATTATTTTGTGAAGTCTTCTTCAGACTCAGAAACAGGAACGTGACTGCTTTGGGAGGGAGACACAGACCTAGTCAGATAAAACACATCAATTATTCAGTTCTCTTCTTACAAACTAACAGCACTACAAGGTGCTACCTTCTCTCCCCCGGTTCAGCATGAAGATTATTAACTTCTACAGTTCTCACCATTTTATTTGTGCGGTAAGGAAACATTTACAGGCATAAGAGGATTTATTGCTTGATTTTATTCTGTGGTTAGAAGAAGTTACTATATGGCATATATGATATGGTCTGGGTTCCCCCCCTTCATTTTTGGGGGCTTTCAGATATGCTAGTTAGCGAGTCAGGGTACTTCATATGACTGTCCTTACAGACTATAATATATTCTAAAATTCAGATCTCATTAAAAAAAAAAAAAGGCAGCTCATTGAAGTGTCTCAGTAATTTAAAATTACTGTTAGGCAGAATACTTTCATCATGCAGAAAAGGTTTAAGCTACACTTTTAAAAGGAAGAGTCAAGACAAACTTCAAACCATAGACACTGTGGCGCTATGGGACACGATGGGTGCTGCCTCAGATCCTAAAAGAGAAGAGAGTGTGTGATCCTGTCCGAGCCACCACACACAGGCACCTCCAGGCACAGCTATTTAAATGCACTCCTGAGAGTTAGGTCGTAGGTTTGAGCTACCTAGCACTGAAGTTAAAGTGACTTTTCTTTGAGAGTTTTACTGTTCTAGTAAGGCAGCTTCAACATTCCAACACACACACTTCCAGTACTCTTGATGCTAATTGTAAAATGGCAGGACATTAGATTAAATGTGTGTATTCTATAAATGGCTTTACTCTGAAAGGTTATTAATCAAACAGCGTTCACACACGTAAAGAGCTGATCAAAAGGCAATTGAGACAAAATTTCAAGTTGCTCTTCTGCAATAATTACATAGTGATGCAGCTTATCACTTAGAAGGTCATTCATAAGTGGAACTAGTAATGATTTTTAATGTCACCTTCAGAACTGAATAAAAATATATCAGCTAGATGTCACTTTGCATCTCATCTGTTGTGATAAATTGCAATAGATAATTGTCTCTACTGGGAGAAAACATACCAGTAGCAGCTTCTTTTAAATAAAGGCTTTTCCAGCAAGTAGCAAGCACAAGATTGAAAACTCTCATCAGTTGTTTCTGATTATATAGAAAAGAGTAAAAGAATTAACCTCTGTACTACTTTATACCAGGGAAGAGCATTTTTAAATCTCAGAATTATTCCCGATGGAATAATTCGAAGGTGAACTGGCACAAACACATCCTCAGGGGAACAAGCAATCCTGTAAGCTCTCTCCATGTTCGTAAATACAAATGCTCAAATTATTTTAATTTGATCAGGTTACAGTCAATATGCATCCTTAACCCAGTGGCTGGTGTTTTCCTAAAATCAGGCTTTAAAAATCAGATTAATCAACATTTACATCAATTTCACTCGCGTGCATGGATTATGGGCGAAGTTAAAATAACATACACAAGAAGTAGTTTCACAAGAGCTTAGGTAGACTGAGCCTGAAGACATATAACAAGTAGTTCCATGCAGCTCTTCCAGTACAAAGTTTAAATGACCAATGCCCCACCAGAACAGCCACCACCATGCAAACAGGACACTTACCTGGCACATAAGAGAACAATGTTCAAGTCTTTAAACATATCTAAATCTGAAAACTCGAGCAAACCTCCAGGCCAGTGGCTGTTCTCACCTGGGGCACAGATCTTCTGCTGACTCCATACAAAATCATTTCATATTAAGCCATACTCGGTGGCTCATACGGAGGAGATTTTCACCCAGTGAGTATTTGTACATGGAGGACAGTTCCAAATGAGAGTGAGAGATCCCACCCAGTACCAGCCAGCATAATCTGTTGGTCTCTTCTGGGGATGTAGAAGTCCAATTTCTTTGTCAGTCAGAGCAGAGATTTGAATTTGGGACTTTCACACTCAAGTCATATATATCATGTTTCTTTCTGGCCAGAAATTCTAACTCAGAGGTTCTATAGAGCCTCACACTTTGCTTTAAGAACCCTCTTAGCCAGTGACACTTTTGCACATTTCATACAGTTATCCAAAACTAATAGAAAGGCTTATGTTCAGAGAAAGAGTTATCCTTAAAAATTTCCTCTTTGGATCGAAAATTTGAGCACTGGTGAAATACAGTGACAGTCAATTTTTTTAAAATGTGCATTTCGGTGTTACTTTTGCTACTCTCCTCTCATTTGAGCCTATGCTCTGTAATACACACAAGGCCTTTTTAAATTCAGGCTTACTTGAAGCTGTGTAATTTACATTTCTTCTCTGAACCGCTTTGAAATCGGCCACAAACTTTCAGAAAACAGACAAGTGTGTTTTTTTCATTTCACACTATCAAATGCAAAGTTCCTTTAACATCCAGGGAAGTGTCATGCCAGTCAGGTACGTGCATTGGACTCACAACTCCTAAGACTGACTGAGGAGAAGCAACAGACTTGAGCAAAGCTTGAGCCTGTAAGCAACAGGAAGAAGGAAATCCAGTGGAAGCAAAAGCAGCACACATGCAATTTCTTGAAGTACATGGCATGCTAGTTAAGAGTTGTGATTCTTCTTCCTCAGCCTTTACCAGAGTGAATACAAGGATTTGCAAAATACAAAGAAAATACACAACATGCAATCATTTTTCATTTACTCACTATATCCAATGGAGTTTTGCTTCCAATCTAATTAAAAATGTCAATTAGAATAATTAAAGACAGAAGTATTCAAGTATAATGGTAATCCACAAGTGTTTCTTGTCTTTTTGTTTTATTTGTCCTGTACAATAACCGCGTTGCAAGCAGTGCATGAACGGAATCAAGGCCTGTGTGCCCCATGTCTACCCTGCCCACCCACAGAGGAAATACTCCTGAAGCAACAAGACTACAGCCACTGTGGATAAACAGGGAGGAGTGAAAAGAGGAAAACAATGAGAATGTTTAAAATCAAACAGATCTACAGATACAAAATACACACTGTGGAAGACTTTGCTTAATGAAGTTACATCGCTCTGTAAACCTCCAAATACAAATAAACCAGGGATAGTTTCTGTTTGAAAGTCTGCTCTTGCAGGCCTTCAACAAATAAGCCTGACTACACCCCTAAAATCCCAGTGACTACAGCTCTTTCTGAGCTCTGCACTCTAATGCGATGCAGTATGCCATGATCAAATGTCCTTTTCATTGGATTCAGTAGATTTGAGGGAGTCAGATATTCTTCTCACATTTACATTTAAACACCACACGCACAAATACATAGACAGGTATTTAAGGCAACAGCAGGAGTCCATGATCTCTTTCCAAACTGAAGGAAAAATGTCTCCTGCAATTCTGCAATGGCCTTGTTGTTCTCTGTCAGAAGACAGCAGATGTAAGTGCCTTGCCTCTCCACCCCGGGAAAATAGTCTAAAAAAAGACAAGATCTGTCAGAGAGACAGAAAATAAACCTCAGAGATGCTAGGCAATACTCTATCCTACAAACCAAAGCGCCAGCAGGGTGCCAGGGCAAATGGTAAATTGCTGCGCTCACCGAGATCACAAGCAGCATTAGCTTTCTAGGAAACATTTTTAGAATCAAAATCATCTACTTTCCAAAACATAAAATTTAAGACAGACTGTACCACAATAAGCTAAAATATATCAGTGTATCTAGCATATATAGGATCCTATTGAGCATGTAACCAGTGGGTACAAATTGCACTAACGCTGACACCAAAGCTTAAGTAATTAAATCAATCTACCATGATTTGGGGGATTCTAGAACTGAGAGACGAATTAGGTTTATTAAAGTTATTTTTGAGCACTAAGTTCCTAAGTTCTTCTCTTTTAGAAACACTTCAGTTAATGACTTCGCACTTCTCAGCTGAAAAAGGAGCTTCCATGTAGGAAAAGCTCTCATAGACATAGGTACAAAGTAATTCACCATACAAAACACTATCGCCTCTGGTTCAGACAAAACGCTCCCTTTAAGAAGGAGGGTGTTGGTTGTGGAGACAGACAGGCATTTATGAAGGAGAAAACCCAGAATGTACCCCCTGAATAAAGAGATTGGGTCAGGAGGAGGCCTAGAGGCTGCCACTGGACAAGCACCAGAGCCAGATACCCATGAGGCAAAAAGCTTTATAACACCTATCCCAACCACGCTTGTGATTCACTCATCACTAATTACCAGCATCCTGCTCTCAGATGGATGAATGAACAAATTCTTGTTGATACAAGACAAAGATAATTAGCAGCAGCAGCCCCATCGAAGAGTTACTGGGTATATGATTTCAACTTCTCCACAAGTTAAGGAACCAGGTGTTTGAAGGCATGGCTTAACTACCTTGGAGTGGCAAGGGCTGGTCTAACAAAAGGTGTTACCCAGCCTCTCCTTTCACAGCACAGCCAAAATGGCCTTCTGCTGCCGGACATCTCCCTCTGCCCCTTCTCCCTGACACACACAGCTCTGCCCTCACCTTGCTCCAGGCAGGCAGAGATTTGGCTTTTCTTTTGGACACGGCTTTTGGTGAAACCTTGCTCTCCTCCCAGCCTCCAGTGAGTTAGCCCCTGTGCTGATTCAATCTCTATTAGTCAAAGAATGAATTTCATTTACTAATAGAATGAGGAGAAGAGCAGATAAAAAAAAAATAATCATCAATTCTTACAGTTAGAGAAGAGATTTCACTACAGGAGACAGGCATTTAATTCTGTTTGCCCTAGCATTGCACAGAAACCTATTTTTATCAGCACAAAGTGCTTGACTGTCTCTCGAGATAGAATTTTAATATGAAATTACGATTTAAATTCCACTCTTTTCACACCAATAAAGATTTTGTGATAAGAGATCATTTCAACGAAAAAAAAACCACCTTTTTTTTTTTTTTTCAAAGTAGTTTGGTGATGTGATCAGCTCTAAAATACCGGTTAGCAGTTGTGACCAATATCCCTGACTATTCAACACCAAAGCCAGTCCCAACCTAAACAAACTTGAGGCTATTTTTAGGAGTAGGAAGGCAGATGGGAGTTTCAGTTGCTTGCAAGCACACATGCCCATCATTCGGCCTTTATGAACGGCTCCTTACAGATGGAGAAAGAATCGAATTATCTGCTTCCACTCTTCTCTTCTCTTTTTAGCAACATCTTTCATTGCAGGGCAACTACCCCACTAATATCCCAGACAACCTAAAGGTCCTCCAGGAAAAAAGCTTCTGTTGTTGAGCTCTGTGGTTGGAACACACAAGCACTAATTTTGTCTGGGTCAAAGGATATGACCTTTTCACTCTTAGTTCTTCTTTCTCCTAATACCTTTGCTCTTCACACAGAGAAATGAAGATAAGTTCCAGCCAAAGTATTGGGCTCACAGTAAACAGGAAAGTAAAAAAAAAAAAACAAAACAAACAAAAAAAAAAAAAAACCAAACAAAAAAAAAACACAAAAAAAAAACCACCAAAAACAAAACACTAAAACAAATTTAAAAAAAAAAAAAAACACAACAAAAAAACCCAAAACCAAAACAAAACAAAAAAAAAACAAACAAAAAAAACAACCAAACCAAAAAAAAACACCAAAAAAACCCCCCTACAGTTTTCACAGATAAACCAACCTTTTCTAAACTGCACTGAAACATGTAAATATATTATAACACTGAGAAGCTATGGTGCTTAAAGCACAGACCAAATCCCCTAGTGAGGGAAACTCCACTGGATGCCTCACATCTTCTTCTTTGGACTTACTTTTTAAAGTGAACACTTATTTAGAAATAAGCTCTTTTAGATAGCTGTACAAAAAAACAGAGGGGAGAGGGGAAATAAAAATTCATCTCACAAGGTGCTTGATGAACTTGACATGTTCTGGGACACCAAAATAATTCCCTAACATTTGAAGTTTGATATTGTGCATGTAGAGAAATACTAGTAGTCATCACTCATAGAAAAACAAGATTATTGTTGCACCCACTTTGGCTTAGTTTTGACCAGAATTAAAGCTCCATATTTCACATGAACTCTTTCCTCTAACAAGTTTTGGGCCCATAAGGAACTATCTTGTTCTAGGATAAATAATTCCTAGGTATTTTCATTTATGAACTACCAATAATAAAAAATATTTACCCAGGGGATAAAACAGTAAAATAAGAGTTAATTTGGCACTGAAAAATAATGGTTTTATTTCAATAATCATTCCTGAGAATGTCTTCTTTGGGTTAGAAAGGATTGGAAATATTTTGGAAGGAGTATTTCACATGTTGGCGTTCCGTGATACAGATTAGTGGTTCAAAGTTAGTCCTTTTAAGAAAGATATCAGTTTATCTCATTACTGCATGTGTGAAAACAAAATAAAATCTCCCTGCCTATAAACAGATATATTTACACTGGAATTAGGGCTGCCGGGTTCCCACTGTTCCTTGAGTAAGAGCAACTAAAAATATTGTGAATCTAATTTTCCTTTTCGTTGGCACTGAAGAAAAAACAGCAAGAAAACCTTATTTCCAAGATCCAGCAATAAAACCAGCCGAGTAGCCCTCAGCCACAACCAGCTGCCCTTGTGCACCTCCTCTACACACGGACCCATCATCTCAGTGTGCAAGTTACCTGGAACTGGCAGCTGGAATTGGCAGCTGGACCATTCCTGAGGAGAGCCTCGTGTGGCTCAGGAGAGAGAAACAAGGCACAGCGTGTTGATCATTTTCTTCATCTCTGTCGGTTTGGTTTTCAAGGCAGATAAAACACGAGGCTTGAAGACTAAGATGGCATTTCATGACTTACTGTTCTTTCTGCCATGTGGAAAAGAAGGGGCCTCTAGCTAAGAGTGTTGCCTAGAAGCAATTAAACTTTACTGGGTGCTCCGTTCGATTACGAGGAAGGAGAGCAGTCACTGTACTCTGGTTAAATAGCTACCAGAAATTAAGGTCATGGCTCGTGATGAAGTCCTTGTCATAAGTCTACCACAGAGAGCACAACAAACTGGGATCGAGAGACCAGTCAGACTCACAGGGCAGTGAGGCTCCTTTCAATATGCACCAGATGACACAGACACAGACTTCAAAGAGCCATGAACAACCCTAACTCTGTCAAAACCAGTTTGATTGCATTATGGGATTGCAATGCCTATAGATAAAGCAGCACAGGAAACAACAATTCTCACGTTGGAATAAGTGAATAAACTCAGGCACAAGGATTCTTTCCCATTTCATGTACACAGTTCAATTACCTTTCAGCTACTCAAGACTTTGCTTTCAGCTCTTTTACCATCCTGAATGCTAGCATTGCAAAGACATCAGTGCAGTGGTGGTTTCTGTATCAGTCAGTTAGTCAGCATTATCAAATATAAAGTTACTAAACTCAGGACTTGGTAGCTCACTGCAATAAAACTGAATCACCTTCTGCTAACAGTGAGTGCAAAGGTGACGGTTCCTGGTCCTACTGTTGGATGAGCACAAATGCTTTCTGACATATTTAGCCTTTGCATTCCAGAGAGAAAATGAGATGCTTGTCAGCCTCTAAACACCAATGGCAAAATCCTGGTCCCCCCAAAACTTTCAGGTTGACATCCTAGTACAGAACAGTGGTCCTGTGCCTGCAAAAGACTAAAATTCATAGCACTTTTCCATTGTACACAGAACAGCTGTGTGGCTAACTCTGTAAATGATGCTTGACCTTGGGTTTCCATACTGCAGCTATAGTCACAAACACAGGAAGACTCAGATGGAAAAACATGGAATTTTTCTGTCCGAAAATAGAACACTTGCTGCACAGTTGTCTCTGGCCCACAGTTTGCATTTCACCCTCCAAAATTAAAAGAAAACCCAACACCTCTGATATGCACTGCATTCCCAGCTCTTCCTTTTGTCTGCCAAGCCAAAGCAACAGCAGGATTCGATAGCAGGTCTGTCATATGTTGCCAGAAACACACACAGCAACAAGTAAAAGAACAGAGAGGAGACCTTGCTCCATGCCTGATCCGTGCCTCACGGCACCCAGGGACTGTGATACGGAGACTGAAGGAGAATCCCCCAGTGAAGATGCTTTTATGGAGGTCTCTGCTTGTACTTACAAGAATCTGGTGATGAGACACGGGTAAGATTGCATTACACGTTGCTGTGGCTATACTTGCGTGGGCTTGTACACAGCACAGAGCACTTCCCTCTCTATATATGCCAAGAACACTTGGGTTTGTTCCAAATGGAGGTCAGGCTCAGCAGAGAACCCCTCCATCCTCACAGCAGAGTCACCAGAGATCAGCTCTAGGAGAAGGCTCTAAACAAGGCAAGGCCAAATTCAGTGCCACAAGCAACAAAGAAGCAGTGATATTTTAAGCGTCCTAAATAGACATGCTGGCAGGTGGGAGCTAAAAAGGCTTAACATCCCACCTGAAATTCTGACCCCATCCTGCCCTGGCGTGATTACTGCCCAAGGTTTCCAAGCTGCTGGGATCCTGCCACAGGCCAGCTGCAGCATTTTTCCTGTGGTGGCACACGTGGTGTGAAAGCAGCATGTGCTCTGCAGAGCTCCTTCTCAGTAATTAAATACTTTGACTCTTCAACATAGAAAGAACCAAACAACATATAACACTAAACAGCACACAGTGTTCTTACAACAGATGAATATCTACACAATTTTCTAAACAGAGCTTTATTTTTTTTAAAAGCAATTAAAGTCTATTTATATGTGATCACCCTGGATATCAAGCAGTTAACACCCATCTTCATGACACTTACTTTTACAAGTCACAAACATCTGTAAATCCACACTACACATCTCCCAAATCCAATGTTTGGCTAAAAATTTTTGGCTTTTTATAAGATGAGATGTGATTTCTAATCACTCAGGCAGGGAATAGTGAAAAACAACGTTAAAAAAAACACAGTTACACTGCATACAAGGTTAATATTGATTCTGGTAATTTCATCAATGCTGCTATTATTTCACCAGAGGCAAAAAAAAACCTGCAGGTATGCAGCTGACAAAAACTATTTACTGTCCCAGTTTGTAGGTCAGATAAAGTGTCAGGTAAATAAGGCACATTCTCTGTCATGTACCAGGAACTGTCCCTTACTACTGGCACATACACATACACTGGGAATATTTTGATCACAGTTAAAAATAATTAATGCACACAATGGACATAAACGCCAATCAAAGACAACAGCTTAAGTACCAGCTCTTAGAATAAGGACTGGATAATCAAGATGGACTTGTTTTTAAGATACATCTGGGTGCATACATTCGAGTTTACTGCACCATATTGCAGGTTTCCACAGATTTCTGTGAAATATGCAAAGAACTCAATAGTAGCCACCAGGGGAGTTCAGAATATCAGCATATGCACAAATATAACAAATTCTGAAACTGAGCACTCACCAGTTCCAAGCACTGCCGGTGCCCATAGGCAGCAGCGTAATGCACAGTGTTGTACCCCTCTTTATCCTGGATGGATGGATTGGCATCGTTCTGCAGAAGGAACTCTAGACACCTGTGGATAATTCACTGGTGTAAATACAAGCTCACAGTATTCAGACTCCTCCTTCACTGCAGCTGGAAGCGGCACCGAAAACTGGCAGTTGTTAATCCTGTGTTTGTAGCAGCATGTCAAATCACTTTTCACCAATAGCTTCTCACATTCACCTTTTTTTTTTTTTTAATCAGGAAATCCCCACTCATCACTGAGGATCATCTTCATGAAAAAATCTTCAACCTAACTTCTGTGGCTACTCTAGATTACAAAAATGGTTTTCTACTACAAAGCCTGAAAGAAAACTACACAACTCTGTGCCATGATGTAAACAGCCTAGAACTGCTACTACTCAGATAAAAACTCATATATCAAACCATCAGCCTCCAAACATGTACTATGGCAGGCTGGAGAACAAAGACTTAGAACTGAGTTAATTTTCTGACATGTACATACATGAATATATTTTCTCCTTTGTTGGCTTTTTTTAAATTATGTTTTTCAAAAGATCTCTTTCGCTCTCTTTAGCTCTTACTACTTTCTCTTATACAATCAAGATACCATCTTTTTTATTATTAGTATTTTCTTCTATAGCCTGTGATCTGTAGTGAAGGTAAGGCTGTCATATGAAAAAGGGGATTTTTTTTTTTTAAATCACTCAGCAGATAGATGAAAACGTTAATCCCGGTGAATGCATTGAGAAAGCCATTGGCTACTTCTTTTTGCAACACACACACTACGCTGTGCATGATACTAAAGACAGTGCACGATACTAAAAAGACTGTAAAATTACTGGAGCTGTACATTTTCCATTAAGAAACGGCAACAAGCACAGAAACAGAAATATCGAGGTGCATGTGCACAGAGAAGAGCGTGGAGCTTTTTTCTCTAGGTTAGCCCTCACTGAAGCCAAGCATCGTGTTTAGCAGAGCAAAGAATGAGCCAAAGCAGAGTGTAAAACTGCAACCCAAAGCAGTGGTGCTCTCCAGCAATGAAGCCTAACTGCTTTTTTGACATCAAACTTACAATGCAGCTTCTTTTTCCTTCATCTCAGTGGTTCTTTCAAGTTCTTCCACGTTTTCATGGGAGTTACCTAAAATATTCTTTCTTCTTGGCACAGAGGACAGAAAAACGCAACTTATTTTCAAAGTATCATACCGGTGATTTTGATGCAGTCTGCCTCCCATCCCCCATCTCATCTTCAAGGAGCTGGTCTCCTCCAGCCAACAGTAAGAATTATACAAGTTAAATGAGTGTACTGCATGGGTCTGCAGTTAGAAAGTTTTGCAAGCTATTGACACAACTATAATGCGGTAATTTATTGTCCCACAAGTAAATGCCTGAAGAAAAAAAAGAATAAAATTCTGGTTTCTATCAGATACAGTTTGACCATCGCTTTCTAGAATCCTTCTGTTTCTCCCACAGCAATGTTGTGCACTTTTTTCTTTTCAAGCGAGTAACTCAGGATTACCACACCTTGCTCCTTCCGACAATAACTTGCTAGTTCTTCTCTAACATTTAGGATTTAGAACAACTTTAATCACTGATACAAAATCAGTCTACCTTGAATCTGCATTAGCTGACTCTCTCACCTTCTGTCAAATATCTTAGCAACACTGTCTGATCTCGTGGTCGGGTTCTTTAGATTCTGAGGGAAATTCTGAAAGAGCTCAGCATGTCATCATATTCCTGCATACCCAATGATTTTTGGCACCTCTGCTTCCCAGCTGGATGCACAGCAGACAGACCACGATTTGCGAGCTTACAACCATGAGCTTGTGATAACCATCTTTCTTGACCACCAAGGATAACACAGAATACGTTTCCAATCTGCTATCATCATGGATTAGTACTTGAAAGGTTGGTAGAAAGAGAGTTTGCTAATTTCCATTATAATATAATACACAATAGTCCCAAATGGATCCTGCACAAAACAGTACACCGGTCTTTAATATGCCACTTCCCATTTGTAATATCCAGATTTGACATTCTTCCTGTAGGTGCTGGCAATAATGGGTTGTTCTACAAACTCAGGGTCTGTCTGTTGCCCACTGACTCATAAAAAATTAATTATGAATAAAAAAATTCCCCTGAATATTAACATTGTAAGCTCATAGACAGTACTCCTGTGCTACGCTGAATTCCTACTTGCATCTGCTTTCAGCTAACTAAAAATCAGTGAGATCCCAAAAATAAGATTCCCTGAACAGAATAAGCGACGATCTAGGGAAAAAGTACATACTCAGAACCTGCAGTTGCCTCGTTAATGAAAATGCTGCTGTGATTTCTGTTGCTGGAAAGGGTACTTTCTGAAGATCATAAACAACAGTTACCAGAATAGCTGAAACAGTAGGGCAACCTCACTGCACCAAGACTTTTCCCTATTCATTAACTGTACACATCCAAAGTTAATGATGAATATTCTTTGGACTGAGATTGCCTGACCTTGGGAGTTTTTTGACATACAGCAGGAAAAATGAATTGCTGACCTATAAGATCACAGACTGCAAATAGCTTTTCCTCTATGTAACAAGGCTTCGTCCAGAACATCTCCAAGTAAAAAAATTAGTGAGAAGACAGCATCATCACATCTGAACCAATTTAGGTTTGGACTGTGAGGGCAAATAAAGGCCATATATTCCTACCAAAGTTCAGGATGTGACTAAAGTAAGCTTTTTTTTTTTAAAGGAGGGATGAAAGTAGATACATCCTGAAGTTAACCAAGAGCTTGTTTAAATGCAGGAATTTCACCTACCTAGAACCAAAAGCTGAAAAACACACACTGAATCATCATTCTCAACACCCCAAGTAACACCTCACTCTGGTAAGACAGAATTAGAAACAGCCAGTGGTGAAAGCCTTCCTACAAGCCTACCCTGATTTTAATGCCAAGCACAGACTTTCTTCCCAACACTGTTTAGTTTTGAGGGTGATGGGGAAAACATTTTTTATATCAGTGTTATCACCGCAAATAATGCAGAAGCTATCAAGGCTCTGATGTGGCATTCAAAACTCTACCATAAAGTTAAACCAAACTCTTCCCACTGTGGCTTTGAGGTGGTATTATGCTGGGAATGATGCAGATGTACTTCACCAGACCTCACTACACAAGAAACCAAAAACTAGTTCCTTAGTGTCTAGAGGAATGAGACACAGAAGCATAGGACGACCTAAAATAAATACAGGTTGCTAACAGTTTTAAGGAAGAACTAACAGGATAATTAAGTCTGTTTTATACAGTATGTTATAAGGAAGAGATTGCCAAAATATGATACAATCTGGGAATTAAAACTGCAGTCACTAACCACAGCATTTCTAAGTTTTCCAGCTGCTTTCCCCTTTTCTCATAAGAACAACACTGTGATCTGCCAAAGGATATTCCCCAGGCCTCTCTCTAAAAAAGCAACCTGTTTGGACAGGGTGAGCACTTTCGTCAGCTCTGACAGTGGAGTGAGACTGATGGTTAGATCTATCCCATCTTTTCCAGACACCTGTCAGAATGCCAGATGTCTGTAAGTGCAGCCCATCTAGTAAAACCTCTCCTGCTGTCTCTTGCTCCACCCCTTCTGATGGACGTGCAGATGTAGAAAATTCACTGAGACTATTCTTGTGAGGAAAGCACACAGAGGAAAACAGAAAGACAAAACGTTGTGAAATGAGGTCAGTAGGACAGGGTGGCTGCACAACTCTGTGTTACTTCAAAGGTAAACGTTGGAGCTGAAATGCCACATCACCTGGGGATTTGGCCTGTAGTCAGAGCAACTCAGTGTGGAGTTATGCACACAGCTGAGAGGAATTCCTTTGCCAGCGGGATCATTTTTTTGGCTCAAACCACATGGCAACATGAAAAAACGAGAATGACCCTGATTTAGCGAAACACTCAAAACAAGAATTACACAGAGGCTTTCTTACTTTCGGTCCATGTCAGAAGCAGCAGCATAGTGCAAAGGGGTGCGGCCCCAGTCATCTGTTTCATTAATATTGGCTCCTGTTGTCACCAGCGTCTCAATGCAGTGGAAATGGCAATTTGCAGCTGCATAGTGCAACGGTGTCCTGGAACACAAGTGGCAATTTGTTACCTCTTATTCCAACAAGCACAACCAAGGATAAAGAGAAATCTGAAGTGTTGCATTCCGACATGTTTCCAACAGTCAATATCAGCACCTTAATTTGTGGAAATTTAACAAAATATTGTGTTGACAGGAAGCTCTGGTGCTCCTACAAAGTCTAATAAGATACAGATCATCAGCCTGCGTCTTGCAAACAACCTGTTCCCAGTGACAGCCTCTGCTACTTTCTTCCAGCTGGGAGGCAGAGCAAAGCACAGTGTCCCCTTACAGCACCTTGTTTAGCTGGCACAGCAGTGCTCCATGTGGGAGGGAGAATCCTCTAGGAAGCACATCAAATAGCAGCTACCCTACCGTCATAAGCCAGGCTTGTCTTAGGCACACAGGCACAAGAATTTAGGCAATAAGAAGAAAACCTGTGATATTTTTAAAACAGAAACCTCAAGAGGGTGGGATGGCTTTAATGTGGTTAATGAAGTCTGCACCTGTCTGTCTGGCATACAATTGCAGCAGCAAGAATTCTGCAGAGAAGGCCAAACTACTTTATTTTACTGCCATTTTTCATAGAACATATGATTTCCAGACTGATGTGGCCTTTCTTCCTTGTCTGATAGATTCTTTCTTTTTTAAAAGAGTTTCATATTTTACCTACCTTCCGCATTTGTCCTTCTTATTAAAATCTGCTCCACTGCTTTGCAAGAGTTTTATACATTCTACATTACTGGAAAGAAAAGTAAAGAAAACAAAACATGAACAAAACAGAAGCTTAAATCTGTATTGCCTCCTCTCCCCCAAAAGGAAAAAGTTACTCAAATCATTTTTGTATTATTTGCCATGCAAAAACAGGGTACAGCCAACTACAACATGAAATTCTATCAAACAGAAAATGAAGCTTTAAAAACACTATTTTCTTTTTTTTTTCTTTTCCCCTAAAAAACCTCAAACTTCTCTTCTGCAGAAGAGAAAAAGAAACTAATTTTCCAAAGAGAGCACAGTAAATGTGATCAGAATTCAGTGTGTTGGGAGACTTTCACTGGGAGCTGTACTCCAGGGCTTCCCACACTGAACTGGTATTTTATAAGAGAACTTTAAAAGAAAGCTGTTGCTTCTAAAATGCCAGTCTAATAACGAAGAGGTGACATTTAACGAAACCCACCCCCATTCAGCAGGAAGCACTTTGCTCAAATCCTGTTTACTCAGTGAGATATAATCACAAGAGTCACTTTTAGGTTTATTCCCATATGATTTATTGACTATTGATGGATCTAAGCACATCTCCAAGCGCTTTGCTGAATAAGGGCCACAGCTATTTAAAGTGATGGTCATACCAACATGGCATTTATCTAAGTGGGGGAGAATTCACCACATCACAGCTGTTCCTTCATCTTGTTTAAAGCCAGGTAATTTTTAATAGGAAACAAATCAGCTGAATTCTCACATCTTTTGTAATTCACGCAAACAAAGGTATGACTCCAAGCCAGAAAATGACACAAAGAAGTGCAGCATTTTCCAAGAATCCTTGTCATTCACAGAGGCAATAAATCACCCGTGTTCACACTCAAATGAGCAGGCCTTGGAAGTATTTTCCTAGCGCCTATGCAACTCCCATTAACGTAATGCAAGTAACAGGCATGTGTCAGGAAAAAAACTAATGCCTTTTGTACATCTCCAGCTACAGAAAAAGGAAAAAGGACGGGATGCAATTATGCAATATTCTGGAGTATGTTGATCCCTACTCTAAATTGCAATTGCACAAAATAACTACAGAACACTCACCACAACGTACTAAAAATAAAAACACTGGCTAGTGTGACAATTATAGTAAGCCACTGGAAAAACACAGTTTATTTTCATAAGCCACTTTTACTTCTTATGAAGCCTCTATATCTCTTTGAGACTTCCAGGATGTTTTTATTATTCTCTTGGGGTGTAACCTTATCAAAGAGGTAGCATCTGAACTATATTATAATAACCTCCATCCAAGCAACTGTCACATCTCCTCTATTAATGTGAGAGAAGTATGAGGAAAATACTACAGGAATAATAAAACCAATATATTTGGATCAATTTTATTAGCTTTTTCTTTTGTAGTAACAAAAACTTTGTAATATATGTTTTGGTTCACTGAGAAGAAAAAGCAACTTCCAGAAAGATTGCCAAGTATTTGCTGTGGATGAGCATTGCTGCTTGATATAACCACAGAGAATCCAAGATGGGCTATAGCCAGGGCTCCATTTCAGCTCTTTTCTGAGCCATAAAGTACTCAACAGAAGAGTCAAAACTCGATGCTTGCCAAATGTTTTGTCCTTCTGCTCGGTTAACATCACAGCACTTCACTGACAATTATTTGGAAATATTTTAACTAACTGAACGCTGCATTTACAGCTTTAATTGACGTATTTCAGCTTTCATTGCAATTTTCATTTCTGGCCTCCCAGCACTTGTCAGGAATGCATCACCCTGAGAGAAGGACAGCCTTTTGACTTTCTAATTTGGAGGTTGGGCGTTGGCTGGTTGGTTGGTTGGGTTTGGGCTGGTTTCCCTTTTAGAAACTTTTAAACTTGCACCTGAAAAATCAAAGAGGGAGATGGGCGCTGTTGCACAGCTGCACTTTCAGACAAGGACACAGTCCAAAGGCAAAGGCCAGGAAAAACCCCTGCCAGTAGCACCCCAGATCTACAGCTCCTGCTCCTCACTTGCTGTGCCCTAGGAACTGATGATTTCCTGCAGACTGCTGGCCCTCAGTGACTGCTGTGGCCAACAGGCAGGCCTGGCTGAGCGTGCAGCACCCCACTGAAACTGAAGCAGTCTTCGCAAGGGCACCAAAAGAAAGCGTTTTACCCAATGCCTGAAAGCCATGCTTCAAATCACAACACCCAGCTCGCTGCAGTTGAGGGATTCAGACCATCTCCTTTCCTTTGCAAAGGGACCAACTCGAGGGCAGTAGCAAAGGACAGCCTCGAGTGACTCAGTTTTGACATCAGGCTGCTTCGCTTCCCTTGCACATCACTGAATTCCCCTGTGGGTGGCACAGTCAAATTGGCTGGCACCAAACCTGCAGCGAAGCCACAACACGACTTAAAGCAGCTACAGTCAGAGCTACTCACCCTCCTGCAGCGGCAGCGTGGAGGCACGTTCTTCCGAAGCTATCGGGGGTGTCTATTTCAAAGCCTGCAGACAGCACGTGCTCATTACTAAACAAGGACACTATGCTATACTTTTGTCCTAGTTAAACCACAAGAAACATCGCAGAGACAGAAAAATCAGTTAGTCGGGAAAAGAAACAGAACGCAAGCAACTAACAGTCAGAGAGAGGTTGTCACGGGAACGGCGAGCGGCTGCTCCGCTTTGGCAGCTCTAGAAAAGGAGCTGCAAAGTTGACGAGCGTCTATTTCCGCACCCAGCTCTGCGCCACGTCCCTGTTTATAGCCCCGTGACAGGCATTTAGGAGGCAGGTACTTATCAAGAGGACTGCGACAGCAGGACCATGAGGACAGAAAACACGGGAGACACGAGGAAGAGCCACTGAGTCAGCCTAAACATGAACTGGGGCTGTTTTCATTGCGTGTGGTTTTCAGATTGGAAAGAGGCTTCCAGGAGCATGGAGGGACATCCATGAAGATGCACAAGGTCGAAGATGCAACCCTGGCAGTGTTAACTCTGGTCACCCAGAGCATTTTCTATTCCTTCCCAATCTAGCGGTCAAGGCCAGAGCACATCACAGTTTAATGTAATGGGGTCTGTAATTACTATTTTTCACATTTTTTTATATTCTACAGGACAGTTTAGGGGAAAAAGTAGTGGTAGGACATTTTACATGTCAAGTAATGAAGGAGTTTTCTAGAAAAGGCATATGATCTGCCTTTTCATTTTTTAACTCATGGAAACTCTTGCCTGGAAAAAAAAAACACCAGAATTTGGGATTTGACCCCTAATTAGTGCCTCTTTGAAATGGTTGCATCAGCAAGCTCCTGTTTCTTCTGCTTTGGGCTCTCCTGAGGATCCCAGGACTGCTGTCTTGTCACTACACATTCAGTCATTCCCCCTCTTGTGCCCATAGAGCTTTGGCCAGCCTAACTCCTTAACTCTGTACGGATTCAGAAACACGCTTTAATTGTATCTAAAATACATCATCTTTAGTGAGATGTAAATACCTGCACCAGTGCAGACCCCAAGGAGATAATTTCTGAAATATTTTCCTTTGGTGGGAGGTGAGGGGGGAACCCCCCCAAAAAAAACCCCAGTATCTCACATTCCTCCAGTTTGGAAAAGGGTCCTAAATCTCCTTTTTCCTCCTGGTGAATTAATATAAACCCTCCGAACCTGCCAGGAGGAAAGAGCTTTGGGCACGGACAACACAGGATGCGAGGAAGTACCAGCACGGCGTTAGGAAAGCCGCGCACACTCCGGGACACTGCAGCACACAGCCAGACACGGCGGCTCAGGAAGTCCTTCATTCGAATGGTTCACAACAATGAGCACAAAGGGGCTGTAAGCAGCAGAGACACACACACCACTCGAGCTCCAGGGACGCTGCGGGACTGACTTACCCGATGACAACAATTTCCTGCAGCAGTCTGAGTGAGCATTCAGCGCTGCTAAGTGTAAAGGGAACATGTTGTGGATCCCACACCTGAAAGGCACAACAGCCTCGTTACACAGCGTCATGTGAAAATGCAGGTCGCATACAGACACAGCACATCAGGAGCTCCTCCCAGAAAGGCAGCATTTTTTTTATCCATTTCTAGGAAGATTCTTCCTTGGTGCCTGCCATTATTTTTATCTGTATTTCCTTAACAGCCTTCTCGGGAGTTAAAAATACTCCAATGCAGCAAAATCTTGGCATTATGCTCCGAGTAGAATGTGGCAGGAAGGTTTCTAAAAATTCAAGGCGAAGCAAAGGTAAGAGAGGAAGAGAGAGAGCAGATAATGCTCGGAGTCAACTGCCCAGTGTGGGATGCACACGTTTCTGCAGCAAGTACACACCCTGCAGCTGCCACTCTGAGCTCAAAGCAAATGCCAAAATCTTCTCTATGTATTTCTGAAACCCATTTTTTCTGCAGCTACCATCCTTTACACAAGTCTCATGTGGGTTTACAAAGCCTCCCCTTCTTCCCCCTCTCTCTCCTGGGGCTGGAGTAGCTGATGACCCTTCACTCTTGCCTTTAGGCCACCATGTCACAGTTTTCTTCTAGATCCTAAGAACTAATAATCTGATTTTCCTATTGGCTCCAGCTACTCTCCACACACTCCCTTTCACTTTTTCCTCCCTTTAACACATGACCAACCCTCTTTTTAATTACACTGTAAACTTTTCAGAGCAAATATGATGGGTAAAAACAGAAAAAAAAAAAGAAAAAAGGGAAAAAAGGAAAAAAAGGGGAAAAAAAGGAAAAAAGGGAAAAAGGGAAAAAGGAAAAAAGGGAAAAAGGGAAAAAGGAAAAAAGGGAAAAAGGGAAAAAGGAAAAAAGGGAAAAAGGGAAAAAGGAAAAAAGGGAAAAAGGGAAAAAGGAAAAAAGGGAAAAAGGGAAAAAGGAAAAAAGGGAAAAAGGGAAAAAGGAAAAAAGGGAAAAAGGGAAAAAGGAAAAAAGGGAAAAAGGGAAAAAGGAAAAAAGGGAAAAAGGGAAAAAGGAAAAAAGGGAAAAAGGGAAAAAGGAAAAAAGGGAAAAAGGGAAAAAGGAAAAAAGGGAAAAAGGGAAAAAGGAAAAAAGGGAAAAAGGGAAAAAGGAAAAAAGGGAAAAAGGGAAAAAGGAAAAAAGGGAAAAAGGGAAAAAGGAAAAAAGGGAAAAAGGGAAAAAGGAAAAAAGGGAAAAAGGGAAAAAGGAAAAAAGGGAAAAAGGGAAAAAGGAAAAAAGGGAAAAAGGGAAAAAAGGGAAAAAAAAAGAAAAAACCCCCTGTCATTAGGCTAAATCTGTATCAGGCAACCACATAGTTTTTAAACAAGGCTGAGCACTCAGCAACTTTAATTAATATCAGCAAATCATCCCAATTCAGTCCCTAGGCATGCCACTGCTTACGGTCTTAGAATACTTTTGGGTTTGGACATCTTGGTGTCTTGTCATTCAGCATTGTTTTACGTAAACCATTTTGCTATTCTAGAAATATTATCTTACTGGCAGTTCTCCAAATGCACATAAACACAGAGCCTCTGAAACCAAGCTCGACAAGATTATCATCTACTGCCTGCTTCAGCAGATATATATTTTTAAATTACAAACAATAGCAGATGGATTCATATCAGTCCTTCATTTCTGCAAGACAATTGGTGGATGGGAGAGTATGATCACCTCATGGAAGAGGACTTCAGATAGACCCAAAAACAAAGGAACTTCTCTTTCTGCAAGACCCACCATAAATCATAATTACTTACGAAGCTTTAAACAAAAATTAATGTGGATGTTTATAAAGATATTTTGGTCTCTCCAACATTCTATCCAGAAATGTATTTAACTAATTTTGGTTTCTTTTTAAAAACCTTATTCTTTCCAGAATCCACAGGCCTTTCCTTCCTTGGTCTTCACATTGAATGTGTCCTCCTTGCTGCTTCACTACACTGAGGAGTGACCTGTGGTGCTGTACAAATTGTAATTTCGCTAGAGTCAGTATCTATATCTCAGAGTAAATCTATTAAGAGATGATCTGACAGCCTGTTCTTTGAAGAACACCATACGAGCTTCACCGAGGTGCTGCATTTGTACCAACAGGTTGCATTTTCTAGCTGTAGATTCATTTACATAAGGTAATATTAGACATTCTGTGGTGCTGTGCTCCTTCCTACACCCATTTCCCTCCATCTCCTCCTCCACCTAGTTATCTAATGCAACATTATTCATCTTTTAGGTCAAGATTTCCACCCAGCACGTTTTGGCTGGTTTCCATTGAAATACACTGTCTGCACATCTGCTAACCAGTGTCTCACTTCTACAGTGCTGCTCCCACTGGTTCCTCCCATCACTTATAGGCTTTATCCTCCAAATGCAGTTGCCTCAAAGACTGACTGAGCTGTCTGCAGTTGTTGCTAAGAGCACCGCAGAATTTTCTTTATTAAGCCCATTCGAGGAGCTCAGCCAGATTTATTTACATGCAGCACATCTGAAAGCACATTTAGCACAGACAGGAGCATCGTTTTGATCTGCCTGGTTTCTTTGAGCCAACTTCTTATTTCACTTATTTCTGCTGCTGGAAAAAGTGTTTTATTTGATCAATGTTCCAGTCACCCAACTGTGAAATAGAAATTTCTAACTGGATAACCCTGATTCCAAGAGTGGGCTATCCCACTGAATCTCATTTTCCCTTAAACCCTCAAGAAAACAGACTGAGACAGGCTGTACTGGAGAGAGAGATAGGAAAAACACACACATCTATTTAGACACCAAGATCTTCATGCTGGCTATATTAATAAAATCCAGTGACGTTAGCTAAAGCCTGTGGAATTTCATTATCCATGCCAATTGAAGATCTGTTCCACCCTCTGAGTTTGCATGGCAACAGTACTTGACACAGGAGTATGGGCAAATGTGTCACTTCCTCAAATGCCATCAAGCAAACAAACAAAATACTGAGAACCGCAAGTCTCCTCAAAATTAAAAGCAGCTCATTTGCATTTGAAAGCAGGTTTTCCTAACTAGATAAGTCAAGAAAAGTCACTGATTTTCTACGGCAGGTTCTAGGTAGAAGACAAACTATATTTTTGAGACATGCAGAGGTAACTGCCAAAACCTTACGTTCATGAAATCAGATGCTGCTATTAAACACTTGGTACAGAAACCCCTCATTGCATTGCATTACCCTGAGCTCATACCCCTTTGTTTATGTTCAGGCTTGCTATTTTCTTTTGACAGACTGTAAGAACCTGAACATAATTATACAATACCCAAATATTAATAATCAAGCACCTGCCAATATTTGAGTTGACAATGCTAATCTTATTTTGGGTGCAGTCTTGACACACGTGCACGAGCAAAAAAGAAAAAAAAAAAAACAAAAAACCAGAAAAAAATCAAATTGAAGCAGAAAGCACTAACAACATTTACAAATGTGTCTAATTTCAACTCCTTGTCCTTCTATTTGAAAAAGACTGCCAAATTTGCCAATTCAGATAAAAGCAGCCCTATTATTTCAGCCATGTGAATATCAGAAACCGTGCAACATCAAGACAGGCTCTAGTTATACGAGATCAGAAACACTTACTAACATCTGCTTTGCAATACTGCATTTCTACTGATTATCCTATGTCATACCAAGAGATACAAGGCAAAAGAATAATCACCATGTATTAAAGATCATAAGCATTAGGCTAATCTAGATATTTAAGAATATGCTTTCCCTTGGAAAGCATCTGTTGTTTTTTTTCCCCAATTCATTTTCCTATACAAACTCACTGCTATGGATTTCCTGGAAGAACTGTGATCAGGACGCACTTTATATATCTATACATACATGTATATGTACTTCATGTACATTAATACCACTGTGTCACATCAATGCTTCACGAAAAAGAAGCAGTGCTTGCATTATTTGTAATAGTGTAACTGGGCACACTAAGAACTTAACAGTTTTCTTCCCCTCTGCACTTCCCAACTGTTCGTATTTTAGTCCCATGTCCCCCACTGAAGTACAGTACAATTATGCTTATCCATTTTAACCTTCCCACTTCAGAACCTGAGGAGCAATTGTGTTTCCAGGCATCAGACATAACACTTGATCATCAGAAACAGCTCCACTTCAGCACCTACTTGGCAGTATCGGCTCCGCTGGTTATGAGAGTGTTGATCAAAAGCTCATGTCCGTATCTCGCAGCCACGTGCAGAGGGGTGTTACCGTCCTTATCAACACAGTCGATTTCCCCTCCTGTAAATGTAAAAGACATTTTCATACAGTTTAACACTGAAAGGTTCAGCCTGAACAAGTGACCACAAGTGTTATTTCTCTCTAGCGAATGCAGCATAACCAATCCAGCCACAGAGACACTAAATTTCAGAGACCAAGAACCAGCACGCAGCAAGCTGTCAGCTGTCAGCCACTGGTGCTGAATGTGGTCTGGCAACAGCATTTTTACCTCTGCAGTGGTGGGGGCAAGTGGAGGAAAGTGGTGGGAAACAGATGAACAGGGTGATATACAACGGTCGAGTACATCACTCAGACGTGCTGCCCATCTAAGGTACAAATGGATGCCTTAAATTAAAATAACAAAATAAACTGCTGAATGAACTATGCCCTCATTCTTAAAGGCACTGCCACTCAACCTTACCTGTAAGACAACGTTAAATGGATTTCACTCAGGAGGCCACAAGGAACACACTGCGAAGAAGTGTGTTGTGTGCTTTTTCTGCGCCTTACCAAAGAACAACCAAACAGTGCTCCAGCAGAACTTTTCCTTGTAATTTAAGCCTGGCATCTTGTGTTTTATCTTCACAAGCAGGAAAAATAGATTATTTCTTTAAATAGGCTATGATCGAATCTCTGTTTTCTTTTTGGACTGAGAACTGTAACTTTTTTAGTCTCTCCTTGAAACCCAGGTTTACTGCACTCCAACTATTCTCATCCTTCCAGCTGGCCTGCATCCTTCTGGAAGTAAAATGTCAAAAGCCAAAACCAGTGCTACAGCTGATGTCTCCCAGCGCTGAGCTCAGCAAAAAGGATTACCTCATGCCTGCTGGCTACGCTCCTGTCTCTGCACTCCTGTACTCTGCACAACACGTGTACATCAATGAGCATTTTTTAAAGCACCATTACACTGTTGACATACGGTCAAAAACCTTCTGATTCTCTACAAACCCCAGATCCTTTCTTGAGGAACTGCCACCCACCTGGCTGTTACCAATCTGAACTTGTCCAAATGCTACTCCTGTCTCTGTGTGTGATCTTCCTTTTGCTTCACTTGCATTATAACTTCTGTCTCCAATTTTACAGGATCATTTTCGGTTCTGACTCCACCTTCTGCCAAACTAACAGTCTCTCCCAAATTGATTTTTTTTCTGCAAATGTTAAAAGCACATTTTCTATTCCACTATCCAAGCTTTTAATGAAAATACAGGATAGTTCCAGACCCAGAAAGGAAACTGAAAACTCCCTCACTCACCTTCCATTTCAACAACAAACCATTTATTACTAATCTGAGTGTGGTTTTCCAACGAGTTATGCACCAGCACTTCAATACTAGGCTAGTTTGCTTTGAGACTGTTTCATGAAAGCACATAAAAAGTCTTTCTAACATGAGTATATGTTAAGATTGACTACATGTCCACTATTCACAGGAGATAACAGGCCATAACTGCAGCAAGAAAAGTTCTAGTAAAACACTATACAGTATGCCTGGAGAAACTGTGGATGCCCCATCCCTGGAAGTGTTCAAGGCCAGGCTGGATGGGGCTCTGAGCAACCTGGTCTAGTGGAAGGTGTCCCTCACCATGGCAGGAGAGATGGAATGAGCTGATATTTAAGGTCCCTTACAACCCAGGTCATTCTGGGATTTTCTAATGGTAAATAAAGGTCAGTGAAGTGCTTCAACAGGTTTCCTGGGATGGAGCCTCCACCAGTGGAGGTCTCCACAAACATTACCTGCCCACAGAAAAGTTGGGGGACTGTATTGTGTTCACAAAACCTGTTAAAATACTGTAGAAGAGAACTGTGATATTTTGGCTTCTTTTTCTCTTGAGAAATCTACATAAGATATTGCCCACTTTAGCTGACCTGTATAAAATTCTCCAGCCTTTCTTTTTCCCCATTTTTAAAGATAGGTATCACGTTTGCAGTTTTCCAATTTTAAAGTAATCCATTCTTCTCCTACAAGTTGCTAGGAACAGCAACAAGAAATTGAGACTCTTTAGCCAACTCATTAAGTACTGCAGAATGAAACTTTAAATCATTGACATTTCTCTCTTCCACAATGTCCCATGGCAATGAGGCATAAAGTCACTTGCAATCAGATCTATGTACAATACTAAAATTAGAGGGGCAAAAAATGAAGAAAGAAAGAAGTGAAACCCAAGTAACTTGAAGAAGGGCAGAGATGTGTGAAGGACAGGTGAAGAACTGCCAGTCCTTCCACACACAAATCCAACAGCAAGCAAACAGTGGCTCTAAGTCAAAAAGCATATTAGACTAAACAACTAAAAACTGCATGAAATCACAGTTTCTTCCAGTTTGCCCCAGCTCCCTTTTATTATTCCTATTTTATTTATCCCAGGAAAGATATGGGAACAATTTGCATGATGACCTGAAAGAAGCATGATGTAGTGGACACTTCCATTTTAAAATACAATCTTGTTTAAATGTGCCATTACATTTACAGCATAACTGTTCAGCCATCTTCAAGATCTCACAGTTCCAAGTTTGGCATTTGGGAAAACAATAAAATCCCCAAACAGTGAACAAACCCCAGACCATCCTGTCTGGTGTAGTGGCCAAAACTGGGAAGTTTAAGTAAAGAATCAGCAATAGCAACGTCTGTCAATCAGAAACAGGTCTCTGCCAGATTTGCAACAATAATAATTGTTACACCCTGTAGTGCTCTTGGACAAAAAAGATGCCTGATAAATGACTGACAATCAGGAATCCTGGCTATGCCAGAACAAACAAGGTGGTGCTGCTCCTCCCTCCGGAGCATTTATTCAACACTTCATGAAGACAGTGGTGAGGGATGAGCTCAGGGAGGTGGGAGAGATACAGCTGCTGAGTGCAGTGTAGAGAAAATGATCTGAGCTTTAAGGGCTCCTAAAAGGAGGAGAACTAGAAAGTTTTATTGGGGGTGTTCTTGTTTTGAATTTTTTTCTTTTTTTT